>JAJJWW010002056.1:0-339173 GCA_023531295.1 Papaver armeniacum | reverse complement strand
AAACAGGACTTCACCTTGTGGTTTGTATGATCGTGGCTGTTTCGTTGTTGTATATGACTAATGGAATCTCGACTGTGTACCGCACTCAATTCAAAAATTAGTGTTATTTAAAGGTTTGAGAGTTTTACCATGGCCTTTCCATTAGTAGTTTTGCATCTGGGAGTCTTGTCTTCATTGAGATTGATAGTGATGTAACTAGCTTTTATTTGAAAACAAGTCACGGGTTGGGATTGAGATTTGAAACTGGACTTGTACTTGCAATAAACGGTATTAAAGAGTGGGACTTTAGCCTGTCGCGAAATATGAGTGGCTTCCCCACATCTTGACCAATCTATCTTGCGCGAAAACGACTTATAAGATCAACTGAGTTGGAATTAAGGTTAGCTTGGATTACTTTGGTTGTCGGCTCAGAGTGGTTTTTTATGGGTTTCATCCATAAATCAACTTGCTGGTATGCCCTTAGATATTCAACAGATAGCATCGAGTCTTGGCTCACATAGTGGGGTTTTGAGGTTAGCCTGCCCGCACCAAACTTCCTTGCCATGTTGGTATGTGGGTCACCTATCTGTTGATAGAAATTTAATAAATGCCAGTCAACTATTAGTTTTTTTTGAAGCGTAGTTTGGTATTGCTGTGAGTTTTACAAAAGTGCTTTTCTGTTGTGCTGTGTTGTGCGTTGTTGTGCTTTGCTTTAAAAATAAAATAAAATAGTCAGACGTTTGGTAAACTATAATATGTAAATTGTTGTGGAACCAACAAACTGTAAATTCTGTTTGGTAAATTATCATGTTAAAGTGCTTATGATGTGGCTAACGACGAAAATAGACATGGTTTAAAAATTCTTTCTAATTTACATCTATTAATAATAAAATATTTTTTTAT
Source organism: Papaver armeniacum (assembly GCA_023531295.1). Lineage (NCBI taxonomy): Eukaryota > Viridiplantae > Streptophyta > Magnoliopsida > Ranunculales > Papaveraceae > Papaver > Papaver armeniacum. Next base: position 338,291 of record JAJJWW010002056.1, on the reverse strand, counting down.
TTTGAATATTATTTAAATAAAGATAAAAAATAATAATAATTCTTATTCATATTTTAATAATTATTATATTATTGGATAACGATTATTACATGAAACTAGTTGGAAGCCTAACAAGCTAAGCTCCAACGACATACTACTACATTAATTGAACAGGTTGTTGTGCTAACCTACCAGCGAGCCTCATGGGTAATCTACTACATTAGTAATTTAATATTTTAATTTTTACCTTTGTTAATATATTTCTTACCTTTAAATACTATTATTATTGTTGTTGTTGTAATTGTTATTTAATAGTAAAAATAATTTGATGAGTGAAATAATTGTACATAAATACATATTTAAGGGTATATTTTGTCTTTTTAATATAATAACAAGGTTAAAATAGAGAATCAATTAATTAAAATTGATTGGGTCCACAAATTACCTTTTCATCGCTTTTAAAAAGCTACTGGGTAGCTTTTAAAAGTTGGCCTAAAACATAAGTGCTTTTGGAGAAAAGCGCTTTGAAAAAAGTTTACCAAACGCTATTTTCCTAAAAAGTTTGTTACAAGTTGGTTACAAAGTGCTTTTCTAGGGAAAAAAGCAATCCCAAACTGGGCTTGAGTCAGATGCTCTGGCAGCTGAAATTGGATATGCTGCATCTGAGTCGTGCACGAGTGAGTGGTACGTGTGATGGTGGTTGTGCCAGTTGTTTGTGCAGTAACTTCCACTTTGCCAAGTGTAGCTTTTTCATCCTTCCATCTTCCATCTGTCAAAAAGCGAGACAAAGCATTAGTTTGTTTAAGCCTAAAAGGGTTGGGATGTATAGTTTGTAGGTAATGATGCCCTATGAAGTTAAGAAATGAAGAGACGGAGAAAGAGATAGAAGGATGGTAAGCAGTAATGGGGTTGTACTGGAAACCGTCGCCACTTAATGTGGTTACACCCTCATATCTGATCCCTTTAAGACGCAATTCTTTCTCTTATGTGAAAAGAAAGAGACCCATTTGCTCGTTTTTGTCTTCCATTATTTTTATTTTCGTGAAAGAATAAAGTTTGAGACTTCCAATCGCAATGGTCGGGTGGTGATGGTGATATATGTTGATCGAAAGGGAAAAAAGAAATTGCAAGAGATTGAAGAAGAGCCCAGCGTGCAGTGGTATCCTCGAGAGTATGGGATTACAGGGTTGCCTTATGGAATTCCATTTCCTCATGGTTGTGAATCTCCGTTATGAGGCTGATTTCTCCCGGTACTTGGGTGATTTTCAAGACAACATGTAGGTGAAGCTTTAGGTGGATTTGCAAGAGGATAGACCACCAGAGCCATTTTGCATGAATTGATGATGGATTCTCCTGTGGATCGGCTTCTACACCATTTCAACAAATCTAAGCCTCGCACTCGTAGAGCGAGATGTAAGTAATCCTTTTGCGATGTGCATGTTGATGATGAAATTGGAAGTAGTGCACATCATGCCGCGAGGTCAGCACGAATGGAATATGATGATGCAAATCTTGTCAATGGTGATCGATATGTAACTGGTATGCCTAAGTCTGCATCGCATCCTCAAATGAGGACAAAGAAGCATTGGGTGTTGTATGCATTTCATCCTAGGTACGGGACCTTTGAAGTGCATGAGGGTGTTTCAATTGTTGCTGATCGATTCCTCGTCTCTTGTGTTAGTCGAGTTGGGTACCAGTCTGTGACTCTTGATGCTATAGAGAGACGGATCGTTCGTCACTTGGAGGTTCTGCCAATGCATAAGGATGAGCCTATGTAATTTCCCGTGCTTGATGCTCTTTGCCCTGCAACAGGTAGAATTGGACGTTCCATTTTTGCAGGTACTAAATCTTATGGCAATCCTTCTAGTCAACCAAAGCAAACCGATTTTAGCCCTGAGTTGAGTGCATCGACTGCTCCTCCTGAGGGTTCTGATAACATTCCAACCGAGGTCGATGATGGAAGTAATTCTGAGCATATTGAAGATCAATCCCCCCAGCTTAATCGAACAAGAGTTACCCCTAGAGTTTATTTGACTCGGGGTCGAACTCGGAGTGTGAGTTGGGGAACCCGGAGTAGGACTCGCAATGCACCTCAGTAAGAAATTGCAAATCCTTTTATCATCTTTTGAATTATTTTGGGTTTCTAATTGGATAGAAGGATGAAGTTGGGATGAGGGGTTGGTTTGAATTTGCGAATTGTGGTATTTTGGTTTGGATTTGTGATACTTTTGATGACTGCATTTTTTTGGGTTTTTTGAACAATGTTGTGTAATCTTGTGTTTGGGTTTATGGAACTGGTAATTGTAATTGTGGATTGTATGGGTGATTATGTTAGTATTCTGATGTTTAACCATGCTTGTGTTATGATGTCTTGTTGAGGGATTTTGATGATTATGGGGTTAATTTGGGGGGGGGGGGGTATAGAAGATAGGTAAGGATATTAGGTAAGAAATTTTTGTTTTAATCTTGTAGAGGCTAGTAATGGCAGTAAAAATAGCATCAGGGTGTTCTAAGGTTTTGACCTCTAAGATTAGAGAAGAAGATTGACAGAAGTTTTTGGGTTCTTTGGCTATAGGATCAATCCAATAACATGGAATAAGATGGAACTTATGGTAGTAAAACAGACTAAAAGGGAAAGGAAGTAACCAAACTATAAGACAAAAGGGAATTATAGATACCATAAAGATTTGATGCTTGTGCTTCTTGCTAGGTACCAAAATTCAAGGAAATTTCTTCATCTTTAGCCTTTCAGAACTAGTGTTCGAGCACACAGGGCTTTGTAAGTACTTAGAGTTAGTACTAGGAATCCCGAGATTTTCTAATTCAGAGATTTGTCTGCAGGAATCAATGAATCTGTAGGAATCAATAAATCTGCAGGAATTTAGAATTTGTTTACCAGATAACTTTATGATATTTGTCTTCCTTTTTGATTCCGAGTAGGGGATTGTGATTGTGATTTGGGTATCCTTAGTGATGATTGTGATTTGGGTAATATTTGTGATTCTTGTGATGATTGTGATTTGGGTTGCCATTGAAGCGAAGAACAAGAGAGAGGAAACAAGAAGAAATAGGGAAATTGAAACAGGGTAATTGAAACAACTGACAGGGTAATTGAAACAACTGATACCCAAAGAAGAACAGAATTCAGATGAAGATGTTCATAAACAGGATTCAGATGAGAAAAACCGGCCAAAAGAGACCGTTGGGAGAAAAGACAGGGAGCAACGGTAAGGAGAGACCGTCTCAGGTAGGGAGAGAGGAGAGAGGGGAGACCTCATTTCTGAAAAATAGTTCTGAAAAAATACTTGACAAATATTCTTAATATACAGTATTTTTTTTTCTTCAAAAATGCTTTACACACCGAACAAAAAGGACAGTGACTACACCGTGTGAGAGGGGGCGGGGATCACTCCTTCCCTTCCCTAAACCAATGCACAGAACAATCCTGTATCTGTGCGATTTCCCTCAGTGCAAATTTCGGTCTCTTTTTTCGGTGAATCTAGCAATAAAAAATTAGTGGTGACGATCACTTTTCTGTTTTGTTTTGTTTGTTTCGACGATAAAATTTTCGGTGTTAATGAGGCCCAAAAAAGAATTCATTATGCATATATATAGTATATTGGCGTAAGTTATGACTTATATACTAGATTTTTTTTTTGAAACATAAACAAATCTAACTTCTTCAAACTTGATATACTGATGTTTTTATTTTACAAGGGAATAGATGCTCTACAGATGTCTTTTGGATCTCTTAAGATAACTTTAGTAAAACTATCAGCCTCTATTATCAAATACCCATATAATCTTGAGCAATGGCTCCCACAACCCCTTTATTTGGTATGAACGCAACATTTACACTAATCTAGATGAATGACGAAGGGGGTGATCCCCATTGTTGAGTGTGGTTCGCTAAAGGATTGTGATCATAAGATCTTTCATCGACCAAAAAATAAAATCTACACTTGCCTTTTTTGATCAACAGAGAAGGAGGCATTGTGAATTGAAAACCACATCATTTATCATTCTTCATTTGTTCCATAGAAGACAGACACCCATTATGAACTTCGCATCATTTGTTCCATAGAAGACAGAGACCCATTATGAACTTTGCATCATCCCAATCATGCATCCACATGGTTGGTGTCACATGCCCATTTAATCGCCTAAAATTTTCATGGAACATGACCGGCAATGATTGTGGTTCAGTGACTCAACATCACCCAAAATCATTCAGCCTTGCATACTTGCATCAAAGTACGCATCTGCCTTCACTCATAAGGCTTTGCACAACGGAAGTCTTCTCTTCTTTCTCTCTAACTCTTCATGCCCCCATAAGCATAAGAGGTTCTGCCATGCATCAAACCAATTGAAAACTTCACAAGATCAGCAACATGATGAACACAAGAAACTAACACAATAAACCCATCTTATTGCATTAAGGAAGATTATACAAAACAGTCCATCACATGGACCAAACAGGCCATTCACCCTCTTGGTGAATGCCTAAAACTCTCTCTACATTAGTGGTTCTTCTCTCAAAACGAACAACACTAACATTATTGATTCCTAAGCTATTTATACATGCTAGGATCAAAGCCAAAACTTCTGTGCAACCACTGCACAAGCCTTGGACAACCAAGTGTCCAAGTAGTTTCCATAACCGCCACTTTCAATCGCCACCTTTTGAGTTGTCACGCCAACAAGTGCCACACCTGTTCCTGGTGGTTATGAACACTCACAAATGGTTATAAACTCCTTTTATAACCGTTCTCCCTTGTCTCACACGTTTGGCATGCTTGTGAAGCTCGCAACCAACTTGTAACCGTCACTTGAGCCGTATTGCACCACTGTTGTGCTTTACCGAATTCGCCTCGCCTCCAAGCTCATCCATCTTGGCCCTCACGTGCTTATCACTCTAAGATAATGCACGGACAATCCTTGTGCTTCAATCACCGAGGCCATCTTCTTAAGCTCATTCTGGTTACTCATGCGTCATATGCTTCACTTCGCCAATTTGCTTGACAATAGTAATGCAACACTTGCATTACCAACTTGTTTGCATTATTCAAGCTTTGGCCAACCTTGAATATATGCCATAGACCAACTCTTAGTCTATTCTTCACTTTGCATCCTCCTTGAGCTTGGGCCAACTCAATTCCATGGATATGCATCGATGCCAACATCGCATGTTGCATCCGTCACTTTGGCCATGTCTTGCCAAACCTTCAATGAAGCCTTATTGTGTCGGCCAATAAGCTTCATCACTTAGCCAAATGTGTTTACAATGTAATGCCGCACTTGCATTACATTGGCCCCGTGGGTTTATGCCATTCTTGACACTTGCCGCCTATTCAAAGAATACCGCTATTATGGCTTGCGTTGCGCTATTATAGCTTCGCATTGCACTATTACAAATGTGGAACTCACTTGGCCCGCAACTCGTGACGCGCAATCATCTTGCATCACTTAAAAGACCTTTGTAATAGACCTCCCCACCTAATCCGTTCAACGCCCTCGTTGAACGCAACAAAGTATACTGCTATACTTGTTCTCTCGGCCTTGTACACTCCCCGAGCCCTTCTCGAAATCAAGAAACTTTGTTTGGCCTTTTAACCTTGCCAAAACTTCTATGCCTAGTACCAAATGCCATCACTTAGCTTATCGCTTGCCATTGATCCTACCGACTTGTATTGTTGTTGTCACGTTGATCGACGTTCTAACTCTCACTACAATCGCATATCAACACCCAAATGAAACTTGGAAATTCCTCTTGCCAACTCCCTGAATTGAGCTTGAACTTCGCATGAATCATTTGTGCCTAAGTGTACACAAGTAATGATTCTTCCCAATTGATCACATTGATCATTGCCATTGTCTTATGCCTCCATTTTCCGACTTTAGTTGCACCACGCAACATAACAGACTTATACAAGACTTGGCCTCATTCTTCAATCATATGCGCCTACGCCAAATCATGCCATGCCTTAAGGTATGCATGCTATGATTCCATACCACTGCGGTATGCGCCACAATCCATAGCCTTTGCCGCCTTCAAAGAATGCAACAGAACTTACGTTAGATTTGGCCTCCAAATCATGTTGTAAACTTCACCTTCTTGGACTTGCATCATTTGTATGCCAAAGAACTTGCACCTTGTCGTTTTTGCTTGCATTGTCGCAACATCATGATTGAAATGCATGACTCGTATAGTCATGACTTAGGATACCCGTGACATCACAACGCCTCTTTGGGCTGTGCATCCTCTTTACGCGCCTTTGAAACCAAAGAATTTAAGCATCACTTGCTCTTTCAAACTCACGCTTTAATGTAGCGGAAAACAAAGATCATGTTCTTCCTAACTATGAGTTACTCACAACTCATATACTTGATGGACTTACATCTTCATTCTTGCTGCGTTACTCCATGCATTCGCGCCAAATGCCTTCGCACTTCCACATAACTCTCAACAAAGAAACTCGACTATGCCACCAACTCCTATTTGCTTCTTTCACTTTCGCCGTCTTTCTATTGCATATTTTGGCTTAATATGTCATGTAGCATCTTCCACGCGAACTAGCTTTACTTTGAACAAAAGAGGCAAGATCTTTCACTTCAAATACCCTCATTCACTACTACCTTATATAGAGACTTCATTCCAACACCAAGGTCCACTTGACCTAAACTGAAAGTATACTCAAACTTGAGCAAATATCATAAACGATTGCAACTTGTAAGACCTAACAAGCCTTGCAATACTGACTTCAACTTCGCTTCTAAGCAACAAAGGAAGCGAGACAAAGACTCATCGTCCCCAATGCAAAGAATTCACCTTGCCACATGCACTCTTCCAACTATCAACGCTCGTATGCCACTCCCATAACGAAGCACACTATAATTGACAATTAATTGAATACTCCTTTTAGACTCGATACTATCATTTTGCTTTAGCTTTCATGAAGATTTCTTCAATAATGGCCACATGCCATCTTTATGCATCACCACTACTTTGTCCTTATCCTTCCCGCATCTATGAGTCGCCTAATTTTTGCATTTCCAACCGCATTATGCATTATGGCCATGCCCAAATCCTATTTGGCGCATGCTATCGTTGCATACATGCTATGCCAATCAAGACCCAAATCTTGACACAAACTTGTGCACCTTTTGCACAACCGGAACGGACTTTACTTGGTGATTTCGAGCATCACCATAGAGCTCAAGAAAGTCATATCACTCAATGACTTCCGCGACAATTATCTTGGACAATATTAACAAGGCACAATCCTTGCAAATGAGGCGCCATCGCCACGTTCCATGAAGCAAGAATGCCACATTCTTCTTCAAACTTGGAACTCATTTTTTTCTCCGCCCATGCACATCCGGGGTTACTCTTGTCTTTCCCCTTCGCCAAAATCAACTTGAGTAGCAACAATTGTTGATTTGCAACTCGACAAGAACATCCGCCAGGTTATGATCAAATGCAGGTCTCTCGACACCCTTGTCCAAGCATATTGATCCCACTCATAAACCAGTGCAAGCACACCCTTGTGCTCATCTAGCATCAACGAAGAACTCTTTGCAAACGCAAGACCGTGGTGTATCGGTTTTTCCCTAACTTGCGCTTATTTCTTCAGCCTTTCCATAAGCTTTATGCTAGATAAGAATTGGCCATCCAATTCTTCCTTCATGGCATCACATTGCCACAAACATGCTGGTTCGCAACCAGACTTTGCATTACCACCAAGGTACATGCATTCGAGAGAGATAACATTAATCTTCCATCAACCGGCTACAATGAAAACACCTTCAATCTATTACATAGACATGTTCTTCATCTACTTTGCCACCGCAAAGGCCATCAACTTCTTTGAGTTCAGAATTTCCCTAAAATTCCCATTACAACTTGTAATGTACTCGCATCGATAACACTACGAAAGAATGCATTCCAAATGCATAATCTTCGCATAATTGTGAGAAACATGGACTTTAACACCTGACTTGCACCATAGAAGTCAGCATACTCCTCAGTTTTGTCATGCAATCACTTGAAAACCCGGTTTTCAATGACTCTTGCGCGTTCGCCTAACACTTTGGGCTGGAATTTTGACACCTTTGTCATAAACTTTCATGGCCTGCTGCTACTACAAGCTTCAAAGTTCCTTCCAATTGATCTTTCCACACAAGAACAACTTCTTCTAGTCTTCATACTAGTGAAACCCAAACAATTCTTCACTGAATTTGACAAACCAATGACATTAACTTGAGTAAAAGAGAGAAAAATCAAGAATCGTGTCCCCTAACACAGCCTTCCGATACCACTGCCACATGCCCATTTAATCGCCTAAAATTTTCATGGAACATGACCGCAATGATTGTGGTTCAGTGACTCAACATCACCCAAAATCATTCAGCCTTGCATACTTGCATCAAAGCACGCATCCGCCTTCACTCATAAGGCTTTGCACAACGGAAGTCTTCTCTTCTTTCTCTCTAACTCTTCATGCCCCCATAAGCATAAGAGGTTCCCGCCATGCATCAAACCAATTGAAAACTTCACAAGATCAGCAACATGATGAACACAAGAAACTAACACAATAAACCCATCTTATTGCATTAAGGAAGATTATACAAAACACCCATCACATGGACTAAATGTGCCATTCACCCTCTTGGTGAATGCCTAAAACTCTCTCTACATTAGTGGTTCTTCTCTCAAAACGAACAACACTAACATTATTGATTCCTAAGCTATTTATACATGCTAGATCAGGCCAAAACTTCAGGCAAATCACAGCACAAGCCTTGGACAACCAAGTGTCCAAGTAGTTTCCATAACCGCCACTTTCAATCGCCACCTTTTGAGTTGTCACGCCAACAAGTGCCACACCTGTTCCCTCGGTGGTTATGAACACTCACAAATGGTTATAAACTCCTTTTATAACCGTTCTCCCTTGTCTCACACGTTTGGCATGCTTGTGAAGCTCGCAACCAACTTGTAACCGCCACTTGAGCCGTATTGCACCACCGTTGTGCTTTATCAATTTCCGCCTCGCCTCCAAGCTCATCCATCTTGGCCCCGCGTGCTTATCACTCTAAGATAATGCACGGACAATCCTTGTGCTTCAATCACCGAGGCCATCTTCTTAAGCTCATTCTGGTTACTCATGCGTCATATGCTTCACTTCGCCAATTTGCTTGACAATAGTAATGCAACACTTGCATTACCAACTTGTTTGCATTATTCAAGCTTTGGCCAACCTTGAATATATGCCATAGACCAACTCTTAGTCTATTCTTCACTCTTGCATCCTCCTTGAGCTTGGGCCAACTCAATTCCATGGATATGCATCGATGCCAACATCGCATGTCAGATCCGTCACTTTGGCCATGTCTTTGCCAAACCTTCAATGAAGCCTTATTGTGTCGGCCAATAAGCTTCATCACTTAGCCAAATGTGTTTACAATGTAATGCTGCACTTGCATTACATTGGCCCCGTGGGTTTATGCCATTCTTGACACTTGCCGCCTATTCAAAAAGAATACCGCTTATTATGGCTTGCGTTGCGCTATTATAGCTTCGCATTGCACTATTACAAATGAACTCCGACTTGGCCTCGCAACTCTGTGACGCGCAATCATCTTGCATCACTTGCAGCACTGTAATAGTTGGACACTTGCAACAATGAACATCAATGTTACATGTATCAAATAATATGTAAAGAACTGAATCAAACCAATTCTACCGCAACAATTTGATGATGGCAGTATCACAAGTTCAACAAGTTGTCCTTAACACATTAGTTCGCTGATATACTCAAGATGAGAAATGCTAAATCCCTTACAGCGAAGATGTGTCCAGAATACGATTTCCCGATATAGCTCGTATTAGCATAACGCAAGCTACCCACTCTTAAATTTAGCAACATGGATGAAAGTAAAACGTCGCGCAAAAAAAAGCAAGAATATGAAGATTAAAAGACATAATTTATTTGGTTCTGTTGTGTTTAGAAAATATCCAATGGGATGGAAGTAAAACGTCGCGTAAAACAAAGCGAGAATATGACCAAAAGAATATAGAATTATTTGCTTCTGCTGTGTTAAGAAAACAGATTTTAAGTTGTATTCATAGGAGAAGATACTTGCAAATCAAGTTATGCTTTGTTTCTTGTAAAACAATTAAAAATGAGGTTTTACCAATTTCTATTGAGAAAATATTTTAGGATTTAATTTCCTAAAGACACCGGACCTAGCAGGTGGTATACGTGCATTTGCATGGGTTGGAACAAGTATCTTTTTCCCCACTCGCGCTACCCTCGTTTGTCAATATATCCTTAGGAATATGGTTATATAGTGGAGCTCCTTCTCTAGTATACTCAATGTGAGACTAGAGAGATTCATTTACTTAGATCCTAAGATCAAACCACACCAAGACCAAAACATTTACACTAAAACCTCATTTTTCTCCAACACAAACTCCATATAAGCGCAATAAAAGACAGATTTTCCCATGGGCAGTTGAATAAAAGATGGGTGATTGGTTCCGCTACCTGTTTACATAAACTACAAACACTACACCATTTGTCCCGATTTGAGACATTTATATCTATTGTTATGAATTTAAAAGACACATATAAGTGTCTCAAATCGTGCGTCCAGAATGCTTTGATATGCCTAAAGAGACACTTATAAGTGTCTCTTAATTAACTAAAGCGACGCTTTTTAAACATCTCTTAAATTAGTTAGAGATGGGCTCCACACTTTCTGCACACGCCCTGACATGTTTACCACACTAGCTCCTTGATATGTTTACCACACTCTTATATCCAAATAATAGGGCCAATGAAATAATTCTTCGTATTCTTTATTTCGGGCCTACCCATTAAGTTATATAAGTTACTTCATTTCCTCTATTGCACGAGCGAAATTTATACTTTTAGTGCATCGAGATTTATTTCCCCAAAACACCTACAAATACACAAAATAACAAAATAAGTACAAAATAGGTACTAACGATATAGAAAATTGAAATTAAAGTAGACACAAAAATGTGTCCATCACATGTTAAGAAAGCACGTCACAACATGTATAAAACAATAGTACGATATAATGCAACACATTCTTTGTTTCTATGACAATACATATTATATCTAATCTAAAAAAATATTTACTTTGAAATATAAAAAATAAATGTGCCAGGCACATCGCAACACGATTATTTTCTTGGCACAATACAACATACCCTCAAACACGACACGTCACAATCTCTGGCACGGCACGGCACATAGTATGTTGGGTCCGTATTTTAATGGGTTGTGCCGGTCCGTTTTACACCTTTAGAGGATTTTAATCTTAAGAAGAAGAAAAAGACAAGTTTAAATCATTCCCTAAGAATTATTGGTTTTTATGTGAAAATCATCCTTTTGATATTTGCATTGGACTACAATGTTTTGGTGATATATAATGTGCAAATTTTTCCAAAATTTTCATTTCTCTAATGTATTGGATCTAGGTTTATTTAAATTTATAGATTTACTCTTTAAAAGAAAAATCGTAAATCGTAACTCATAATTTGCTTGATATGGGTAATTGCGTCATGACATAATTCCAAGCAAACATTCTCGAGACCAAAAATGGTATGAACCGATTTTTAGTATATCCTACTCAGAGGTCATCAAAGTCGGATATGTAGGAAAATTAGTATCCACACATCAAAGGAAACCACATGTTGTACCAACAGGTTATTAATCCAACTTATGGTGTGTTTGTTTTCTGCTAACACGACATCTGAATCCGACTAGGCCCCCGACTCGGCTGGAGTAGAATGTTAGATCATTTTTTTATTTTATTTATTTATTTTGAGTCGATCTGATTAGCGACCCGACTTAGACCTAATTCTTGATTTTAATCCTTATTAGTCAGAAAATAAAATGTCCCTAATTTATGGACCAAGCCTCCGACTCACATATTTTTGAGTCAGACGAGTCAGATCTAACTCAAAAACCATCCATATTGAGTCACAACCAGATAAATCGGGTGATATCAATCAAATCCAGATGAGTCACGGACAAACAAGGTGCTGGTTTCTCCTACCAGGTGCACATAAAAGAGAAAAAAAAAAGGTTTTTTCGACACCTGATTTGATTTTTATAGTCAAAGTCTGTCACCCACTCGTCTGGTCAACAAAGACCATACTTAACACAAATTCGCAACAAGATTAACCACTTGACTGTTAGGAAGAGAAACCAGAGAGAGATCATGCTCACACACACCTAATAATCCCAACTCCCCAAAATCAAAACCCTAACCCTAAAATTTCATTCTAATCACACGCATTCCCCTAAATTCCTTCCACGAAAATGTCTTCAGATTCTAATTCACCCGATTCCACAAATCAGAACCCTAAACAAGTTGTAATTACAGATCAAATTTCTTCTTTAACATTGGGTGATGAATCCCAGAAAGAAGAAAAAGTAGAAGGAGAGTCGATTTCAGTTGTGAATGGATCTGATGGTGATGTTATTTCCGATCAAATTGATGAGACCCAAGTCCCAGAAGAAGAAGAAGAAGAAGGGGGGAATGATTCAGCAATGGTGTCTGCAGAGGAGGAGGAGGTTGATGTTTTGGTAGAAGAAGGTGTTAGAGAGATAAATTTATCATCTGGTGGTGGTGGGATTGGTAATTTGGAGCAACAAATTGAGGGAAATGGTTCAGCAACGGTGTCTGTAAAAGAGGAGGCTGGAGTTGTAGAAGAAGAAGGGGATAAAGAGATGAATTCATCATCTGGTGGTGGAATTGATGAAATTGAAGGAACAAAAGTAAGTCCTAGTACTAGTGGAAATGGTTCAGCAATGGTGTCTGTAAAGGAGGAGGTTGGAGTTGTAGAAGAAGATGGTGTTAGAGAGAGAAATTCTTCATCTGGTAGTGGTGGAGGTAATTTTGAGCAGGAAATTGAGGGAAATGGTTCAGTTTTGGTATCTGTAGAGGAGACTGAAGTCCCAGAAGAAGAAGAGGAAGGGGTTAGAGAGACGAATTCTTCATATGGGGGTGGTGCTGAGGAAATTGAAGGAGCAGTATTAAGTCCTAGTAGTAGTGGATATGCTGGTGAATTGGGGACTAGTAGTGGAGCTAGTAATTCAGGAATTGATGAGATTGAAGAACATGATGGAATTGGTAGTAATGATGGTGTTAATTTGCGAGATAATTTGAATGATGGGGCTTCGGATGTGTGGGTTGCTGGGAAACGACATTCAGATGAGGTTTGTGCTGCTGTTTTAATCTATTGGACTGTTTGTTTTTGTTAAAATTTGGGGATTTTGGTTGAATTGGAAATCGCAGTGGTATGAGATTGATTTTACATGCTGTTACTATCTGTTTTGGTTATTGGGGCAACTATCTTCCTTAATGGTCATTAGTAGGTTCCATCAGTAGTGCTTTAAACTAACTTGCATTTTCATCTAATAGAGTACATGCATGCTTATACTCGATGAGGGCTTGATCTTTCCGACAAGTAAATCATCCTTGTAAGAAATTAGCTGTTAGGTCATTATGATGTAGGCCCAGATGAAACTGTTAGATTTTGCAATGAATTTCTTTCTGTGATAATGATTACAGGATTGATCATTTCAACCTAGTTAATAGTTATTCCCCCGCAGTAATCACAATATTAGTGGGTTTTTACTTTTTAGTACTCTCTAAGGATTGATTTTTTGTGGAAGTACTAAATTCTTTTCTTGTACAGTGATTAGAGTAATTTCTAGTGGCATTTTGATTTATTTATAAAGTGCAGGATGATGGCTCAGCATCTTGGAGGAAAAGGAAGAAGCATTTTTTTGTTTTGAGTAATTCTGGCAAGCCAATATACTCCAGGTTCGTGTCATTGTTGATTTGGGTAACGCTAAACTTTGCTACTTTCTATCAAGTTTGATGCTATTACTGGGTATATTGGTGATTGTAACTTTTGAATATCATGGTTATAATACTTAAAGGTATGGAGATGAACACAAGCTTGCAGGGTTTTCGGCTACATTGCAAGCAATTATATCCTTTGTGGAGAATGGGTACAATATCAAAACTCCCCTTTTATTCTTTGTCAATGTTGTAAAACAAAATTGGTTGGTTTATCCTTTTTCCTTGATGTCTTTTCAGGGGAGACAGTGTTAAATTCGTAAGAGCCGGAAAACATCAGGTTTGTTGACATATCCATACACCTAGATTAGTGGCAGTTAGTTTTATTAGAGATTTTACTCAGACCTTTTGCATGTTCAGGTAGTTTTTCTTGTGAAGGGACCGATTTATTTGGTGTGCATAAGCTGTACTGAAGAGCCTCAGGAATCATTAATGGGTCAATTGGAACTAATTTATGGTCAGGTAAGAATTTGTAGTTCATTTTCCATATTGAGGTGTGATGTGTATCCTGGTTGTGTATTTGACTTGCTGATCACTTGCCTTGAGTTTATCCAACAAAGATGTCGATATTTTTCATAATGTGGTTTGTACACTGGAACTGCTATTATCTCTATTTACGGTGTACTTGTTTCATATTTTTGTGGACGCAGATGCTTCTTATCCTAACTAAGTCTGTGAATAGATGTTTTGAGAAGAATTCAAAGTTTGATATGACACCCTTGCTTGGGGGAACAGACTGTGTCTTTTCATCGCTTATCCATTCCTTTGGTTGGTGTGTTCCTCTGCCCGTGTGCTCTATTCCATTGAAGCATATATAAGTGCTTTAGATCGGACCTGTTTTTTTGAATTAGTGGTAGCCTTTTGCTTATCTACACTTCCTTTTTCAGGAACCCTGCTACATTTCTTCATGCATATACTTGCCTTCCTCTTGCTTATCCTACAAGGCAAGCTGCAGGAGCTATATTACAAGATGTAGCTGAATCAGGTGTTCTTTTCGCGATATTGATGTGTAAGCACAAGGTTCGTCTCTATACCCTGCTGTAAATCAAAGTTAGTTTTTGCATTCTTGAGGCAATGAAAGATGTTGTTTCGTTACCAGAAACTCTCAGCCCCACCTTACTTACTTATAATATATTGCTGCTCGCGAACTATTAATATCCCTCCCTAATTATTCTCATAGAGCCCGACCTTTTAAACCAGGTCTGTGTTATGGAAGATTCCTACTGCAGTTTGTCCGCTTGAAGGTCTTAACTTTATACTTGCAATTGTAGATTAGGCTTCCTCTGAGAAACCATCATTCAACTACTTCATCTCTTTGATAGACAATCACACCCTTCTTTTCTCTGTGTTATACTTATCACTTTTTTTGTTGGTTGTTGTTACACGTATTTTCTTGCCAAAAGTGTATACCAGCATTAGAAGCTGATAAGAATTATTGCAGGTTATCAGTCTTGTCGGTGCACAAAAGGCATCCCTTCATCCTGATGATATGCTGTTACTTGCCAATTTTGTCCTGTCCTCAGAATCCTTTAGGCAAGTAAAGCCCATTGCCATAGTTAATATTGTTTTCTTTTTCATTACATTATATTTTTCAGACACTTGAGGTGTTCAGAACACTAATCTCAATTAGAAAACCTTTTATCTGTTTTGATGTTTTAATCTTACATTATACTGTTTCGTACCATGTGCAGGACATCTGAATCATTCTCACCAATATGCTTGCCAAGATATAATCCAATGGCGTTTCTATATGCATATGTGCAATATCTTGATGTGAGTGACATTGAAGTCCTGTCAGTTGTCAGATAGATATGGAATGGATACATTCTCGGCTTACTTTTTTTTTTTATATGGGTGGTTTCTTTGTTCTAAGATGTTGTATAGAGTTCATCTCTTTGCGAAATGTATTTGGATCTATCATTGCTAATTGACAATTGCTGTGTGCTCTGACGCCGGTCTTGAATTACCTTAGGACATGAACTGATGCTGTGTCCGTGTGATATTTAAGTTGCTTAGGTTTTGGTTATGTAAATGACATCTTTAAATTGTGGCTTCGCAGGTAGATACGTACTTGATGTTGCTTACCACTAGTTCAGATGCCTTTTATCATCTTAAGGACTGCAGGTAAACCACTTTGTCCCAAATTTGTACAAACACAAGGGCTGGGAAATAGATATAGCAATGATCTGTTGAACTAAATTTTGTAGGACGCGTATCGAGTCGGTGCTTGTGAAGTCAAATGTTCTCAGTGAAGTTCAGAGATCCATGCTAGATGGTGGTCTCCGCGTAGAGGATTTGCCTATCGATCCTTCTCGTCCTGTATCTTCATCCCCACATCTGGGCCAAGGAAGACTTACGCCTGAATCTCTTGAGCGATTAAAAGAAGCAGATTATGGCATTGGTGGTCCTGCTGGACTATGGCATTTCATTTATCGAAGTATTTATCTGGATCAGTATGTGTCATCAGAGTTTTCATCTCCAATAAACAGTTCTAGACAACAGAAAGGGTAATGCTTCCTTAAGTTTCAAAGTTGATTTGTTATTGGTCTCTGTTTACCGCACCAGCGTGAAGATACTTTCTTACTCTTTTTACAGATTGTACAGAGCATACCAGAGGGTTTATGCTTCCATGCATGGCGAAAATGGACCACATAAAACGCAATTTAGAAGAAATGAAAATTATGGTATGGAATCTTTCCTTCACCTTTTTTTTTTGGATTTTCTACGGAGTACGATGAGCCGAAACACTTTCCTCACCTTCTAATTTGTGTTTTGACAATGTTATTTGCTTTTAAATGGATTTTTTTTTTTGGGCAGTTATACTGTGCTGGATTACTCCGGATTTTGAACTTTATGCAGCATTTGATCCACTTGCAGACAAGGTACTGATATACTTCTGGGTTGAAATCTGTTTCAGTGATCAACAGACTAATTGAATTTAGTACAAACTAGTTTTAAGCAAGTGATTGTATCCATTTTTGTAAAAGGCCGTGTTTGAATTTCCTCTGATTTTCTTTACAGGCATTGGCTATAAAAACTTGCAATTGCGTATGTCAGTGGGTTAGAGATTTGGAAAATGAGATTTTCTTGTTGGGGGCAAGCCCCTTCTCATGGTGATTGTTTTCTTTTTCATACTTCGTTTATGCACATAATGTACTGTATTTATCTAATAAAATCTTCCAATTTTGCTACTGTGCATTTTCGTTCCCAAGTTTTGTATGATCCGAAGAGTCAAAGCTGAGATATTTAGGCTACAACATAATTCTGTAAAATCACCTTTGTTGAATCTCTTGATTCTTTAGTAATCTAAATTGAAATCAATTGATTGCGTAAACGGAGCTTTGTGGTTTTTCTGTACTGCGGGACTGTTGCCTCACTGGAACAAATTACAAGCCCGCGGTTTATATGTCGTGGTCTACCTTCATATGTTCCAAAAGGTTTCTGAGCATCAAATAAATCTCATCCTTCTGAACATGCCTCTTGTCGCTGGTGACGAAAACGTGAACCTTACCATTGGCTTCAATCCAACTGCATCCAGGAATTATTGTCATTCCTTTCTCCTTCATCTCTGTCCTGATTACTGATGAATTGCTCCATTTACCAGCTACAGAACTGGCATTAGAAATCATAACATAGGATGATGAATCTTTCGGATCCAAATTATGAATCCGTCTAGCTGCATAATCAGCAAGTTCCAGATTCGAGTGTATTTGGCATCCTCCAAGCAATGATTTCCAAAATCCAATTCCTGGATCAAAAGGTAGATCCTGAAGGAAAGTTTCTGCTTCACTGAAACGACCGCACCGAGAAAGTAGATCAACCATACACGCATAGTGTTCTGGCTGTAGCAGATTAGGGTCTTTGGCTTTCGCCAAATTGAAATGGGTAAAAGCTTCATCAACAAGACCAGTATGATCACAAGCCAATAGTACACATAAAAGAGTTACACTGTTAGGTCTAAAACCAGAAGTTTTCATCTTTTCGAAGAACTCCAATGCTTCTTTTCCTCTCCCATTCTGTGCATACCCGCAAATCATAGCATTCCAAGAAACAACATTTTTCTGCTGAAGTTTATCGAATATCAAAAGACTATCTTCCATTGCCCCGCATTTCGCGTAAAAGCTAATCAGTGAATTACTAACAAAAACCCCACAAGAAAAACCCAAAATCTTCAGAGCACAAGCATGAAAACTCTTACCCATATCCAAAGCTGCTATATTAGCTGCTGCGCTGAAAACACAAGGAAACGTTGAGTGAACAGGCATTAATAATCCTTCTCTACGCATCTTAACAAACAGATTTACAGCTTCTTCGGTATGACCAATTTGGTTATACCCACCAATCATTGCATTCCAAGAAACAACATTTTTCTCAGGCATATCTTGAAAAACCTGTAAAGCATCTTCACATCTCTTGTTTTTCAAGTACCCACATACCAAGGTAGTATAAGAAACCACATTTGGTTCATTTGTATCATCAAAAGCTTTCCTAGCATTTTCTATTGTATTTAACTTCACATAAAGATTAAGAATCGAACTTCCAACAAAAACATTCGAATTAAGACCCAACTTCAATGCACAAGCATGGAATTGCTCACCAATACAAAGATTTTGTAATGCGATAGAAGAATGAATTACGGTTCCAAAAGTGTACTGAGTAGGTGTACAGTTGAGTATAAGCAAACTTGAAAAGAGACTAATTGCATCTTTATGACGATCTTTTTTCGCAAACTGACCGATAACCTTTGTTGCTGAAACAATTTCCCAGTCAGGCGTTTCGTCAAACAACTTACGAGCATCTGAGAATGAGTCCCGTTCGCAGTAAGAGCTGATAAGGTCCGATTCAACTTGGGAAATCCCTAACTTGATGTAACGGGCATGAGATTTCAGGGTTTGTTGGAAAATTTTGTCAGACAATTTTTGAGCTTGTTTGAAATTTGGTTGATATGATTGAATGATCTTCAGTGGGATGCAATTCATGTGTGCGCCTGCAAGTGTTCCTCCCAATGAGGAGGTCGAAGGTTCAATCCCCCGTGGCCTGTGGGGGTGTAACGTGCGCAGTAGTTGTAATAGAGGTTGGCGGGTCGGGCCAAGCAGTAGGGCCTGCCCGACTGATCAAAAAGAGAAAAGTGGAAACTACTACCACACCCATTTTTTAGATTTAGGCCACTACGAAACCCACGCTTTTAAAACTACAGGCGCACCCATTCTCGGTGATAGAATTATGCACAGACCCATAATTTTGAGAAAGTGTGTTTTTGTTTTTCTTCTTTGCAAACTAACCCAAGACGGAAAATGTTCATTACTAAAAACTCTAAAATCACCCGATTCTTCTCAGATCCCATCTTCTCCGTTCTTCTCTTGACCTCGACAGCTTCATCACCATATTAATCTTCAATTTCCAGTAAATCGACGAAGAAGAATCGATAAAAATCTTTATCAAAGTTGAATCTATCGTTATCAAACAAATCTGAAGATTCAATTGTTATCAAAGAAAAGGAGGCGCAGCCGTGGTGGATTCAGATCCAAACGAAGGAAGAAAGAAGGTTGGTGGTGGTCTGTTGGAGATGAAGAACTTAGGTTCTGAAATTGATGATTGTATGAATAAAATAGTTGAAATTGTGTGTTATTCTGGAATGGGATTTGAATCTGAGAATGATTGTGGTATGAATTGAAGTTGCAGATGAAGATTGAGGAACAAGATGGGGTCGATAGGTTGTTTTAGAAGAACAAGTAAGGGTTTGAGAGGAATTGAAGATGAGACAGTAAGGAAGAATGGATTCTCTAACAATAGCTAATACGTGGCACTCAATCCACAGGGGACTGTGTAATGAAGCATAGATATGGAAAAGCAAAAGACCTACAAAGTAGAAATTTTTTTTTTTTTTTTTTTTTTGCTGTAACAAAGTGATAAAAGAAACGATTAATTACCTCATTGTCTTTTGTTTTCGAATTCTTTGTTTTTTTCCTCAAGCCTACCTCCAATGCAGACAAGGACTTGAGAAATTGCTCCCTTTTTTTTTTTTTTTTTTTTTTTTTCATCTCAGGATCGTGGATGGTAGCTTGTACATCAACGTTTCTTTTTCCACTGTGCACTGACTTACCTAATTGTTTCTGCTATTCAGGATCGTCGGCATTGCTTGCCTCCATGCTCATTTTTCGTGTTGTGCATTCAACTCTTCAATGCAAGCATCAAGATGACATCTTTAAAGCAACTTGTGCATCCCCTTTTTGCAGATGGTGCAAACTGGTGATTGTTGCGGCAGAATTTGAGATGAGTTGCTGCCAGAACAAGGTAGAGATGAATTTGTGTTTCAATATAGATTCAGGTTCTTGAACACAGGGAGAACAACTGAGATGATTGTTGTTGTCGTCCAACCTATTTCTTAAAGATTAAATCCCAATATGTATTTGGTGCAAAACTTGTGGAACTGCTAGTGGAGATTATTGATAAAATTGATATTGTCATTTCTTTGCCTTCTCATGCTATCCTCCATTTGTTGTCCATTGGGTTTAACTCTTTCCTTATTTCTCATTTCTTAGGTTTTTGTAGTGAAAGTCCGGAAAGGTGTTGCATAACCTGTTATGCAAACTATTTAAAATGGATGCATAACCTTGTTATGCATCTACAAAAGTTGTTGCATAACTTGTTATGAAGTCCAGAAAATGTTCGTGTAACACGTTATGCAGCTACTTTTTTCTAAGTATTGAAACCAACAAAATATAAGACTGCATAACTTGTCATGCACCTACAATAATATCTACATAACATGTTATGCAATCGTGAAAATGGATGCATAACCTTTGTTATGCATCCGAAAAATATGATCGCATAATGCATTATGCATCGAGAAAATTGTTGCACAATCTTTTATGCATCGAGAAAATAGATGCATAACCCGATATGCATCCTAGAATATGGATGCATACCGCATTATGCATCAATTTTTTTTTATGTACGCACTAAAATCAACCAAAACAATGGTTACATAACTTGTTATAGATGCATAATTTTGTTATCCAAATGCATAATTTGTTATGCGTCTGCAGAATGTGTTATGCATCTTTTTTGGTGGCTGCATAATGGTTATGTATAAGTTTTCGAAAATTTTGCCTAAAATGATGATAACCTCCGATTTTTTCGTGAAAAAAAAAATTTTGATATTCTTGTTTGTACTCGTTGCGTAGCTCTCTTAAAAAGATTTACAACGATATAAAATTTGTAAAATTCCAAGGCACGGATTTTTAGATATTTTATATCCAAGTTATGTTTCCAATTATACCCATGATGCATAACCCATCATGCGAATGCATAATCCGTCATGCAGACAATTTTAATAATTTCATATAATTATGGGTGTCACGGAACTAAAAACTAATTGGGGGTCTGACAATGAGAATATTATTTTTTTTGGGCCTGCGCCTAATTTTCCCAAGTCCGCCAATATTTGGTTGTGCGTGTAAGGCATATTTATGAACAAAAATTCTATACTGAACACCCCACCGCCCACCACCACCCCCCACCCCCCACCACCACCACCCACAAACTATCCCAAAACCATTGTGACTCATAAGCCTCGTTTGATTGGGGGCCATGAATATTAATTGGGGCCTTGACATTTTATTTGCACCCCAAATTTTTAAGGGGCGTATTAAACCGATTGTGAAAATATTATTTTACCATTCACTAAACATTAATCTTAAAAATCTATTAACCCTTAATTCTAAGCCCCAATTCATTTCTAGTTCTAAACAAAAAGATCACTTCCTCCCCTCTCACCCTCTTGACTCTTCGCTTCTCCTCCATTAACGACTCGAAGAAATCAAAAAAAAAAAAATCTTCACCCGAAAAATTTCAGTTACAGTAAAAGGGTCGTCAATTCGACAAGCCTAAACTTAATGATTTTTCATATGCATGTAGAGACCATAAAAAATCGTTAGGGTATATGACAATCAAGATAACGACCATATTTCCGGTTTTCATATTTTTTACCCTAGATTAGAGTCGTTAACATAATATAGAAACCTATGACGATTCTCTATGGACGACCGGGTCAACGACCCCAGGTAAAAAACAAACAACCTCTCTGTCCCAAAAATTTTCAGAGTCGTCTTGGCATAGACACACAAAATAACGACTCTTTGTGACCCAAGCTAAGAGTCGTCAGGGTATATCATAGTACCCTGACGATTTTTCATAACCTAGAAAAGTTGCAGGTTTGAGTCGTCATTTTTGGTGTCAACACATAGAGTCGTTGGGGTATACATCCCTCGACATTGACGACTCTTTCTTTGTATTGTGACATATATCCAATCCATGGGAGAATTTAAGATAATCTTACCATCAACACAATCATCTTTGTTACTTGAACCTTCTCCAACATCATTTCTCCTACTTGAATTACTCATTTCTAAAAAACCCAAGTTTTCCTCTAAAACCTCCACCTCTTCTTCACAACTCACAAAAAAAAAAAAAAAAAAAAAAAAAAAAAAAAAAAGTTCTAAAATCTGATTTTAATCTAACATAATCTAACCACACTAATTAAATTAACTTTATTAAGTTTTAATACTAATCATTCAGGGGAAGTTTAGGTATTTAGAAAAAAAAATTGCTAAGGGGTGACCTAAATTAGGTTTGCTAAGAGGCTCATAAGATGGAGCCAGCTGACTTTTAAATGGCCCCTGCTAATTCTGAGAAGGTGAAATCCATATGTCATACTCACATAACGGTTTTCAGGATTGGGAAATTATTTACTTGCCTTAATTGGGGCCCCTGGTGATTCAAATAGGGGCTAGTGATTTCTAACCCCAGCCATGGGTGTTGGGTATGGGCTGGAGGTGTAAAATATGCCATCCCGGCACATATGCCATCCCGGCACAGCCTGACCCACGAAGTCACGTGCTTAGTGTGCTACGTGCTGTGCTGGGCTGTGCCAGAGATTCAGACGTGTTGTGCTATACCGTGCTAAATGATGTGTTCTGTTGTGCCAGAAAAATAAACGTGTTGTGCCATACTGTGTTGTGCTAGCCACTAATTTTATGTTTTCCAAAGGTAATACTTTTTAGATAGTTTAGTTAGTATATATACTAATCTAGAAATAAATTAGCATAACGAAAATAAAATGTCAAAACCTAGCTAATATAAAGATTTTTTTATGAAATATGCATGAAATGCGAGGTAAAGGGTGGTATTTTATTCATGACGTTGCGTGCTTTCTTCGCGCACCGTGCTGTGTTGTGTTGTGTCGCGTGCTTACATGTGCCATGTGTTGTGCCGTGCTGATGTGCCTATTTGCCTGGCACAATACAACACATTAAGCTAACGTGATGTGACCGTGATGTTCTTGAATCCAATAGCAGAGCCCAAGTTGATTCCATGTCCACCAAAAATACGACTTTCTTGTGGAAAGCCATCAAAGAAGGATTACCAACCTTCTCACTCTTACATCACACCCATTTGACCAACTCAGACATTGTCCCAGAAGAAAAACTGACCCAGAACTAGCAAGTCACCTTCTAATTCACTGTCCAAGGATAACTACTTCGTGGAACACATTACTCACTCAATTATCCTCTGCATCAAACTCCAACCCACCCCAGCCCATCTTCACCATTACGCCTCAGACAACCATTTAACAAATCCTGCAACAACCTGCATCAACTTCTATAATCTCTTCTATTTGTTTTCTATTCTGGACCTTATATCTAGCTAGGAATAATATAACATACCAACAAAAGCAAACAACTTCAGAAGAAATCCTAGCATGGGCACAAAAACTGCAACAAGAATTTTACAGAGCACTACACTTTTCACCACGTATCGTACCAGGAGATGCCCCATTATTTAACCACCCAACGAGAAACAAAAGAACATCAATAATATCGGTAGGATGGTCCATTCGGCACATCAATTGGATCAAAATCAACACATATGGAGCAGCCAGAGGTCAACCACGATTTGTGGGAGCAGGATTCATATGCAGAGATTCTAACAAACGAACTTTATTGGGTCTAGCTCAACCACTAGGAATCACAACTGCCTTAACTGCAGAAACTTGGGCTCTGCTATTGTCTTCAAGAACAACAATGGAAAGACAATGCCCAAGAGTTCTCTTTGAAACCGATTCAGAAAACCTACTCTGCCCCCACCTCCTTGGCACATATCGGGTATGATGGAGGAAATAAAAATCAGATTTCGACAAATCCCACAGGCTGCTATTCAACACAACTACATGGACGGAAATCAAGCGCCAGATGGGCTAGCCAATCATGCAGTGGATGGTAGTCAAACAGGGTATTTATCAACTAAAATATAGGACTAGGCAATCCCATCTTTTATTAGTCAAATTCTATTTTATGATTCCTTGGGTACCACATACCCAAGACAAATTGTAACCTAATTCAGTTTTAATATAATCTCATACTTAAAAAAAAAAATGCTTGGCAAACCTTTTCCTTTTCTTTGGTGAACAATAAATAATTTATGTCCATGACAACTCTTTTTTCATTTAATGTTTTACTCAAAATAACTAGGTCGTCATAGACGGGATAGATCCACGATGACAATTGCGAAATAAATTTATGCAGAAATTTAAAACATTAAATTGAATTTTGAATAAACAAATTAAAACAATCAAAATAAAAATGTGGACAGAATTACACAACATAGCACGTTAAAATTAGAGCACAACACGGTACAATATGCGACCTGGCACATCATGGTCACATCACGTTAGCTTAATATGTTGTGTTGTGCCAGACAAATAGGCACATCAGCACGGCACAACACATGGCACATGTAAGCACGCGTCACAACACAACACAACATAGTACTCGAAGAAAGCACGCAACGTCATGAATAAAATAACACCCTTTACCTCGCATTTCATGCATATATTTCATAAAAAAATCTTTATATTAGCTAGGTTTTGACATTTTATTTTTGTTATGCTAATTTATTTCTAGATTAGTATATATACTAACTAAAATATCTAAAAAGTATTACCTTTGGAAAACATAAAATTAGTGGCTAGCACAGCACAGTACGGCACAACACGTTTATTTTTCTGGCACAACACAACACATCATTTAGCACGGTATAGCACAACACGTCGAATCTCATAATGCAGCCCAAAGACAAAGACGTAGCACACTAAGCATGTGACTTCGTGGGTCAGGCTGTGCCGGGCTGGCATATTTTACACCTCCAGCCCATACCCAACACCCATGGCTGGGTTAGAAATCACTAGCCCCTATTTGAATCACCAGGGCCCCCAATTAGGGCAAGTAAATAATTTCCCAATCCTGAAAACCGTTATGTGAGTATGACATATGGATTTCACCTTCTCAGAATTAGCAGGGGCCCATTTAAAAGTCAGTTAGCTCCACCTTATGAGCCTCGTTTTATATTGCTAAGATTACTTTGTTTTTGCTGAGATTACTCTGTTTTATGTAACTTCATTTTTTTATTTTTTTTACGGAGATCGAGTTCAATTAGAAGTTGGTGTTGTTGTTATTTATGAAGCAATATGGTTATCGTGGAAGTAGGTGGAGAAGATGGATTTAAAGCTCTAGTAGGATATGTTGTGTAGATTTTTTTTTTTAATTACCCAGAAACAAAGTACTCTGTTTAATATATTAACTCATGAAACAATAAAGATTTGTAGAAGATAAGGATATATTTGTCTCGTCAGGTTAATAAATAAAAACCATCCTGGGTCAAATATCCATTTTGGCTAAATGAACAGTATTTTTCTGTTTTTTGGCTATATATACAGTATCTAAAGCTAAGAATTTATTTCACCTAGGAATTTTCTGTTTTGGTCTTTTTGACCAATTTTGTGGAAATTTAAACTACATATACTGGCCGCCTTGTTGGAGTTCAAGTAAGAGTATGTATAGGGCAAAATATTGCGATTGGAAATTGAAGATTAGTATTTTGTCTATATATGAGACAACTGTACACTATATATGTTTCAACGGAAACATACCTCTTAAGAGAGAACGTTGTATACTTTATATGTTTCGATGAAAACATGCCTCTTAACTTAAAAACTTGTACATTTGTGTTGATGGAGATGAATCTCAATAACATTAAAGAAATCATGTAAGGTTGCGGTAAGAGTATGTAAGGTTGCAATGAAAGCGTATACAAATTGATTAAGTTTTTTGGTTTGAAAATAAAGTTAAAATGCAGTTTATATTGGCATAAGGTTAAGCCATTTAAAATGCCTTTTAGAATAAAATGGCCCGTTTTGTTTTCTAATTTAATAATGGCATATGCATTTTCTGAACGGTGTATAGGTCTCTATGATCGAGTCATGACATACCTTTTAGACTCATGCATGGAGTTTTCAATAAAGAGTTTAACCAAAGTGGGAGATGTTATACTGTATGTTAGTTTAAGGCTAAACTTTATTTGGTTTAAGGTAATCCTGTTTAGCTAAAGGTGATCTTATTTTTGATTAAGTTAGTGTGAAAGGACAATAATCCCACATTCCTAGTTTCCACATAATTAACTTAAATTCCACAAACCCCATTTTGGAAAATTCAAGAATTCCTCAAACCCCATTTTAGAAAATTCCTAAAACCCCATTTTGTAAAATTCAAGAATTTTTGAAAGCTGAAACCCCATTTTAGAAAATTCAAGAATTCCTAAGACCCCATTTTGGCAAGTAGAAGAAAGTCTACAGGCCCATATGTACAAAAGTTAAGCATTGTAAAACCCTACAATTATCAGCTCAGAATCATGCAAATTTCTTAAGTTGATCACAAGGCATTATTTCGATGAGAATCTTTTGTACAATATTATTTGTAGTTATGAATCTGTTTTCCACACATCCATGTAATCTTTTGAACAATAGTTACTTCTAGTGACAGAGTGCACGTTTCTAATATATTTTTCCTTTTCAATAGAATAAATTTGAAGAAATTTAGCGAATTCAATTTAACTAACATCTTCTATCTTTCAACAGGAAACAAATAAAGAACGTGTATAACCGGTTTTATTCGTTGTTGGTGTATTAGGTCGCATCCTCTATTTGCAGCGGATTTTACATACACATATATATATATATATATATATATATATATATATATATCCGTTCCTAAGTTTCGGTGTTTAATTTACTTGAAGCAACTGAAGGTGAAATTGAACAAATTAAACCTCATTCTCAACGAACATGAAAACAAAGCTCAACTTTTCCTCTCTCCTCTCTGCAAATCGGGCGATGACTCAGTAGTAACTCACTTTTTTCATTTCTTCTAATCTTTTTCAACAATCAAACCAGTTGATGTTCACCAAAATAATCAGGTGCTTCTAATCTTTTTCATTTTTATTCTCTCATTTCATGTTTCTGTTTTAGTTTAATCTTCTTGTAGCCTGGTAAATCGTGGTTCTTTATACCTCTATTTCTTGTCTCTTTTCCAAAATTTCATGAGTAGCTAAACAATTAGTTCCTCCATTATGTGTTTACATTTGCTTTTTGCTCTAATGGCTTTTGCCTATATATACATTGTGATTATAGCTTTTGCTGAGTTTTCTATTAAGCTTTTGCTTTCAGGAAGTGTTTGTATTGTTATCCACGTTCTCACAGATGTTATGAGGATGAAGCTTTAGCAGAACTCCAACTCAGTTATCCGATTCATAACTCTAGTCCGCCAATCAAGCAAATTCAAAAAATACAAAATTCAAAATTACAGTTATTTCAGGAAAGTCTGTTATTTTTGGTTTATTACTTGGTCAATTGCCAGCTGCTATAGTTACCAAATTTTCAACAATCTGCTTAATTCCAGTTCCCTTATTTATAGCCCTAATATTTCTCATCTTTCAATTCAAAGATTTCCTCATAGCCCTGTATCTCATATCATAAATCATAAATACAATGATCTACATTCTCCTCTATTTAGAAGCCGAACAAAATTTTTCAAGATGACTGATGAAAATCAAGGAAATGTTAGCAACCTTGTTAACAAGTTCAAACAAGCTCTCCTAGAATTGGGTGATACTAATGAATTCAAAGTCTTACAAAAGGTCTCGAGATAATGGTGAGAGTGAAGGAGGTAATTGGGAAGCAAGTGCCATAGGTAAGGTCATAATTGAGGGTAGAATGAACTATGACATCATTGAAAAGTTCATCAAGTTCACCTGGCCTTTTATGGAATCTACCGATATTAAAATAGTGGAGATTGAGCCTAACACCTTCATCTTCAAATTCAACAATTGGGATCCATTGAATAAAGTTATAGATCACAGGCCATAGAGTGTTAATAAGAAGTCTTTGGTGGTTCATGATTATATACAGATATGGTCTACACCGAAAAACACTGGGGTTTTCAAAGAATTTTGATCCAGCTAAAATATTTACTACCAACATATGAACATCTCTGCAGTTACTAAGATTGGTGAATTCATGGGTGATGTTTGTGGGATTGAACCAAAGGATGCTCTTCCAATTGGTACTGATCCAGTCAAGGTGCGTGTCAATATTGATCTGTCCATGCCATTAAGGAGAGGGGTCAAATGTATTACCAATGCTGGTATCTCTAAGTGGCAGCAATTTTTCTATGAAAGACAGCCAAGAAGTATATGTACTGACTGCTATGTCATTAAGCACTCGTAAAACGTCCTGCAGCTGATGCTTGCTAACTACCTAGCCAAAGCTCATGAGAAACCTTACTTTTTTGGAAATCCAAATAATCTCGGGAAAAATATTTCCAAGAGGAATCCCAATGAAGCCCCCGTGCCAAAAAAGAGTCAAAGTAAGTTTGTCAAAGCTGCTTGTTTTGTTCCTCTAAAGGATGGTGAGCCAATTAATATGGATTTCCGCTTAAGACTACCTCTGCTGGAGATACTGAAGATGTCGACCGGGTACAAGATTTAAAGCCTCCTTAGATTCAAGCCATTGTACTACGATGCCGAGACTTCTTCCCAACATAACATCTTGGATATCAATACAAACCTCCAAGAAACTCAAAGGGTCACAATTAGAGATCTATATAATGCAAATACAAACTTAGAGGACCAGGTATACATTGCTTCTCACCTTAAACTCCTTAATTCCTTTCCTTCCTTTTTCCTAATTTTTCTCTCTATTTTTAATATGCTCATTCAAATTCTTCTTTTTGGCTCTATTTCTCATTTTTCTACCATCACTAAGCATTTTACTTTTGAAGGTTTTATAGAGAGTTTATTTTTATTCACTCTTTTGATTAATATCCATTACAATAATATTTTAAAAAGTGAAGAGTCCACAATGAAGATTGTCTCTTGGAATGTTCAGGGTTTTAACAAGGTTAATACTAGAAATCACTTGAGTGATCTTATTAGAACTCAAAATCCTGATATCATTTTCCTTTGTGAAACTAAAATTAGCCAGCTCAAATGTCTTCCTTTACTCAAACAGTATCAATACCCAAACACTGCCTACATAGAACCTGTAGGTCTTTCTGGGGGACTAGTATAGCGCCCCCTAAGCTAGCAGCTGACTAATCCAAGAGATTAATTAAATAAACAGGCACTAAGAATCTAAATCCTTTACTTAAACCTTCGGTTTAGAAAATCATTGCAAAACTTAACCCAAAACAAGCCTCTCTCGAAATATATACAAGAATTCCTCTCAAATGATACATATACAATAGTCATATGGTTTTCAAATAAAATATACAACATAATAAACTTAGCCGAAGTTAACTAACTAACGGACTCAACTCCTCAAAGCTTTCATTGCGCAACTCGATCTGTCTCTCTGGCCAAAGTGGGAATAATTAACATTAAACTTCAAAGTAATCATATGCAAGATTTGGAAAAACATTACATGTTTCCGAAGCATTAAACAAAGGACCAAGTCACCGAAATAAACAAACAAATATATGGACAAACTCCTTCTTCAAACAATGTATAATATTGAAGCCCACTTCCACTCCGATTACTTATATTGAAGCCCACTTCCACTCCGTTTACTTATAAAAGCACTAGATATAAATGCGAAGGAGCATATCCTATACACCACAAGTGGAAATCCTTATTTCCCATAACAATTCAAACAAACAAGTACAAGTACTTTCCAAATTATGGAAAAATTTGCGGAATCAACAGAATTATCGTAATGCAATTTAAATAAAGTATGAAATACACGAACAGACAATGCATGAGTTTATTAAGCATAAACTTTTATAAAAACAATAAAAATGATTACAAAAGAGTCAAATGCATTCCCACACCTTTTTGATGACAAGCCACGCCTACCTCGAGATCCAAGATTCATTGGTTCATCCTTTGAATCGATCGTTGTTAATATAAACTAACTGTTGATCACACAAGAACTCTAAGAATCTAACCAAAAGGCTCACACAAGGCTGATAACATAATTCATACAAGTTCCAGTTATAATCAAAGTGAACTATTTAATGGTTTTAAGCCCATTATGGTATCTCATTCTCTAACTTTACATATCTAAGAGTTTACTAATCCAATTAGGTATGTTCTATAGTCCATTAGTTAGTTCTTATGAATATCTACAACTTTGTAGAAGAAGCCAAAGGCTAATTCGGACCATAAGGGGTCCAAATCATCAAACTAGGAAAACTAACTCTAAGCCTAGTTCACTAAACTCGGCCCATTAGCACAAGGTATGACCCAACCGGGTCAACTAACTCATCACGACGGTCAAAGGGTTAACTAACGGGTCCACGTCCGTCCAAAGTCAAGTCCGAGGTCAAACGGTCAATGAGTCAAAATCCACCGAGTCAAGTCTCGTCAACTGAGTTAAACGATTCGACTCGACTCGAAAAACCGAGTCAGCTAAACTAACTCAAGGCCAAAGCCTTTGCAAAAGCCAAAAGCTGAACTGCACCATAATGGTGCATCACCAGACTCAACACACTAAACTAAACTCAATCTGAGCAGCATTCCTCCCTGCCATAGCTTCATTTCTAACTCTAATTCATTAACACTTCAAATCTACTAACTAAAATTATACATTTATTCTTAAACAACTTTAAATTTCAATTACAAACACAAACTAAGCTTACCTGCAATTGCAATAGCTGCGGGCTTTCAAAGAGACTATCCAACTGTGATTCTATAATCATCATTCCTATATAATGGCTACTCTCCCAACTCACTATCAACAGAAATTGTACACCTCCAGTTACATTCTCACAGGACAATACTCATTTCATCTATATCACAGTTTGACTCAATTCCAATTACTTCAACCACCAATAATCCATTCAGTTCAACCTCTCCGAGTCATAGCAATTGCGACTTTCATCCAAACAACATCATCATTTCAAAAAGAACACCACTACTTCTCAACACAATGAAGAATACCACCACCTGTAATTCTCAATGTAACATTACTTCTCCATTATCAGTTGAACAAAACAAACCTGCATCCTATACCACCTGTCTTAAACTCAATTCCACCACAATCTAAACCTGAACTCCACCTCTGTACAATTCCCACAACATCAACACCAACTCCATTTCAATCATACAAACACATATACAAATAATTGATTTAATCTCAGTTCTATCACCACCTCCAACTCCAATTCCGTAATTTCATTTATATAAACAACACACCCCTGTAACAAACTCAATTCCATTTTCATTTCACATGCACAATCAAACTCCATCTAGACATGTACTTGTGAATACTAACACTAACACTTCCATATATGGGCAATAACACCAGCAACACAAACATAATCTCTACTTCAGATTACTACATCTTCTTCCATGTAACTCAAATATAATCTACATTCCACCCACAGCTTCACTCTAACTCATCCCAATCTCAATTTCATTCATAATCATACAAACTCAACAGCAGGAATTATGATTTTATTTAACTGACAGAGCAACACAATTACCTCAATACGATTCCACTCCAGCAAGTTGAGATCACTTCTTCTTCTTTACTGGGTTCAATAGATCATTATAAAACAACAACAATCCCACTAGTTCAACAAGCTACACTGTAACCCAATTCATTATCCATTATCTCCAGCTCTTCACTGCCTCAATCAACAGTTCCCTATAATAATTCCTCCTCCAGTTCCATACACATACATCTCAATTTGGTTTCACCAAACAACTGAACCAATTCTTCCTTGCTTTGACTTCATCTAGCAAATCTTCTCAAAACTAGCAACACCCATCAGTTCAATTACTAAAACTCTATAATCCTCATCATCATCTTTGATTCTCAGAAACCCTAAAACCAATTCTCAATTCTCTATTTTCTAATTCGACTTCACAACATCAATTCAAATCTTCAATACTATCAGACCCATCCTTTAATTTAATCCCCTGAACTAACACCTTTATCTTCTGGTTCTTCTTTGAACTTCTTACAAACCTTAATTCAATTTCTGAGAGACCCTAACTCTGATTCTTTATGAAAACAGTTTCTGAAAATTAATTAAACACCAAACAAATCGTTCTTCATCTACCAGGAACTCGATGCTCTAATCAATTCCACAAAACCTCAATCAAACTTCATCTTCCAGAAACCCTAACTCTTAATTCATTATCTCCTTCGAGTCCGAATCAACAAGCAGACAACACCATTACTATCTCGTAACTCCATGATCTTCTCAAACCTATTTCGATCTCACAACTCTAATTTATCTCTCAAATTTCTACCGGGAAGAGAACAGAAGAAGAAACGGAGAGAAGGAAAGAAAGAATGAGAAGAAAGAAGAAGAATAAGAAATATGTGCTTATCTTCTCGACATGGTCTTAAGGCCGACCCAAAAATATCTAAAGGAACCCGAAAAACTGATATGGGCAGCCACAGTCGGTTAACGTTGCCGTTCAAATAAATCTGATAAATCTTCTTCACCTAGTGTCCGAATGACGCGTGCGAGTAGTCTATTCCGTGTATTTTTTCGAGATCTATCTAACGATACTAGTTTCGTATCTAACTCGTTGTTAGATTAATTTCTATTAGTTAACGTTCGTCTCTGATTGATCGAGCCATTAGCGGCTTAATCGTCTCTTGACTAGTCTAATAGCGTTGACGAGGTTGAGGATCCTTACATTTTCCCCACCTTATATCATTTTCGTCCTCGAAAATCAAACCATTCTTCCGGTCTTCAAAATCTCCCCACCTTATAGAATAACCCCATCTCTTATCTAAGCGCAAACAACATAACACAAACCACAAACCTATATGGCTTCTATAACTAAATTTATAGCTCTAGGTTGAACTATGCTGATTTTAAATTCTATCAAATACAAAAGTCTAAGTTTCTTACACTAATTTCTATCTTATAAAATAGGCGTCTCTAATTACAGGGAGATTCCTATGAATCTTTCTAAGTGAACTTACATCTATTGGATTTTGTAATTTATATTACAACATACTTCTATGATCGGTCATCTCTGAATGTAGTTGCCCTGTCAAGGTTGGCCAATCCCAACAATGCCTTCCTACGAACACAGAAAACACAACCTTTACTATTCTCCAGTGCTAGATTAATTAAGTATTAATTTATTAAGATTAAATAATTTATAAACTTTTATCGTGACTGGTGTAAGTCTGGTAAATTTAATTCGTAAAATATATAAATAGTTCACATCCTTTTAAACAATTTAGTCATCAAAATTTATTTTATTTTTATTTTTATTTTTATTTTTATTTATTATTTTATTTATTTATTTTTTCAATTTAAATATTTCACATCAAATTATAACATATGATATTTTAAACTTTACTGTGATACCATATATAAATTTTCCAAACATCATCTATTATAAATTTACTATCAGTTTAATTACTCAAATATTTGTATCAACTGTGTTATTATCCTCATTATTCTTAAGTTGATAGTCTGGTTGGTACAGTAATCCTTAATCTTGTAAATATAATTTTTACATTAACGTAAGAGTTGATATAATAGATTTTATTTATTCATATTGAATCTGTACTCTATATCTTGTCAAACCTTAGAGTTGGTAATTTATTACGATTTAGATTTGAGTCTGCATAAAATTATAATATATCCTAATAGTCTTTAGATTTTACTATTAATGTAAAGTATCCTATTAATATATGAATTATTTTCTTTTAATTTCAATATTACACTAAACATCTGAATGCTATTATTACTACTTCATGTATATTTGTTCCATGTTAAAGATTTACTGGATCATTTTGTTAGACTAAAGATAATTTCGATACAAGAATTCTAACAAGTGTCTTTTTATTTTATACATTTTAAGTATTATCTTAACCGTCTAGTTCAAATACAAAACATCTATTTCTAATTTTTCATTAGTTTAATTTACAAAACTCGACCATATGTAAGTGCTAACAATTTTCCGTACCGATTTAATCATAATCATTATTTTTCTTTATCGTTAAATACCCTCATTGACATTTTAGTTAAGTTAAACTCAATATGATACTAATTGATAAATGCTAACCATTATTTATTAAAATCATTATTACTTTGATTATCATCCATAATTCTTATTATGATATTTTTATTATTAACATTGATAGTTAAACTATTATTCTAACTATTCTTACAAATATTATTAAGTCCCAAAAATATACTTAACATTTATGTAATTATAAATTGTTGACACTATGTATAAGTCAAAGTATTAAATAAGTTTCTATGTGACTTTCAAGATTTATCAATATTAATTTCTCTATTTTTATAGTATTAGATTGTCTACGTGTTCATGCTTTTTTTTTAAATAATTATTCCCTAATTCTTATTAGCTAAAGTTACTGGTGTATCCTACAATTTTTACTTCCTTAAACAAACAACCAAATAAACAAATCAATCAATCGAATAATTATTTTAATTATAGATAGCTTTTAGTGATTAAGATTTATCTCACAACCCAACCCAGTTCTAAACTAATCTAGTCCACTAACTGCCAAAAGCTATTATCTATTGTTTCCCATGTAAGATCTAATAGTGAGCTCTGATACCAACTTATAGCGCCCCCTAAGCTAGCAAACACTAATCCAAGAGATTAATTAAATAAACAGCACTAAGAATCTAAATCCTTTACTTAAACCTTCGCTTTAGAAATCATACAAACTTAACCCAAAACAAGCCCCGATCAGAAATATATACAATAACTCCTCTCAAATGATACATATATAATAGTCATTTGGTTTACAAATAGAATATACAACATAATAAACTTAGCCGAAGTTAACTAACTAACGGACTCAACTCCTCAAAGCTTTTATTTTGCAACTACGATCCGTCTCCCGAAACTGAAAGTGGGAATAATTAACATTAAACTTCTAAGTAATCATATGCAAGATTTGGAAAACATTACATGTTTCCGAAGCATTAAACAGTGACCAAGTCACTGAAATAAACAAACAAGTATATGGACAAACTCCTTCTTCAAACAATGTATAGTATTGAAGCCCACTTCCACTCCGATTACTTATAAAAGCACTAGATAAATGCGAAGGAGCATATCATATACACCACAAGTGGAAATCCTTATTTCCCATAACAATTCAAACAAACAGTACAAGTACTTTCCAAATTATGGAAAGATTTGCAGAATCAACAGAATTATCGTAATGCAATTTAAATAAAGTATGAAATACACGAATAGACAATGCATGAGTTTATTAAGCATAAACTTTTATAAAAACAATAATAATGATTACAAAAAGAGTCAAATGCATTCCCACACCTTTTTTGATGACAAGCCATGCCTACCTCAAGATCCAAGATTCACTGGTTCATCCTTTGAATCGATCGTTGTTAATATAGACTAACTGTTAATCACACAAGAACTCTAAGAATCTAACCAAAAGGCTCACACAAGGCTGATAACATAATTCATACAAGTTCCAGTTATAATCAAAGTGAACTATTTAATGGTTTTAAGCCCATTATGGTATCTCATTCTCTAACTTTACATATCTAAGAGTTTACTAATCCAATTAGGTTGATTCTATAGTCCATTAGTTAGTTATTATGAATATCTACAACTTTGTAGAAGAAGCCAGAGGCTAATTCGGACCATAAGGTGTCCAAATCATCAAACTAGGAAAACTAACTCTAAGCCTAGTTCACTAAACTCGGCCCATTAGCACAAGGTCTGACCCAACTGGGTCAACTAACTGTCACTGACGGTCAAAGGGTTAACTAACAGTCCACGTCCGACCAAAGTCAAGTCCAGGGTCAAACGGTCAACGAGTCAAAATCCACCGAGTCAAGTCTGGTCAACTGAGTTAAACTGATTCGACTCAGTCAGAAAACCGAGTCAGCTAAACTAACTCAAGGCCAAAGCCTTTGAAAAGGCCAAAAGCAGAACTACACCATAATGGTGCATCACTAGACTCAACACACTAAACTAAAGTCAATCTGAGCAGCATTCCTCCCTGCCATAACTTCATTTCTAACTCTACTTCATTAACACTTCAAATCTACTAACTAAAATTATACATTTATTCTTAAACAACTTTAAATTGCAATTACAAACACAAACTAAGCTTACTTGCAATTGCAATAGCTGCGGGCTTTCAAAGAGACTATCCAACTGTGATTCTACAATCATCATTCCTATATAATGGCTACTCTCCCAACTCACTATCAATGAAAATTGTACACCTCCAGTTACATCCTCATAGGGCAATACTCATTTCATCTATATCACAGTTTGACTCAATTCCAATTACTTCAACCACCAATAATCCATTCAGTTCAACCTCTCCGAGTCATAGCAATTGCGACTTTACTGTCACAGCAACATCATCATTTCAAAAAGAACACCACTACTTCTCAACACAACAGCAATACCACCACCTGTAATTCTCAATGTAACATTACTTCTCCATCATCAGTTGAACAAAACAAACCTGCATCCCATACCACCTGTCTTAAACTCAATTCCACCACAATCTAAACCTTAACTCCACCTCTGTACAATTCCCAAAACATCAACACCAACTCCATTCCAATCATACAAACACATATACACATAATTGATTTAATCTCAGTTCTATCACCACCTCCAACTCCAATTCCGTAATTTCATTTACATAAACAACACACCACTGTAACAAACTCAACTCCATTTTCATTTCACATGCACAATCAAACTCCATCTAGCCCTGTACTTGTGAATACTAACACTAACACTTCCATATATGGGCAATAACACCAGCAACGCAAACATAATCTCTACTTCAGATTACTACATCTTCTTCCATGTAACTCAAATATAATCTACATTCCACCCACAACTTCACTCTAACTCATCCAAATCTCAATTTCATTCATAATCATACAAACTCAACAACAGGAATTATGATTTTACTAAATTGACAGAGCAACACAATTACCTCAATACGATTCCACTCCAGCAAGTTGAGATCACTTCTTCTTCTTTACTGGGTTCAATAAATCATTATAAAACAACAACAATCCCACTAGTTCAACAAGCTACACTGTAACCCAATTCATTATCCATTATCTCAAGCTCTTCACTGCCTCAATAAACAGTTCCCTATAATAATTCCTCCTCCAGTTCCATACACATACATCTCAATTTGGTTTCACCAAACAACTGAACCAATTCTTCCTTGCTTTGACTTCATCTAGCAAATCTTCTCAAAACTAACAACACCCATCAGTTCAATTACTAAAACTCTATAATCCTCATCATCATCTTTGATTCTCAGAAACCCTAAAACCAATTCTCAATTCTCTATTTTCTAATTCGACTTCACAACATCAATTCAAATCTTCAATACTATCAGACCCATCCTTTAATTTAATCCCCTGAACTAACACCTTTATCTTCTGGTTCTTCTTTGAACTTCTTACAAACCTTAATTCAATTTCTGAGAGACCCTAACTCTGATTCTTTATGAAAACAGTTTCTGAAAATTAATTAAACACCAAACCAATCGTTCTTCATCTACCAGGAACTCGATGCTCTAATCAATTCCACAAAACCTCAATCAAACTTCATCTTCTAGAAACCCTAACTCTTAATTCATTATCTCCTTCGAGTCTGAATCAACAGCAGACAACACCATTACTATCTGTAACTCCATGATCTTCTCAAACCTATTTCGATCTCACAACTCTAATTTATCTCTCAAATTTCTACCAGGAAGAACAGAGAAGAAGAAACGGAGAGAAGGAAAGAAAGAATGAGAAGAAAGAAGAAGAATAAGGCTTAGTTTGGTATTGCTGCAGCTTTTGTAAAAGCACTTTTACTGCATGCGTTGTTGTCTTTGTCTTTGTGAGAAAAAAGCGGTTAGACGTTTGGTAAAATATTAATTAAAGTTGAAGCTGATTAAAAAAGCAATCAAAATGTGTTTGGTAAAATTTCGATTCAACCATTGTTGTTGTAACAAATGACAAAAACAGACATATCACTCATGGTAATTTTATTCAATTTTATTGGGTTTAAAAATAATTAATTTTTTTACTATATAATATTAATGTTCATACTAATTACCACTATCATTATGATTGTTAAGAAATTATTTTACTTAACAATTAAGTAATTATTTAATATTTGTTTTTATTTTTACTGTTGACAAATTAAGTAATTATTCAAGCAAAAAATGAAACTAAAATTAAGTAATTGTTTAATATTTGTATTTATTTCTACTATTGACAAATTAAATAAATGGTATAAAAAATAGTTCAAAATAATAAAAAATAATAAAAGGAAATTAGATCAAAAAAAAAAAAAAAAAAAAAATTAAAGAATGCAATATTAGAAATAGTAAAAAATTGATTGTATATAAATTTAAGGGTAACTTTTGTCATTTATAAAATAAAGTAAGGATAAAAAAGATAAATCAAGTATTAAATTTATGTGGGACCACAGCTTATGCTTTTGTAGCTTTTAAAAGCTCCTCCTCCCCAGCTTTTAAAAATTGAGGAATTTGGGAAGTGCTTTGGATAAAAAGCACTTTAGTTTTTTTTTACCAAACACCAACTTCAAAATTTATTAACATATATAGGTTTTAAAAGTGCTTTTAAAAAAAAATAAGCATTACCAAACTCAGCCTAAGAAATATGTGCTTATCTTCTCGACATGGTCTTAAGGCCAACCCAAAAATATCTAAAGGCACCCGAAAAACTGATATGGGCAGCCACAGTCGGTTAACGTTGCCGTTTAAATAAATCTGATAAATCTTCTTCACCCAGTGTCCGAATGACGCATGCGAGTAGTCTATTCCGCGTAACTTTTCGAGATCTATCTAACAAAACTAGTTTCGTATCTATTTAACGTTCGTCTCTGATTGATCGAGCCATTAGCGGCTTAATCGTCTCTTGACTAGTCTAATAGCGTTGACGAGGTTGAGGATCCTTACAACTAGTCCTCATTTGGAAAAATGGTTTTACCTGTGATGTAGTAGACTTTTACTACAATATGTTCAATGTTATAGTTCAAGGTGACCCTAGCAAACCTGAATTTCTCCTAACTTGCATGTATGGTTACACTAACTATAGTAAGAAAAAAGAACAATGGGATTTTATTCACGGAATTAGTAGAGCCAACAATAATCCATGGATTGTGCTAGGAGACCCGAATTTTCACTTCCTTGATAATGATAATGTTGCTTCTTCCTCTTCAGATGGACTTGTGAATGGTATTATTAAAGATTGTGGACTAGAGGATATTGGATATATAGGCAAGAATTACACTTGGACCAACAACAATCTAGGAACAGGTGATAAGAAATCTAGGATAGACATGGCAATTGGTAATAGTAATTAGTCTTATTATTTCCCCAATGCTAAGCTCATGCATTTGCCACAGGTTGGTAGTGACCACAGTCCTATTATGCTTAAAACCTGATGCCACTTGTCCCTAAATGTTGGAAACCTTTTAAATTTTTCCTTACTTGGTTGAATGATGATAAGCTGTGCTCTTGTTATTGCTAA
Organism: Papaver armeniacum; assembly: GCA_023531295.1. Taxonomy (NCBI): domain Eukaryota; kingdom Viridiplantae; phylum Streptophyta; class Magnoliopsida; order Ranunculales; family Papaveraceae; genus Papaver; species Papaver armeniacum. The sequence goes on along the minus strand of JAJJWW010002056.1, from coordinate 298,494 downwards.
CTCTTGGAAAACTAGTGTACATGGTTCTCCAGACTTTTCGGTTTAATCAAAGACTCCATATCACAAGGAAGAATCTATCTATGTGGAACAAGGAACATTTTGGTGACATAAACCAAAGGGTTGATAAATTACAAGAGGATTTAAAAATTCTCCAAGAATATCCTAATACCTCTAATGTTCAAGATAATATCATCAACATCAATATTGAATTAGATAAGTGGCACAAATCTCAAAGTGACTTCTACCAACAAAAATCAAGAGATAATTTCATAAAGGAGATGGATTATAACAGCAAGTATTTCCACACTAAGGTCAATAAAAGGAGATCAAGGAATAACATAGATTCTATACAAGATCATGAAGGTAACTGGTTACAATCAAGGGATGAAATATCTGCACATCTTACTCTTCACTTCAAACAAATCAGTTCAACTACTAATCCTCAGCTGAATGAAAGTCTCTATAATATCTTTCCTACCTTAATCTCTGAGGAGGAAAACAGTAGACTCATCTGTATTCCTTCATCTCAAGAAATTTTTGATACCCTCAGATGTATGGAAAAATGGAGTGCACCAGGACCAGAAGGTTTTCAAGCTGGTTTTTATAAAAGTCAGTGGTCTGTGATAGGACAAGATGTATGCTTAATGGTCTCTAGATTTTTTGATTCTAAGCATTTATCAAGACAAATTAACAAGACTTACATTTCTCTCATCCCAAAGAAGAAGAAATCCTTGTGTGCTGCTGATTACAGACCTATAGGTCTGTGCAATACTTCATATAAGATCATCTTCAAGATTCTGGTCAATAGAATGAAGCCTCTAATGCCAAAAATTGTGTCTCCTTTTCAGGCTGCCTATGTGACAGGTAGACTTATCCAAGACAATACAGTTATAGCACAAGAAATTATTCACTCAATGAAGAAAAAGAGAGGTCAAATAGGTTGGTTCACTTAAACTAGACATGTCAAAAGCTTTTGACAGACTAGAGTGGCCTTTCTTATTAAAAGTTCTTCAATACTTCGGGTTCTGTAATGGTTTTTGCTCCCTGGTTCATCAATGCATCAGTACTACCTCCCTTTCAGTTATGGTCAATGGTAGTCCCTGTGAAAATTTCACTCCTACAAGAGGAATAAGACAAGGAGACCCCTTGTCTCCTTATCTTTTATTTTAGCTATGGAATTCTTTTCTAGGCATCTTACTGCTGCTCAAGAAAACAAGTCAATGCCTGGTATTAAAGTGGCTGCTCTTGCACCAGCCATCAATCATCTGTTATTTGCAGATGACTACTTGATTTTCACTTAAGCAAACACTTCTTCAGTCAACAACTTATTGGATGTCCTTCATATGTTCAGTTCTCAATCAGGGCAGGTTATCAACTTTGATAAATCTGCAGTTCATTTCAGCAAGAAGACTAAGCCAGAAGTTGCAGCAACTATTACTAACATTCTTGGAGTTAAAATAATGAATTCAAAGGAGAGGTATTTGGGATCACCACTCATAATTGGACACTCAAAACAAGAAGCTTTCAAGAGCATTAAGGAATGTTTTGAATCAAGATTCTCTACCTGGTCTTCCATTAATCTTTCTCAAGTCGGAAGAGGAACAATGATCAAACATGTGCTTAATTCTATTCCTGTATATCAGATGGGTACTTTCAAGCTCCCTAGTAATTTGATCAATCAGCTTACTTCCATTGAAAGGAAATTCTTTTGGGGTCATAAAACTAATAGAGGTTCTTATCCTATAGCATGGCGGAATTTATGTACTTCTAAAGATCTAGGGGGTCTAGCTTTCAGAGATCTGGAAAAACTAAACCTTGCTCTTCTCACCAAATTAGCTTGGAGGATATGTAATGATTCAGGGCATCTAATGGTCAAACTTTTGAGCAATAAATACTTCAAAAGCAAGGATATATTACATCAAAATATAGAAGCTAAAAATGATTCTTATATTTGGAATGGGATCACTAAAGGCTTGAAGATAGTGCAGCAAAACTATTTTATGGAAATCAACAATGGGGAAGACACAAAAATCTGGTCAGATAAATGGATACCAGGTATGCATCATCCACCTCTTCCTCAAAATGATACTTTCAGGTTTTATGGTGAAGTTGCTGAACTTATGATCCCTAACACAAATCAGTGGAACATTAACCTGCTAAATCATCTTTTTGATGCTAATACCTCCATGAAGATTCAAGCTCTCTTTATTGATAAGTATAAAAAGGATGTTATGATTTGGATGCCTGCAAAATATGGAAAGTTCTCAGTTAAAAGTGCTTATAAACTTCTTACTAGTTCCGACAGGGAAGTGCAAGTTAATGGTGTTTTTATTAATAAAATGGTCTGGAGAAGATTATGGAACAGTCGTGCGAAGATACATGATTAAAATGTTTGCCTGGAAGTGTATTAAAGAAATTCGCTCTTCTAAACACAACCTGAAAGGTATAATGGGGATATAGACAATCACTGTGAAACTTGTGGGCATTATGATGAGACTATGGAACACATTATATTTGAGTGCAGTCACGCCAGGAAAGTTTGGAGGGTTATTTGGTTTTTGGTACTTACATTTTGACCAACATTAGTGTTTGGTCTAACATTTGTCCAACTTAGGGTTTGGTACCTAGAAATCACGTTGACTGTTTTTGACCGTCCATGACCATATTTTAATTAAATTCATATTATAATTAATATTGGGTTTACAAGTATACCCTTATAGGAGGACTAAATCCAACGGCTTTGATGAAACTAAATCAATTTTTACTTCATCTTCTTTCGCCTCTGCAAACACTACAACTCTGCATCACCCATGAACGAAAATTTCTAATTGAAAAAACATCTTCCTCAGATCGAATTTTCTCTTCTTCACTGCATAACCCCATGAACAAATTCAACCACCCTGCATAACCCCACAAACCGATTCAAACCAAAACCCTATTTAAGAAGCAACTAGCCAAATCTTATCAATTTCTCCCCCAAATCCAATGAATTCCTCTTCCTCTCTGCATAACCCCAAGAACAGATTCAACCAAAAACTCAATCAATTCATCTTCCTATGTGCATAACCTCATGAACAGATTCAACCAAAAACCCAATCGAAGAAGCAGAATAAAGAATTGAAGTGTTTTTGCCGTGGATTCTCTTGAGATGGGTATGAATCTGATGATAATTGAATGAAGAGCAGAGAAGAGATCTGGTGCTGATTCGGGTGACTCGATATGGTAATAATGAGCTTTAACAGAAGAAAAATGAAGGGGTCGAGCTGTTGTTGAGCAATTGATGTAGGAATTAAAATCTAGGGTTGAACTCGAAAAAAAAATTCAAGTTAGGGTTTGAAGAATTTAATTTATTCAGAGGAAAATAAAGAGTATATGCAGTTTAGATGAATGGTATTTTGAAGAATGGGTATGATCAATAAGTTTTTTTAAAACAAAGAATTGCAGAGAAGAACATGGAGAAGATTTGGTTTGCATTTAGGTGGATCCGTGAAGAACAATTGGGTGCTGATGGAGTTTGTGTAGCTATGGATAATGGCTCGAGGGGTGATGTGTGATGGTTGGATGGTTGTTATGTGTTGGAATTAGATACAACTGGTGTTGTAAATTGATATTGCAGGAGCTAATGAAATTGGTATTGGTCGTGGTGTCAATTGAAATTGTTGGGTTCTGTCTATTCTTTGAATTGGATTTGAAATTGAGATATGTAATTGGGTATCTTGCTGATGAAATCTTTTTTGTGAATTCCTAAATGTTGTATTATGAAATTCATCAATTGATAAGAAGAAGATGATAGGATTCTAGGGCTTTTATGAATTTTGGCAGAAATTAGGGGAAATTAGGGATTGTGTTGTTAAGAACAAGGAATTGGGGGAATTGTTGTCAAGAACAAAACATTCGTCGGCTATGTTCTAAGTGGTGATGGTGATGCTGGTTGCTGGTGGCACTATGATGGTGGTGGTTGCAGACTTGCAGTATCAAGCCCTATGTTGACCTAACAGAGTCAATGAAATTTTTAACAAAATGAAGGGTAAAATAGTAATTGCATAAATATATAAGATTGCAAATTAATTAAAACTTGACCTAACAGAGTCAATGGAAGTCAACGTGATTTCCAGGTACCAAACCCTAAGTTGGACAAATGTTAGACCAAACACTAATGTTGGTCAAAATGTAAGTACCAAAAACCAAATAACCCAAGTTTGGAAGGAAGTTCAAATAAATATAGATAATGTCAGATTACAACTTCAAACTGTTTCTGAATGGGTTATAAGCTGGTTCTCAAACAAATCAAATCTTGAAGAGAGCCTATTATACACCTTCATGATAGGGGCTTGGATATTATGGAAAGACAGATGTGAAGTTGTATTTCAGGGAGTTTCTCTCAACCCTAAAACTACTATGCACAAGATTTTCTTTTATTTATCTCCTTATTTGCGTGAAACTGCATCGAATATCCCCTCTCATCTGAGTATTAATATTTCTGATTGGAAACCACCCTTGCACGACACTTGCAAAATTAACGTGGATGCTTCTTATGATATGGATACTAACCAACTTGGAACTGGTCTTGTTTTGCGAGATCACACAGGTACCTGCAATGGCATTAAAGGAAGTTACTCAAATGAAGCTTTAAGTGCCGAGGCTGGAGAGTGTATTGCAGTGTGTGAGGCTTTATCTTGGGCTAAGGAGAAGCAACTATTTAATCTCCATATTGAAGCTGATGCCAAATTAGTCATACAATCCATAATGGGTAGTTCTTTGCTAGTTCAATGGGAAAACATGAATATAATAAAAGAGATTAAACATCTTATCTCTAATTTCAATAGTTGTACTTTTTCTTTTGTTGGTAGAATGAACAATCAAGTGGCAGATTCCATAGCAAAGTCTGTTAGAGAATCTGCTTTAAATCTTGAAGAGTATGTAATTTTCAATGATGAGCTTTGTAGTCTTCTGGCAAAAGACATACACAACCCAAGCATTCCAAGCTAGTAAGCTAATAAAATGCTTCTTCTTTATCAAAAAAAAAAAAAAAAAAACTGAAGGTGAAATTGATCAAACTCATTTGGTTTGATGGAGTTTAAATCGGCTTCGGGATTCCAAATCTTTGATTATTTATCTAATGAATCCTCGAAAATAAGATGATCCATTTTGATCAAATTTGATTTAACTGAACGAGATATAGTATTTTGGGTACATGCCACGGTTTTTTTGATCCAGTCGATGGCGTTTAGCAACATCTTTTGGCTATTACTATGTGACCGTCAACTCGATTTCAGAAAATACAATCATTTCCACCTTAAATGAATCGTTTTTTTTTTTTTAAAAAAGCCCGTAAAAAAAGATGCGAGTGCCAAAATCCCTGGTTGAAAAGACAAAAGGCGCTTTTAATCTTATATATATTCTCATCAAATAGCTACTGCTCTCTCAAAAAACCAAATCTTTGATCAGCAAAAAAACTTCACCATTCAAACAACCTAATTCTTTGATACAGCAACATCTTCAGAAGAAACCCACCCCAAAAATTGATAAATTTCTTTCAAATAACCCAAAACGATCTAGTAAATTCAACATTCTCTCTGAAGTTTTACAATGGATGAAGTTTTACAGCAACATCATCTTCATCAAGAAGACAAGAATGAAGATGGTAGTGCGAATAATGAAGTTAATATTCATCAGGATCTTTCTGCTATTCATGGAGGAGATAATGAAGGTAATATCAATCATGATCTTGCTGCTGTTCATGGTGGAGATAATGAAGGTAATATCAATCATGATCTTGCTGCTGTTCATGGAGGAGATATTGAATTAAATGTCAATCAAGATCTTGCTGCTGTTCTTGGAGGATTAGGTAATGTAATTGATCCTGAAATCATTCAAGCTTCGTATCTACAACTTGTCCATCAATATCTTAGGGTTTTTCTTAGTAATCCTCCTCATGAAGATAATGCTGCTGATAATTATGAACTTCTTGTCGCCATTCGTCGTTTTCTTGATGTCAACAACATTTATGCCCCAGAAAGAGAAATCACTGTGGAAATGCATCGTGTTCATAACCAATTAGTCACTGCTGTAATTGGTCCCCTGGGAGTTTTAAATATTAATCTTGAAGATCATAGGAGGGCATTCCCATCCAAAAAGGAAGATCCAGAGGTTTTGAATTTAGAAGAATCAAGTATAATGGTTGTGAACAGAGCAGAAAGGGTTTTCATTATTAAAACACTATCCAACAGTGATGTTAGGCAAAAAGAAGCAAGAGTAGCTCTACCATTGGTATTTGTCAGAGACCAAATTATACCAATATTACTGAATGATGATGACAATCTTGAGGAAGGAATTCAAGTGGATGTATATAATAGTCAATTGCAGAGATTTGATATGGTGTTCAAGACTGTGAGCAGCACATATTTCTACTATGTTCTTCAAATGGGTTGGAGACCATTTCTGGATGCTAATGGTTATCTGACAGCAAATACAAATGTGAGGATATCTGCATTTCGTCACTTCATCAGTAGGAAGCTCTGTTTTTCTGTAGTTCCAGCTTGAGGGAGTTGATTAAGAAAACATGATGATTAATTTCTTGTTCATACTGTATCTGTGCATTTTCATTTCCAAAATTTTGTATGATACGAAGAATCGAAGCTTAGATGTTTAGGCTCCAACATAATTCTGTAAAAACACCCTTGTTAAATCTTTTGTTTCTTCAGTAATCTAAATTGAAATTAGTTGATTGCATAAACGGAACGTTATGGTTTTTCTGTATTGCGGATGTCGTGGTCTACCTTCATATGTACCAAAAGGTTTCTCAGCATCAAATAAATCTCATCCTTCTGGACATGCCTCTTGTCCCTGGTGACAAAAACATGAACCTTACCATTGGCTTCAATCCAACTGCATCCAGGAATTATTGTCATTCCTTTCTCCTTCATCTCTGTCCTGATTACTGATGAATTGCTCCATCTACCATCTGCAGAATTGGCATTAAAAATCATAACATAGGGTGTTGAATCCTAGCTGCATAATCTGCAAGTTCCAAATTCGAGTGTATTTGGCACCCTCCAAGCAATGATTTCCAAAACCCGATTCCTGGATCAAAAGGTAGATCCTGAAGGAAAGTTTCTGCTTCAACTGAAACGACCGCCCCGAAAAAGTAGATCAACCATACAAGCGTAGTGCTCAGGCTTTCGCATATTAGGGTCTTCAGCTTTTGCCAAATTGGAAGGGGTAAAATCTTCATTAACAAGACCGGTATGATCACAAGCCAATAAAACACACAAAAGAGTTACGCTGTTAGGTCTAAAACCAGAAAATCATAACATTCCAATGCTTCTTTTCCTCTGCCATTCTGTGCATACCCGAAAATCATAACATTCCAAGAAACAACATTTTTCTGCTGAAGTTTACCGAATATCAAAAGACTATCTTCCACTGCCCCGCATTTCGGTAAAAGCTAACCAGAGAATTACTAACAAAAACACCACAAGAAGAACCCAAAATCTTCAGAGCACAAGCATGAAAACTCTTACCCATATGCTGCGCTGAAAACACAAGGAAACGTCGAGTGAACAGGCATTAATAATCCTTCTCTACGCATCTTAACAAACAGATTTACAGCTTCTTCGGTATGATCGGTTTGACTATACCCTCAATCATGGCATTCCAAGAAACAACATTTTTCTCAGGCACATCTTCACATCTCTTGTTTTTCAAGTACCCACATACCAAAGTAGTATAAGAAACCACATTTGGTTCATTTGGTTCATCAAAAGCTTTCCTAGCATTTTCTATTGTATTTAACTTCACATAAAGATTAAGAATCGAACTTCCAACAAAAACATTCGAATTAAGACCCAACTTCAATGCACAAGCATGGAATTGCTCACCAATACAAAGATTTTGTAATGTGATAGAAGAATGAATTACGGTTCCAAAAGTGTACTGAATAGGTGTACAGTTGAATATAAGCAAACTCGAAAAGAGACTAATTGCATCTTTATGACGATCTTTTTTCACAAACTGACCGATAACCTTTGTTGCTGAAACAATGTCCCAGTCAGGAGTTTCATCGAACAACTTACGAGCATCTAAGAATGACGCTCGCAATAAGAACTGATAACGTCGGATTCAGCTAGGGAAATCCCCAACTTGATGTAACGGGAATGAGATTTCTGGGTTTGTTGGAAAATTTTGTCAGAAAATTTTTGAGCTAGTTTGAAATTTGGTTGATATGCTTGAATGATCTTTAGTCGGACGTAATTCATGTGTAACGCATTACTTATGATGGAGAAAATTATTTACCTGGGGATGGGGGATTTAAATGGGGGCAAGTAATTTCCAGCCACGGCCATGGATACGGGGTGTCTAAATACATAGAATATAACCTAACCTTGAAAATCGTGACATGTGTAGAGATGTGTCAAACAGGCCGGCCTGCCATTGCTGAAACAAATACAACCTAACTAATACGGTTGTTATATTTGTACTGGGAGAGAATTTGAACGCCACAGGTATTTTACAAAACAAACTTAAAACTCCACCGATTCTCCGTAATTTGTCATGGCATATGATATTATTAGAGCAAGTCTTATGGTGGAATCCATCCATCTTCCATCTTCCACGCCACCTCAGCACTTGGAACTGTGGATCGAAGCGCAAGTGTAATGGTGGAATAGTAGAAACGCTATTCTTAATGGAGCTAAGCTCTATTCTTAATAGAGCTTTTTTTTCTCAGCCGTTAGATTCTCAACAACTCAGTTTAAATCTACGGATAAAAAAAAACGCTATTCTTAATGAAGCTAAACTCCATTCTTAATAGCGTTTTACGCTATTCTTATTAGCGTTTTTTGTCTTTTAGCGCGCTATTCTTAATAACGTTTTACGCTATTCTTATTAGCGTTTCTATGGATTCCACGGAACATTCCACCAAATCATAGAACCCTGCTTGGATTTTCTGTGGAAGACCCCAACTTGGAAGCCATTAGACTTGACATTCCATGGATTTTCCACACTTGGAATAGGTTGGATTCCACCATAAGACTTGCTCTTACACAAAAACATTGTTGTGCGCATCACTGTGAAACCAACCAAAATATTAATTATATGTACACTCTGGCTGGGTAATTTTTTTTTTACTTTCCGAGTGAGTATAGAAAGAAACCAAATAAATAAGTGAAAAAGGTCTTAAATCCGAAAAAAGAATAAGAATAAAAAATTATCCGATGTTTACAATTAATGTTGCATAAAATTGTAATAATTGATAGAAAGCATCCCTTAATAAGTTGCAACTTCTACTGGGAATTATTTTCTACAAAATATAAGGCCGGGTCTGGTGTATTGGGAAAATACGACTTGTGTCTATTTGTCTTGGGTTGTGTATGTTGCCGTGCTGTAATACTAATACGATGAGTTGCGTTTCAAGAAAATTAGGGCATTTCTCACCGTGGCCGGAAATCACTATGCCCCAATTTAAGTTAGGGAAAAATATCGTTTGGTCCTTTTTCAGGTGGGCCCATGTCTGTTTGGTCCTTTGGTCAAACGCCTTTACTGTTTGGTCCATAATTATTTAAAAATTATATTAAAACTGACAAAAATACCCTTCCGTGTTAATTTTTTCTTATTTTCTTGTAGCACTTCATTCCAGAAATGAAGTCCATATAAAAACCTAAAAAAACAGACTTCATTCCAGAAATGAAGTCCATATAAAAACCTAAAAAAGCAGACTTCATTCCAGAAAATGAAGTCCATATAAAAACCTAAAAAAAACTGACTTCATTCCAGAAATGAAGTCCATAAAAAAACCTAAAAAAACAGATTTCATTCCAAAAATGAAGTCCATATAAAAACCTAAAAAAACAGACTTCATTCCAGAAAATGAAGTCCATATAAAAACCTAAAAAACAGACTTCATTCCAGAAAATGAAGTCCATATAAAAACCTAAACATCATTGTCTTTAACAGCAGCAGAATTTCATCTTTAACACGAGCAACAAAATCAAGATCAAGATATTCAACATCAAAATCAAAAAAATACATCCAAATAACATAAAAATCTTCATAGTCTTCATCGTATTCATCGTCTACATCATCTTCAACAAAAGTAGCAGCAACAGTGAAGAAACAAACACAAAATCATCTTTGTCTTCATCATCTCCATCTTCTTCAACAGCAACAGCAGCAACAAATGATGAAGAAACACAAAAATCTCCATCTTTATCATCATCTTCAACATCAACAGTAGCTATATAGAAGAAAAAACCAAAAAATTATCATCCTTCTTCATCGTTTTCATAAACATCAACAGAAAAAAGAAAAGAAAAAAATGAGAGAAACTAGATCTCAAAATGTAGGAGAAAGAAAGTAAATCTGAAATAAGATATTTTCTATTATACTTTTTGACTATATATATGGTCTTTATCCAAAATGGTATTTCTGTCACTACAAGGTGACATTTATATCATCCAAACTATAATTTATATTACCAAATAAGACCAAACAGACATTTGACTGGGTCAAATGGACTAGACTCTGAATAATATATTATTCTTAGGACCTAATGGTATTTCCTACTTTAAGTCACCTACCCTTTTTTCAGGCTGGCCTGGCCTAACCTTGAAGATCGTGACATGTGCAAAGAAGTATCAAACAAGCCGTCTAGGATCTGGCTGGGCTTCCTTTCTTCTGGCTGGCCTGGACATTCCCTCATATAAGCCCAGCCTGCCAACATTATATTTAGACACCCTATATCCATCGCCGTGGCTGGAAATCACTATGCCCCCATTTAAGTCACCCATCCTTTCTTCAGGCTGGCCTAGCCTAACCTTGACGATCGTGACATGTGCAGATAAGTATCCAACAGGCCGTTCTCCTAATAAATGATTAGTAACAAAAGGATTTTTGGAACGGGCTGGGCTGCCTTTCTTCAGGCTGGCCTGGTCATTCCTTCATTTAAGCCCAGCCTGCCAAATACTTGAAAGTTAAACTATATATCCTCCTGCAAAAAGCTTTGTTGGCCAAGAGGATCGACAGGGATCGAACTGGCGTTTCGTTTCAGTTCCATTTCAGAAGAATTCAGAAGTGCCGTTCATTCCAATGTTAGCCAATCGTGCTAACTCTTTGTCTTGTTCAAAAATTATTATTAAGTTTTCTTTGTTGCTTCTATACGGGAAAGTCAATTTTAGTGTTATTCACAACTAAATTCTATATTTAATTCTAGATAAATATCTTTGGCTGGCATACTATAGATAAACGAAAAATGCTATATTTATAAACATCTTTGGCTGGCATACTATAGATAAACGAAAAAAACATGCATGATCAATCATACTATAAATAATAAGAGCTGATAAGGTCTGATTCAGCAACTGAAATTCTTGACTTGATGTAATGGGCATGAGATTTCTGGTTTTGCATGAGTTTTTGTTAGAGAATTTTTGAGAGCTTCTCTAAATGGGTCCACATTTTTATTACCAAAACCCAAAGATACCAAACTTGGCTGTGTGATCTGGCTCTAGCCTGTCCAAGGGAGCCCCGGGCCGCCCTACTTTTGGTAATCAGTAATTCAGTACATATATTACCAGGATTCCTAAAAGTTCCACACCTATAAAATCCCATCCCATGTTAACAATACGGCAGAAAAACTAGATTACACTTACGTTAAATCCTTGAAATTCCTACGACTACGAGCATAGAAGAAGCAACAATGTCTAGCTCAAGCTTTCCAGATGAGATCCAAGAAGAGATTTTATTAAGGTTACCAGTCAAATCCATCTTGCGTTTCAAATCTGTATGCAGGACCTGGTATACAAATATTGGTAGTCCTAAATTTATCAATAACCACAGTAATCTTGCCAAGAAATACCCTAAAATCGTGATCAGAGATGCTGCACTCGTAGGTGATAATTGCAATGATGTGTTTTATTCTGTTGATTATGCTTCCATACTATCAGCCTCAACATCATTATCTTTGACGACATGCGAGTGTGATGGAGCTGTTCTAATGGATAATCCAAGATTGAAAAGAAAGTACGGAGTTGAAGAAAGTCGTTTGATTCAAATTTTGGGATCTTGTAATGGCTTGCTTTGTTTAGGTGCCGCTAGCAGTGGTGCACTAATTCTATGGAACCCGTCAATCAAAGATTACAAGGAAGTTATGCTACCACCGGTAAATCTTCCGTGGCCTTCCTACGGGTTTGGTTATGATAGCAAATTTGATGATTACAAGTTGGTAAGTATATCAGAGCATGAAGTTTATGTATACACGTTAAAATCCAATACATGGAGAAGAGTCAATACCATACCTTATGGATCTCTTGAATCAGCAGGTTTGCATCTGAATGGTGCTCTTCATTGGATAGGGGCTACCAATAAAACCATCAGAGACATAGTTTCTTTTGACATTAGCAGTGAGAGGTTCATGAATTTGCCTATTCCAGACGAAATTCTTCTACTTCCAAAAGGTAGCTACTGTGATCTAACAGTGTTGGGAGATTCTCTTTGCATCGTATGTGGTGTTTTTAATGATTGGGTTGATATATGGGTCATGCAAGATTATGGAGTTGGAGAATCTTGGACTAAGCTAATCACCACTTCCCAAAGAAGCACCATAAAGCCGTACTGGTCATTAAAAAATGGGGAGATTCTAATACAAAATCCCCAAGGTTTCGTTTTGTATGACCAAAAGAATGACAGAGTTAGGTTTCTGAAATTCAGTGGCATTGATGGTTTTGGATATCTTCAATCACAGAGTTACATTGAGAGCTTAGTTTCACCAAACACAAGTACTAGTGCAGAAAAAAGAAGACAAAAACGTAAACGTGATCCTAATCCTGATTATTGAGCACCTATTTGGTGTGTGTGTATATATATTTCTTCTCTGGCTAATCATGTGAAAAAATTAAATATCTATTGCGAAGGTTAAAAGGACCATTAAATATCTATTTAGTTCCATTGCAGCTCTGAAGCAAGCAAGTTAATTATCACTTTTTTTTTTTGTTAAATATGTAAAGACAGACCTTTGTTTTGTTTTGTTTTGTTTTCGCATGAAATATCCATAGAGTTTTCAGGAAGTGGGCAAGGTATATGTTGCATCTCAATCCACAAGCTTTTTCAAAGTTCGCCTGTTTTGGGAAAGTCAACCGCTGCAACATCGGCCTTCTCTTATACTCGCAACCCACCTAGTTTTTTGTTTGATGTACTCTTTTTATGGATATGCGATTGGCTCTGGACATTGCAAAAAGGGATAATCTGGTGATCTTGAACTCTAATTTTTCTTCCTCATAATTGTTCTACTTAATTACATTGGGATAATATTGCTTCCCCTAAAATTCACAGGGATTTGAATATCATGGAGAATAATTTCCTAACGAGAACCCTGATGGAAAGGAACCGACCAATGTTTCTTGGGTGATGTTGCAACACCAGCACCAGCACCACATTCTCTATTTTCCTTATTTAGTATTGCCTAGCTAGTTAGTTAATTTCCTTAATTAGTTCGTTACCTTAAATTCAACTAGTTTGTTTAAGAAGTCAGGCAGTTGCCTTTATTACAGAACACTTGAACAAGAAGTTAACTCAGCTATAAATACTTAGCTCAGTTCTTCCTGTCGATTACAATCAATTATACAAAACAACTTATAATTACTTTTTATTGTTTTCTTCTTTATGTTTATAATCTGGTGGCTAATCTCCAACTCAACGGATCAAGGTTTGGTGTTCTTACGTGGTTCTTGTACTTATTTGGTCTAGAACCCTAATATCTGGTATCAGAGCAGGTTCGATTTTCACCCAATTTTTTTTTTCTAATGGCAAGTCAGGAAGCTCTCACCAAATCCGTTAACGATTTCATGCATGCTATGGCAGAAAGTCATGATGATTTGGAAGGATCTTTCGAAACTTTGTTTACTAGATTACAGAATTCAAACACCAAAAACATGGCTGCACTTATGGATGATAATAGGAAGGCAATGGCTACTATGATGCAAGCCAATAAGCAAGACATGGCTTCTCTTGGTGATACTATTGCTAGAAGTATGACACAACTTCTCCTGGAAAGATTTCCCCTCAATTCTAATCCCCCTGGTTTCACTATCAACACTAATGGAAACATTGGAGCTACTAGTTTCAATAATGGTTCTCTTCCTGAAAACAATTCTGGTATACATACAGCTTCTATTAATTTGAAATTTCCAAGTTTTGATGGTACAGATCCATCAGGATGGATTTTTCAGGCAGATCAATACTTCCGTCTGCATAACATAGCAGAAGCTCTCAAAATACCCTTAGCCACTGCTCACTTTACTGGTGAAGCAAACGCTTGGTATAGATGGATTCAAGGTAAGTTAAAAGATCCTTCTTGGCTGCACTTTTGTTATCGCATCTGTGATCGTTTTGCTGACAGAAGATTTTCAAATCCTCGTATGGCATTATCTACAATATCTCAAAAGGGAACAGTTCGTGAACATATTACTGAGTTTGAACAAATTTTGAATTTTGTTACGGATTTACCTGAGGATTATATCGTTGATCTCTTTATTAAATCATTGAAGCCTGAGATAAGATCTATGGTTGAAGTATTGGAACCTCAACCTTTATCTGTGGCTTTCCAGAAAGCTCTTAAACAGGAGGATGTGCTACTTCAAACTTCTTCTTTCTACAAAACAGCTCGACCTAATCCTTTCAGACAAGCACTTAATAATGCACAGTTTAGAAAAAGTGCAATTCCTCCAGGAGCAAAAAGATTGTCATTGGAAGAACAAAGAGAGAAACGAGAAAAAGGGTTATGCTTTAATTGTGATCAGTTATATGCTCCCGGTCATCTTTGTGCTAAGCCACGTTTATTAGTTTTGGATATGGCTCCAAACAATGCTGAGTTCAATACTGATTGCGATGAGGATGAAGATATACATATTACGACACCAAAGAAGTTGATACTCATCCGTAATCCGAAGTTTCACTACATTCTTTATTGGGATCTTCTTTTCCTAAAACTATGAGAATCACATGATATATCCAAGGGGAACCTCTTACAATTGCTATGAAACATGGAAGTTTATTGGGATCTTCTTCTCCATCCATCAATTGCTATGAAACATGGTTTTTCTAATCAACTTTGCACCTTCTTTGCAAGTAATGGTTGGAAACGGTGGTTTTTGGAAACTAAAGGCTCTTGTACTAATATTTCTCTTAAACTACAAGATTATCAGTTAACTACTGATTTCTTTCTCTTGGCTATTAGTGGATGTGATGCAGTTCTTGGTGTGCAATGGCTTCAAACTTTAGGAGAAATCACATGGGATTTTAAGAAACTTCATATGAGATTTCATATAAACAATAATGAATATCTATTAGTTGGCAATTCTGCAGCCTCGGTCATGCTTTTGGATAGTTTTCCACTACAACGATTATTGGACTGTGCACCCAATGGTTTTCTACTTCAGCTTGCTCCTACTTTGTCAACATCATCTGATCAGGTACCCACTGAAATTTCTCGCTTACTTTTGCGTTATACAGATATCTTTGCCTCTCCAACATCTTTACCACCTAGTAGACCACATGATCATCGCATACCTATGCTTCCTAACACCGCACGAAAATGTTCGACCTTATAGATATCCACACTTTTAAAAGGCTGAAATTGAGAAAATTGTGTCGAACTCAAGCAAGTTTGGGTTCATTCGACGAGCTCTAGTCCTTATTCTTCACCTGTGTTATTGGTTCGTAAAAAGGATAATACTTGGCGAATGTGTGTTGATTATAGAGCTCTCAACAAGGTTACTGTGAAAGATAGATTTCCAATTCCAGTTGTGGATGAATTGATTGATGAGTTAAATGAAGCTACAATTTTTTCAAGGGTGGATCTGCGATTTGGGTTTCATCAAATCAGATTGTATGATGTAGATATTCCCAAAACTGCTTTTCGAACACATGATGGCCACTATGAGTTTTTGATAATGCCTTTCGGATTATCTAATGCACCCTCAACATTCCAGAGTTTGATGAATGATGTGTTTCGTCCTTATCTTAGAAAATTTGTGTTGGTATTCTTCGACGACATATTAATTTACAGTAAATCCTTGTCTGAACATATTAAACATCTGGAGGTTGTATTTGAGCTACTACGACAACACAAGTTGTATTTAAAAGAATCTAAGTGTGACTTTGCAAAGTCATCAATTGGTTATCTTGGTCACATTATCTCATTTAGGGTGTTGCTTTGTCGATGAAGATAATATTTTAAGCATTAAGAATTGGCCTATTCCTTCTACAATTAAAGACCTTAGAGGCTTCTTGGGTTTGGCAGGCTACTATCGCAAATTTGTGCGAGACTATGGAAAAATTTGTGCTCCATTGACTCAATTATTAAAACAGGATGCTTTCTAATGGACCGATCAATCCACAGAGGCATTTAATCAGCTCAAAAAGGCTTTAACAAGCACTCCTGTTTTGGCATTACCGGACTTTACAAAGGAATTTTGTTTAGAATGCGATGTTTCTGGTAATGGATTAGGAGCAGTTTTGATGCAATCTAACAAACCTGTTGCATATTTTAGCAAGCCATTATCAGGTAAGAATTTGAATTTATCTGTATATGATAAGGAGATTCTTGCTGTTGTTTCTGCAGTGAATAAATGGAGGCCTTATTTGCTTGGAAGACACTTTAAAATTTACACAGATCACAGAAGTCTTAAATACTTCCTTGAACAAAGATTGTCTTTTGTTGACCAACAAAAATGGTTGTCCAAATTGCTGGGATATGACTATGAAATCATCTATAGGTGTGGAGCTGCAAATAAAGCTGCAGATTCTTTATCAAGGGTAGCTAATCCTCAACTGTTGGCCATAACTACTCCTATTTTCTCTGGGATCAATGAAATCATTCAAGAATGCCATACAGATGCGGTCTTAGGTGCTCTAATTCAGAAACTATGTCAAGACTCAAGCTATAAACGACATTACTCATACATTGATGGTGTTTTACGTTTTAAAGGTCTTATAGTAGTGGTACCTACTTCTGAATGGTGCAAACAACTTCTTCTTGAATTTCATTCCACACCATTAGGTGGTCACTCAGTTACTTAAGAACTTACAAACGTCTTGGTGAATTTTTTATTGGAAAGGTATGAAGACTTCGATCAAGTTATTTATACAGCATTGTGATGTCTGCCAACGCAATAAATATGAAGCTTTAGCTCCTCCCGGACTTCTACAACCATTACCTATCCCTACTGATGTGTGGATTGATATTTCAATGGATTTCATTGATGGATTTCCATTATCTAATAAGAAGAATTCAATACTGGTTGTTGTGGATCGTTTGTCTAAATATGCTCACTTCATAGCATTATCACATCCTTATTCTGCTGCCACCATTGCTGATGTCTTTATCCGTGAGGTTGTACGCCTTCATGGAATGCCTAAGACAATAACTAGTGATAGAGATCCTATTTTTATGAGTAATTTCTCGAGGCATTTTTCACTCGCAAAGATACTCAACTATGTCGAAGTTCAAGATATCATCCTCAAACGGATGGACAAACCGAGGTAACTAACGGAACCTTGAGTGTTACTTGCGTTGCTTTGCTGGAATTAGGCAAACTGATTGGTCAAAATGGTTACCATGGGCTGAGTGGTGGTATAACACCAGTTATCATTCAGCTATCAAGATGACTCCTTACCAAGCATTATATTGTCGAGCTCCACCAACAATTTCAACTTATTTACCAGGAACAACACTTGTGCATGCTTTGGATGAATTGTTACGAGCTCGAGATCACACTCTGCGCATTCTTAAATCTAACTTGCATGATGCTCAAGCCAGAATGAAGGTTTATGCGGACAATAATAGAACTGAACGTACCTTTAATGTGAATGATTGGGTTTTCCTTCGTCTGCAACCATATCGTCAAATAACAGTTCGAGATAAATCCTTTTCTAAACTGTCTCTGAAGTTCTTTGGCCCATTTCGTATTCTTGAGAAGATTGGGACGGTGGCATATCGCTTAGAACTACCAGTTACAAGTCGAATACATCCAATATTTCACGTTTCTCAACTTAAATTGAAACTGGGTTCTTCAACTGTTGTTAATGCTGAATTGCCAATTAGTGTAGACTATAATAAATGGGAACCCGAGCAGATTTTAGAACGTAAAATATTCAAAAAGGGAAACGTTGCAGGGACCAGGTGGCTTGTTCAATGGAAGGACCGCTCACCCGAAGAAGCTACTTGGGAGGATGCAGATGATTTCATCATTCGCTTTCCAGACTTTGAAACTTGAGGACAAGTTGTTTTTCAGGAGGGATGGGATGTTGCAACACCAGCACCACATTCTCTATTTTTCTTATTTAGTATTGCCTAGCTAGTTAGTTAATTTCCTTAATTAGTTCGTTACCTTAAATTCAACTAGTTTGTTTAAGAAGTCGGCGGTTGCCTTTATTACGAAACACTTGAACAAGAAGTTAACTCGGCTATAAATACTTAGCTCAGTTCTTCCTGTCGATTACAATCAATTAAACAAAACAACTTTTAATTACTTTTTATTGTTTTCTTCTTTATGTTTATAATCTGGTGGCTGATCTCCAACTCAACGGATCAAGGTTTGGTGTTCTTACGTGGTTCTTGTACTTATTTGGTCTAGAACCCTAATAGGTGTGGAATGGCATAACAAAAGTCGCGCAAGTTGTTAAGCGAGACTATTGCTATAGGAAACTGGAATCGGTAAGATTTTTTTGGTCGTCAAAGAACCAATCGCTACATGAACAATGGGTTGACAGCGGTGATGATATGGTAATTATGGGTAGGAAAGAGGCGATTCTCTATCTCTACCACGTGGCATAATTCAACTGTAAAAAAAGTTACTGAGAGACAAACATTTAACAAAAAAAAGCTTAACATACCGTCGAAAAAACAATTTATAAACCGCACAGGCACACACTTGTGAGTCCAAAACTGCCCCCTATTTTCTCTAAAATGGGTCATTTGTCCAAAAAATTTAAAACACGGTTCAAATGGACGAGTAAAAAATTTTATGGGTGAAATGGACAAAAAAATAGTAGCAAGGATGAAACTGGATTCATCTGGCTTAAACTTAAAAAATAACAAGGATGAAAACGGATGCATCACATTGTAAAATAAAATAAGAAAAAATATTTGAAAATGGAAAGGATGAAACTGGTTACATCCTCGCCTATTTTTAAATTTTTGTCCATTTAAACAGTATCTAAATCTGACTGTCCTTTTCACCCAGAAAATTTTGATTATGGTCTTTTTAAGCAATTTTGTGTATTTTCTCTTGTGGTGGGCCCACTTTTGGTGTGAGTGCACGGTTTATATTTTGTCTAAACCGGCGGTATGTGTAGAACTGCTGAACATTTAAAGTCTTAGAATTTTAGATAAGAAAAAAAATTACAATCTTTCCCTTCTTCTATTTTTTTTTTCGAAGTAGTATAAAATCATCGACTCCAAAATCGAAATTCCCATCAAAAAAATTACCAGAATTTCCAGATCTACAAATTTATATTCCCTCACAAAATGGAGGATTGGAATAACGAGCAACCAAATGATAACTAAGACCATGAATCAGGTACATAAACTGAAAGAAAAAATAATTCAATTTCAGGCCATCTTACTTTTTCCATCTCTATAAGTACTTCTCTCAATCGATCATGTCTTATGAGAAAAGTTAATGACTTTGATTGGAGTTTTTGTTTTAATGGGGGGCTTAATTAATTAAATAAGTTTCTTCCTAATGATTTTGATATTTCTGTTAGATTTTGATATGTAGATCAAAACTAACATGGATATCATTGATTTGACGAATAACAAATATATAAATCAATGATAAAATAGCAAAATAAATAAATCTACACACCAAAATGAAATAGTAAGAGACAAAAGATATACGTGGTTCGGCACTAACGCCTACGTCCACGGAGAAACCCCTAAGGGTGAGATTATATTGATATCCAGAGTTTGATCATTCTAGGATAATGTTACAATTACAATTACACTCTATTTATAGAGTTGAGAGGATGCTTATAAAGGAAACTAAAAGATTACATGCAATATTCTTATCCTGCAATCTTTAATTGTTATTGTCTTCTCTTTGTGGTCACCTTGACTTGTAGCATCCGTGATATACTCTAATATCCCCCCTCAAGTTGGACACAGAGAGAAGTGGAGTGTGAAACTTGAACTAAGAAAACCATGTACCATGAATCGTCTTTTACCAAAAACTTGAACTTTAGGTGTAATCGTAAGACGTGGATATGCTTTGGATTGAACTTGTTTAAACTACATCTCACCTTTGCTTTTACATGGCATATCATAACTTTTCCTTCACTTACAAAATAATCACCGCAAAACTTGAATCTTTTTTTTTTTTTTTTTTTTTTTTTGAATGCAGAATATTCAAAAAATTGAAATGTGGATGAGAATTGATTAGGCAGTGGATTACGTATAAAACATATCATGGTGTTTTATTAGTAAAGTATATTACCATACATATTGAAAATATCTTGAATTGATGTGAAAAAATCTTCTAATAAAGATGGAAAATAATTTGATGATTTTCGAAAATCTAGGAAATATATTCAAGATTACCGAAATAGGTGATATTTCCAGATTTGATAGTGAGATAATTAACGTGATTAGCCGTATCGTAAAGATAAAATCCACGAATGGATTACGAAGATAACATATATGTGCATGATTAAAAAGAGATGACATATATGGATGGAATCAGTTTGAATGATGGCTCTACATGTAAGATTTCCATGTAGAATAGAAAATGTAATAAATGGGCAGCAGTATTGACTTCATGCCCACCACTTGGTATTGAACTCGAGAATTAAAATTTGATGTACCCCTTCAAAGAAGTGAGGATGTATTGGGGGTTCAAAAATGAGCCAATTGATGATGGCGTAGTTCAAATAAGAAATTACCCAGACTTGCTAGTTAATTTTGACGTGAAACAAGTAACTTTTGTTGACAAAATAAGAAAGATAATAGGTATTTTCGGAAAGAAAATAACCATAGACTATTTGGATTACCATAATTAACAGTAGATTCTTAGAGAAGAGATCGAAACAAAAATATTGACCCATGCAATGAATTGCATATTTTCGGGAAGAGAAATATATTTGGGACAAATATATGATTTTTAAAATATGGAAAATACTTCCATTAAAGATAGTGATGCCTACCGTAATTGGTAGACCATTTGAAAATGAGACGGATTCTCAAATTGAGAATATTCTTGATAACAAGAACAGATATAAAATGAAACAAAAAAAAATCCTTGATGGACGATAAGGATGATGTGAACAGAAAATTGATCAGTTTGAAGAATATATTCGCTCGTAAATATAGGAGCAAGATGAAAATAATTTAATTTTAGATAAAGATCCAAAAATGAGATATTTGAGTTTATTGATATCGAAACAGAATTAGGGAAACAACTGATCGATCATTTCAATAAAACTTGAATGATGAAATAAATAAAATTGCGGAAGCGATTAGATCGAGAGCATTTATGCTCTGATACCATGTTAGATTTTGATATGTAGATCAAAACTAACATGGATATCATTGATTTGACAAATAACAAATATATAAATCAATGATAAAATAGCAAAATAAATAAATCTACACACCAAAATGAAATAGTAAGAGACAAAAGATATACGTGGTTCGGCACTAACGCCTACGTCCACGGAGAAACCCCTAAGGGTGAGATTATATTGATATCCAGAGTTTGATCATTCTAGATAATGTTACAATTACAATTACACTCTATTTATAGAGTTGAGAGGATGCTTATCAAGGAAACTAAAAGATTACATGCAATATTCTTATCCTGCAATCTTTAATTGTTATTGTCTTCTCTTTGTGGTCACCTTGACTTGTAGCATCCGTGATATACTCTAATAATTTCTAAGAAAAACTATTTTAATGAAGAACAATAAGTTACTGTGGTTTTGCCATCAATGGTGGACAACCACAAACTGTGATATATGGAAATAAAGATTCCGGAAGTAGAAGAGAAATGTGGTTTTTAATGAAGAACAATAAGTTACTGTGGTTTTTTTCTTGTGACGGACATCAATAAGTTACTGTGGTTTTCGCTGCACATTTCTTGGAGATTCTATTAAAAGCCCCAAAAGAATATCAGAAATCGGTTTTTAGAATTCAACGGCATTGATAGTTTTGCATATAGTCTAAGAGTTTTGTTGAGAACTTAGATCAGGTACTACACAGATAAAAGAAGACGAAAACGTAAATGTGGTCACTGACCACCTCTTTGATATATATTTCTTCTCGGGCATAATCTAGTGGAAAGTATGATGGTACGATGGTCAAAAGGACCACATGTCAATGATCTCATGTCTATTTAGTTCCATTGCATCTCTGCATGTAATTTTTTTTTCTTTTTTCTCCAAATGTCAAGGCAGACCTTTTCTCTTTGTTTGTTTTAGCATGATACATATCTCATAGAGTTTTAAAAGAGTGGGAAACTATTGTATTTCAATCCATAAGCTTTCTATAAGTTGGAAAACTCACTTTGCATGGTTTGTGGTGTCTCTAATGTTCGAGTTGATGCACGGGTCGTGCAAGATTATGGAATGAGAGAATCTTTGGAATAAACGAGTCACCACTACCCAATAACTAATATAAATATTATAATATCATCTTCCATATAATAAATCAGCGTATTTCCATATTTCGTGTCTTGAGTATTCACTTAATATCATAAGGTGTAGTTGCAGGATTTCCTGTAGCTACACAAAATCCTAATTTATGAAGGTTGCACCATATTGAATTTTGAGCACCTCATTCATACGTGTTTTGCTCCTGCATAATCCTGCCAAAACATCTTTCATGTAGTATATCAATGGGATAGCCAAAGCTCGGAAGGGCCCCGTATTTTGTTTTTAAGATTCATTGTAGCTTTGAAGCTTATAAATGACTATCTTACCAGGTCAGACTATCAGCTACATTATGCTGGAATTTTCATTTTGATAACATGCCACAGTTACTGATTACCAATACTTGCATATCCAGAACACGTATCTTGCACATGCATCTTGTAGCATCACAAAGCTGGCTGTTATGTTTAATTTGAACTTACTGAACCTAGTTTCCAAATCATCTTCAATGGTTGTTTAGTCATAAAATTAAAGACCTCAAATTGCTACCTCTCTTATCATGGCAAATGAATAGAGAAAACTAGTAAGAAAAAGAAGAGTTGGATAGATACCGTGCATTAGTTGCCTCCTCTCAGAGTAAATGTTTTTTCTGATACTGATTATTTAGACAACTGAGATTCCTCTGATGAATTTAGCATGTTCTGGTTGATGATAAAAATAAATAAATCCTGTTATCTCTAATGCATTACCCTGAGGAGAAGCTAGAGTGAATTTAGATATCCTTTGATAAGTTAAATTTCGACTTAATTAAGTTAAGAAATTAAAAGCTTATAAATGACTTTTAGCTAGTTTGTTGATATTCACTTTGACAAGGTAGGATATCAGGTACTGCTGTTCAGCTTACAGACCCTGAAAGGAATTTTCGGCTTCTTCTATTATGTACATCTTACATGGAACTACAACTTGAAAATTTTCCTACTTATCCAGTGCGGATGATGCGAGAAAAGGGAGTGTAGTTATCGCTACAGATCACTCATACCAACAATTCCAAGCTGTTATCTGAAGCCGATGACAGTGGATGTTTATGATAAGAACTGTTTTTTTGATCGGTTTTGTGATAAGAACTGTTACTAACATTTTGTACAGTCAAATTATTTATGACAACAACACAAACGCCAAATTGTGAGAGGTTGCCTGCCGTCCGGAACTGTATGCAAACATAACGATCTATATTTGTTTTAGGTATCCTACAATAAAATGAATTTTCATTGAATGCAAACTTGAATTTGTTTATTCTAATGACAAATGGGTGTGATGTTTTAGTCATGACTCGTCATAATATTTCATCTACAGTATGTTGAATTAAGTATTTATAGTCTGTCGAGATGAATGACAATAGCTCGTGGAGTAGTAATACGTATACGTATTTGAAGAAATCTGTCTTCAAGAAGGTAGTATTGGCTATTGCATGGTTGTAAATATTGAAATGATTTCCTCTCTCAACAGGTAGTTTCTTTATTTTTTTATTTTTTTTGTAAAGAAAATAAATTTATATAAATTTTACAAAGATATTATATAAAAGATCAAATAGAGTCATACAGAATTTTAGTTGGTAGCCTAGCAACAAGCTGAGCACTAATCCCTTCAAAATTTATTGGTATGTGATTTCAAAGAATGTCGACAAGCTGAATCCTAATTACGCAAACAAGTTCCTAATCACTAAACTACTTTCTTAATATTGATATCCAAAGTTAAAATCTGATTGATGTTACACATTAATAAGAAAACACTTTCTTTAGTTTCTAAAATACCAAAAACAAAAAAAAATATGTGGCCCCATTTTATCTACCGGCATGATATTTAAATCGGTTTGGTGCTCCTGAACAATGTAAATTTTCACCCTTGCTTTGAGACGTATTACTCTTGATTACTGGAATATCGAGGGATCGAATACATTTTCACAAAATTGGTCAAAAAGACCAAAATCAACAATTCCTGGGTGAAAAAGACACTTAGGTTTTGATACTGTTTAAATAGCCAAAAATTAAAAAGATCTTTTTAAATGGACAAAAATTTAAAAATAGGCGGGATGTAACCGGTTTCATCCCCATCCATTTTCAAATATTTTTTTCTTTTTTTTATTTTACACAGGATGCATCCAGTTTCATTCTTGCTATTTTTTAAGTATAAGCCAGGATGAAATCCAATTTCATCCTTGCTATTTTTTTTTTTGGCTATTTCACCCGTACTTTTTTTTACTCGTCCATTTGAACTGTGTTTTAATTTTTTTTGGACAAATGACCCATTTTCTCATACATTTTTAAGGTCCAGTGCAGATGTGACAATTGGAGGTGGATTTAAAAAGTACATACAACTCCAGTTATCGTGCCTCAGTTTCTAACGAAGCTCTATTACTTAAATACTACTCCCTCCTTTCCATTTTACTGGATGTTTTAGGGTTTTTTTATGTTCCAAAATAGACGAGTGTTTAGATTTTTCCCAAATTCTCACTAATTTACCCTTGTTTTGGAATCACTACCATACCATTAATTTTCATTAAAATCAGTAAATGGATAATTAATCTAATTTTTAAATCCACTCCATGGAGGATAAATACTCTATCACAAGTAAATTACAACGAGATTCGTAATTTACACTGAATATAGAAACTAAAAACTAGATGCTTTAAATTTTTAAGAAACTATAAATATGGGTAGATTTGGAAAAAAATTATTCTCTATGTTATTTCTTAATCTGCGTGAAAAACCTTACAACATCGAGTAAAATGGAACGGAGGGAGTAATAGATATCAGTATAGGTCACGACTTATGCTTAAAAAAAAAAAAAAGAAAAAAAAAAAAGTATAGGTCACGACTCATAATAGAGTAGCTAGGATTTCGTTGAGGTACGATATCAAGGTTAGCAGTCAGGAAAAGGAGGCGGTACTATCTATCATAGATGAATTCAAGTTCTCCAATATCCATGATTCATAAAGATCATTCTAAACACTTCATTTTCAACAAGACCATACTTGTGCAATCGTGTGCATGATGTTATATGACGACAATTGAGCGATATGAAAGTAATGGTAGTAGTACTAAAAGAAGAGCAGAAACATCTGGAAATCAAGACATGGGTACCACTAATTCTCAGCAACAATGATCAAGAAGATGAGAATGCATATGGTACTGGTAAAATTCAAGATCGTTATATTGAAATACGTAATGCTGCTGATGCATATTTTGTTAGAGGTTTTACTTTAATTATTGGAGATGATGTTTGTCGTTGCAAATATTCATGCTGTTAATCATGACTGCCAATCTGCAACAAGGTAATAATACTGCTTTTCTACATATGAGGTATCCATATATAAACTATAAATAATAGGTTTCTCTAAATTCTGGTGCTAGAGTCAGATGGGAAGAAATACAGCTTGTTTGATCTGTTTAGGAAACTTAAACATTGGACCTTAATTTGTCTGGTCGGTCGATAATATCTACTTCAGTTATAGATGGCCGTAGGATAGATAAACCTTTTGGTGAATAAAAGCTGAAATTGCATGAAGCCCAAGACACCTAATTGTGTTCTTCGGAATATAGCTATTTTTGGAACGTAGCAACTTGACAATAGCTAGGAAAACTTTTAATATGAACGCCTATAAAAAGAGAACGTCCTATATGAGAAACTAATTAAGTCTTCTTATTCTTATTCTCCTTCACGTCGTCCCTATAAAACAAGTTTGCTTGTTGCGAGCGAAGCAACAACAGTTCTTGCTGTCGTCGGTGTTCAAAGTGGACAACAACAGAAGGAGATATAAACAACAACATCACTTCGTGAAACAACGAAGCAACATAAGGAGATATAAAATCAGTAAGGAAATCTCAACATCTGTTGGGTTTCGGTAAAATTCTTAGAAATTAATTTCCGCTGCGTTCCAAATAACAATGTCAAGATCAAGTATTCCGGTAGACATGCAAGAAGAGATTCTATTAAGGTTACCTGTGAAATCCATCTTATGTTTCAAGTCCGTATGCAAGAGCTGGAATGCATTACTTTCTAGCCGTAAGTTCATAAAGGATCACCTTAACCTTTCTACCAAAAACCACCTTAGGAACACAAAAATTATGATCGGAGTCTATGATCATGATTATATGTACGATGTTGATGATATATTTTATTCCATAGATTATGCTTCAACATGCACAGCTGTTCTTATGAATTACCCAAACGACAATAATAATATTGACAATATATATGGTCCTTATCCAAAAGGGTATTTTATTGTGGGGACTTGCAATGGCTTGATTTTGTTATTGGCTGATAGTGAAAAATTATTTCTTTGGAACCCATCAACAAGAGAGTACAAGGAAATTATAAGAGCACCGGCGCCCGAAGAAAGCCACCTTTCATATGGTTTTGGTTACGATGCCAAAACTGATAATTACAAGTTGGTATGCATTGCAACAGGCGAGTCTGGTTTTGATGGCGAGCTTGACAATTTTTCTGAAGTTTATTTGTACATATCTGGTTCATGGAGTAGACGCCAAAACATCCCTTATGTGTATTTTGATGTTCCTGGTGGTCTGCTTCTGAATGGTGTTCTTCATTGGTTAGGTGAAGCTGTACACTGGTCAGGTGATACGGCAACTCTTGAAAAAACTATAATCTCCTTTGATATTAACACCGAGAAGTTCATTGGTTTACCACTTCCTGAAGAAACTATGACATATCCACAAGAGATATTTGATGTCCAAGTTCTGGGAGATTCCCTTTGCTTAACTTGTGGTGTCCGTGATGTTCGTGTTGATGTATGGGTTATGCAAAATTATGGAGTGAGAGAATCTTGGACAAAGCAATTCACCATTAGCCAAAAAGGAATGACGGAAAAGTTCTATGGCTCTATAAAAGATAGTGAGATTCTAATACAGGTTGGTGAACATCTCGGTTTATACAACCAAAAGAATGATAGTGTTAGGATCCTAAATATAAATGGCATAATTGATGGTAATTTTTTCTCCGAGAGTTACGTGGAGAGCTTAGTTTCAGTGAATTCAGGTACTTACATGGGTACTTTAACGGAAAAAAAACAGTCCAAAGATGCTACTGAAATTCAAGATTCTCACTCGAAGAAAAACACTGAAGTTACAATGGAAGCAGCCCCAGATAAAGAAGCGAAACGCAAGCATAATGAACTACTAGCTGAAAGTAGTAGCAGTTCTAAAAGAAACCGAGCATCTTATGAAAACAAAGAATTGGATGTTGTTAATTCTTCTCTTGGCGATGCTTTATTTGTCAACGTATAAGTTTTACTCAGTGCAAGACTATTTTATTGTTGGTGTTTGTTCGTTTTATTAGTGTATAGTATGATACGCACTCCAGAATCTTATTGTCAGTTTCCTTCGTTTTCCCATGGTTGTTTGATCATTTTAGCTGTGTGTGGAATAGCTTCGTCCCGTTTCTTCGGTATGACCAGTTTGGCTATACGGCTATACCAGCCCGCAAATCATCGTATTCCATGAAGCAACATTTTTCAGTAGGTGTACAGTTCAACATAACTACATAAGCAATCTAGGAATTACAGACTAATGCATCTTTATGCCGATCATTTTTTGCCCACTGACCCAATTACTTGTGTGGCTGAAACGATATCTGGTTAGGCGTTTCGAATTTTCTTGTAGTGCACCGGAAGTTCTCCCGTTTTTTACACTGACTATATTTTCTTTTAGTGCACCAAAAATAGTAGCACACAAACTCGTGCATTGGGTATTAGGATTACAAGCAGCGCACTAGCCATTTGTTAACAATTTGGTTATACGATTCCCAAATTGGTGCTGCTTGAATCAAACATAAGCATTCTTACAAATTCTCCACGAATTGGTTTTGCTTCTTTTATGTGTCGGGAGGCTACTGCATTTGTGGCAGAATTGGTGAAGCTGATAGCACCTACACAGTCTCTTTAAACCAATGGTGTCAGTCTCCCATTGCTCTTGCATGAGCCATCTCTTCCAATGAAGAAGCAGCATTAAACCTTCATCAAATCCACCACCACCTCTCCCCCATTGGGGCTGTAAGTCACGATGAAAATTACAAATTATTGAACTGACTGAAAAACTTCAAATATGTGTACAGTAAAACCTCTGTTTCACAATATTATTGGGACTATATAAAATTATTCTTATATGGAGTTTATTCTTATATAAAGGTAAATTTTGGCATGTGTCTTACCATATTCAGGTTATTAACTCGTATATTCTTTCTATATCTGAAACTCATGAATAAGGAAAGAAAATGATAACCAATTTCTTATCTCATCCCGTCTGATCAGTTGCTCGATACAGATGAGATGCTTTACATTTCCTATCATCTGGTCCATTTCGTTTCAGTATGTAGTTCTACCAGTATCAAAGTTTCTTGCCATCACATACCATTTGTTTCTGTAAATAAAAAAACACCTCTTAAACCTCAAACAGAAATCTAATCCAGATTTTGACTGTTTATTGATTGGAAACTATGGTTGGCTTAACGTTTTATATTAGAAGATGATTATCCATGTTGATTTGTTCCTTAGGCTTGGAAAATTTATTCCTGATTAATAGAGGTATTAGATGAGATTGGATGAGTTTGAATCAGATTTTGGTTTAATCAAAGGAAGATATGAATTAACATATACATAGATGCCCGCGGATTGTTTCAAAACAAAAAAAAAAAAAAACAAAAAAAAAACATATACATAGATGCAAGCCTAGTGACTCTAATAAGTAAAGGGAAAAAAATGGATTCAGAATATGGTTTAGTTCTTCAGACAACTCATGATCAATTAAAGGATCCTTGATTTTCCATGGCGACAGTTAGCTTCAATGGTGATGAATTAAGATCAAACTGGATTAGTCATCTTTTTTTTTTTTTTTTGAAAGTTAGTGTTGAGATTATTAGTCCCACATTGTTGGGCATTCTAAGATCCTGCGGTTTATAATCTCTTAGGGCCTCTCCACTCATTGCCAATTGGTTTTGAGTTGGACGCCCGTATTCTAACATGGTATCAGAGCAGGCTATTTGCGACGAGTCTTTGACCGCGCCTTTACTCCGCGTCACCCGATTTAACTGTTCATTGAGTATTTAAAACTAGACTAGGTCCCGGAGTTTTCTACGAAATTGTAGTTTTCCTCGTTAATATAATCCTGGTGTGTGCTTTACTTTATTTTCGCGTTATAATTATCTTTATATTATAATTAAAGTATTTGCACTCGTACAATTAATAAGCGATTCCAACCTATAAAGATGAACTTAAATTGTTTTAAATCAAGTTTGATTCATGTACTGTCAGGATTTGATGGTTCAAGCTACCGATGGTGGAAAATGGCAATGTGATCTATCCTTCAATCCCATGACTTTAACACTTGAGATTTGGTTATTGATGGATATTAACACCCAAAAATACTTGTCAGCAACTCAACTACTGAGCCTAAAGGATTAATTAAAGGAGTTCATTCAAAATTGGACTCGGTTCCAAAGTTTTACTGCAAGATTGTAGTTTTTCTCGTTAACAAAATTTTAGTGTGTGCTTTACTTTATTTCTACATTATAATTTCTTTATAATATAATTAAAATATTTGCACTGGTACGATTTATCACCTTGTTTAAGATTTTCTTTAATCTTTATTAGATCGAAAAGATTATACAAGCTAAGTCTGAATAGGTTTATATAAAAAGATTGCGGTGTATCTGGTACCCTCGTATTTTCAATACCAATACCAGAATCTCCTTGAGTTACGTTGATATGTATGGACCTTATATTGGGTTTACCTCGTACAGTTAGGGGTAATGATTCTGTTGATGGTTGTTGTTGATCGTTATTCCTAGATGACACATTTTATTGCTGGCAAAAAGTCTAGTGATGCTTCTAATGTGGATTATTTATTTTTCGAGGAAGCAGCTCGTCTTTATGAGGTACCGAAATGTATTACTTCAGATTGTGAACAAAAAAATTAAGTTATTTTTGGAAGAGTCTATGGACGCCTTTAGCAGCTTTGCAATTCAGTACCACTTCTCGTTCGCAAATTGATGGCCAGACGAATTTTGTTAATCTCTCTTTAGGAAATATATTTTAAGATAAGCGTGTTGATAACAAAAAATTAACAATGAGATATTAATTCTTCTTCCTCATATGGAGTTTTATTTAGTTTTCTTTCAACATTTTCGTAAACCAATATACGGAAGAATCCTTTTGTAATTGTGCACTCAAAGGTACCCATCCATGTTTTGGATTTAGTAGTACTTCCAAATATCAAGTCAAGACAAAAACTAATGCAAAATACAAAGAAGTTGCCGATAAACATTGACGTTTTTAAACATTTCGAGAAGGTGAATTGGTGAAGTTACATGTTCGAAAGGAATGTTTTCCAGTGGGTACTTACAACAAAACAAAAATGAAGAAATATGGTCATTTCAAGGTTTTGATTAAAGTCGGTGACAATGCTTATGTGATTGATTTTCCGTCTGAGTGGAACATCTGTAATGTTTTTAATCTACAGTAAATTTTTCTTTCCATAGAGATAATGAACTTTTTATTGGCCTTGTTTGGTAAAATTTATGATTATCTATTTATGATTATAGATAATCATAAATTGATAAATGACTTTGATATAATCATTTAACTTTTTATTGGCCTTGTTTGGTAAAATTTATGATTATAGATAATCATAAATTGATAATATACTTTGATATAGTTGTTTGGTAACCATTATTTTAATGGATTATCAGCTTATAATCCATTATGCAGATTATAATGGATTCTATATGCGTTTGGTAACCATTATAATAATTGCTTATTTTAATCATAATTGAAAAAAATCCATTATTTCCATAAAAAGGAAAAAGTTGTTTTGAAAATTTATTATAATCAATTATTTTTTCTAAGGAACTCAAATTGAATTTTTTCTTCTTGTTTTCTCTAAACTATCAAGAGAAAGAACAACATAGGACTAAAAAAATATCCTAGATCATTGTTCTTTCCTCTCATTTTTGAGATCATCATTCTAAGATAATCAATTATCTGAAAAAAAAAATATCCTAGATATTATTCTTTCCCCTCCCTTTTCTGTTTTAGATACGGATGCTAAAAGTGTAAATGCGGAATTAGATAAATCTTTGAAAGGGAGTTGAGAAGAAGAAATTGGAGAACAAGAGGGTAACAAGGGAGTCAGCGATGGCAAAGTCACAATTGAATCCAGTGATGATTCTAGTAAAGATTCAGAGTATGAAACGGATAATGAAGGATTGAAGGTGTGGTAGTTGAGAAGATGATAACTGTAGAAGAAATTCCTAGAAAGAGACCTATGACTAAGGAGCAAAAGGTTGATAATCTTGTGAACGTGCCGACATGGAGAATGTATTCAGTGGCATAGCAGAAAGGCAATCCAAGGTAAACCCTGAAAAGAACCTGCTAAACTCAATTGGCCTGGGGTTACAAATAATGATATGCTTGGTAGAAGGAAAAGGACCCCTGCTAGGAAGAAATAGACTGCGACAATTGCTTGTATGTCAGAGTTCCTTTGTTAGTTGTTGTTAAGGCTTGCGTGTCTTAGTTTAGTTCCCTTTTGCGGCACTTGATTAGTGCTTTCTACTTCTGTAATTCTCTTTTTTCTTTTTTCAATAAAATTTTAACTTTTCAAGTCCAAAAAAAAAAAAAAAAAAGGTTAACCCGGCTTAGGAAACTTAAACAATTTTAGTCGGTGTAGGAAAACTACAACTCCATTCGGTGTCCAGTTTTTTAGGAAACTTAAACAATGGACGTTGATTTGTCTAGTCGGTTATATGTATAGCCCGTAGGATAGCTTCTTATTTCGTTTCCAAAGGCTGCAATTGCTTGAAGCCGAGACCTAGTGGTAATTTGAGAGCAAAACTTATATAAACCGAGCACCCACTTAAAGTAGACACACCAAAACTAAGAGAAACAGATTTTCTCATTCTTCCTAAGCGAAAGTTCAATTTTCAAAACTTCAATTAATTTTGCTGCGTTTTCAGACCAATTTTCGAACAACAATGTCAAGATCATGCTTACCGGAGGAGATCCAGGAAGAGATTTTATTAAGGTTACCTGTTAAATCCATCTTATGTTTCAAGTCTGTATGCACGAACTGGTATGCACTACTTTCTAGCCGCAAGTTCATAAAGGATCACCTTAATCTTTCGGCCACCAAAAACAACCTCAGAAACAGAAAAATTATGCTCGGACTCGAAGTAAGTATAAGCTATTCGAATCTTTCGGCCACCAAAAACAACCTCAGAAACAGAAAAAACATATAAGCTATTCGAATCGTACTTAACTTCACATAAATATTTTGAATCGAATTTCTGACAAACACATTCAATTGAAGAACTTCTGACAAGAAAATAGTAATTCAATGAAAATAACATAACCACCAGCCAAAAATCTTGTTTGTAACATCCAAAGCACATAATCAGGAGTTAACCCCACGATCCATTGGGTCTGAAGTCATAGCAGAAGCGCACATAGAATGGAGTAAATAATTGGTCCATAAATTTTCACACGGAATTGGATTCAGGACGATATGCATTAACCCAAGTAGCTAGAATTGAAAGTAAGCCAATATCAGCACACATGAAAAAGTTCTGGAGTTTACCTGATTAGGGTCTTCACTTTGTTTGTCTGGTTTCAAAAATCTATCTTCATTGCATGAATATCATTTTCTTCTTGTCTGCATGAGTATCAACAGTGAATACCAGAATATTGTTACTTTCGATCATTTTCGTTCCTGACTCTGTTGTGAGTGGGTTTTCAGAATTTGGTAATTGGCAAGTTTGTTCCTTGGTTGGGCTCTAATACATGGAAGAATTCTCGCCTTCTTCCATGTCTTTGGCCTGTGAAATGTTTTCTAATGTATGGGTCTTCTTACTCTTCTTCATTATCGTGGATACTCCAGCTTTGACTGCCATGCTTGTGCCTTCGGGCTGGCTTTCTCTGTAGCAACTACATGACAACCGCAGATTAGGCATGATTTTTACTTGAACAGAAGCTAAGATATTTCCATGGAGATTGACAGATTAAGTTGACCAGCTTGAAAAAGTCTACAGAAGCAATACACCTTTGCTCAAACAAATAGAATTTTGTCGCTGCTTGATATTCAGCCCACTGTAGCAAATAAGAAAACAAATTACAGAAGATTGGAATTAATGCAAGAGAGTATATTACAAAAAAAAAAAAGAGAAAGTATAGTTTCACCTCCATGCGCCTTTTTATGCAAGATCAGGAACCTTCCATCCAACCCATAGTTGCAAAGCACAAGAACAAATTGCAAGTCCATATGTAAAATGACCAAGGCCTTGCACAATCAATGTACCATATCTCATATGGCCTGGTCTTGATGTAAGAGACTTTCCTGCATAAGCAAGCAGACTACGTCAGGTTATCAAACAACTTTAATGAAATCATTAACTTATGGCGAGCAAACTAAAAGAAAATCTCCATTTTGGAAAGCAACTCCAGATGGATTTGTCAATTGCACACACATTCAAATTACTGAGACCAAGGATACTGAATTAAAATTATCAATAATCATAAAGTGCCAGCCTTCTGAACTCGGCCAGAATGACAATCCATGCCAGCCTCATAACAAAATCACCAACAGGCAACTTAGCTGTTCAAAATGACAATCTTATTGTTTGTACCCAAAATAAATTCTAGGCACAAAACACGATGATTTGATGATGACGGTATGAATTAGGGTAGAAAACATATACAAAATAAAGAGAAGAGGCAGAGATTTAACG
This sequence comes from Papaver armeniacum, assembly GCA_023531295.1. Taxonomy (NCBI): domain Eukaryota; kingdom Viridiplantae; phylum Streptophyta; class Magnoliopsida; order Ranunculales; family Papaveraceae; genus Papaver; species Papaver armeniacum. The sequence goes on along the minus strand of JAJJWW010002056.1, from coordinate 264,066 downwards.
TGGTTCGGCAAGTTGTGCCTACATCCACGGAGGAACAGAGAAATATTTTATTGATTATCGGGTACAATAGTTTTCTCCGGGTTAGCTAACCTAAAATTCCATATCTTCTTAGGGTTTAGGATACATGTATTTATAGTGTTTATGTAACCCTAATTGCAGGTACAAACTTGATGTGCAACCAACTTGGGAAACAAGCCTTCCGAAACTTCTAAAATCTTCCTTCACGGGATTGATTTACGGGCCTTCCGTGTATAAAATACACGTACAAACATCGCCCCCTCTTAACCTCCAACTTGTTGGGGGTTAAGAAGTTTGTTTTTTCTGCTGCGTCGGCCGTTGATGACGTAACTCGCCCCAAGCATTTGTAGAGACATTGCGAAGACGCCCCAAGCTGTAATTACACATAAAAAATAACAAAATAAAATAAAATAAAAATAAAAAATGCTCACGTGCTAGGCGAGACTTTTTGCCACGTGGTGGACTTGTGATGCTCGAGAGCTAGTCGACTCTTGAGTGAAATGTAATGTGCTTGCGGGTGGGACAAGGCTTTTGCTCGATACGTAACAAGGTCGGCGCTGTTGCTCGGGCAGTGGCTGTATTGCTTGCGTTGAGTACGAGTCTTTGGACCAATATCGGGCATTGGGCTCGTGGTCGAGACGAGACTTTGTGCTTGCCAAGGTGCAAGTCTTTCATACTCGCGTGCAAGACGAGATTTTATGCTTGCGATAAGAGCAAGACTTATGTGCTCACGTGCAAGGTGAGGCTTTAGGTGCTTGCGATGTGATGCAAGGCTAAATAGTGAAGGGTCTAAGCGATCCTCATCTCCAACTCGATTATGTCGCTATCCACGAACCTCGAACTCGATCATGTCGCTATCCATGAACCTCGAACTCGATCATGTTGCTGCTCGAAGTGCACATCAAAGTTTCTCGAACACTGGATTTTTTGCTTCCATGTTGTAGGGAATTGAAAGACGATTCTAACGAGCCAAAAATCACTCAATTCGGACTCAAAACGAAGAAGTTATTCACGAAACAAGGTCTGAACGAAGCGCGCGTGCTGTTGCATACGTGGCAGTGCTGACCGTACACGGTCTGCTGACATGGCAGAAAAGAGCTGATGTGGCGTTGCTGACTGGACGTAGGTACTGACGTGGCGCTGAGAAGCACTGGATCGCTGGTGTACCCGTAGCTGGACAGATCGTACGGCTTGGATCTTCTATATCCGACGGATCTGATTCGCTGGATCTGGAGGTGTACCAATGGTTGGATGACAGAAACCTTTGGCAACTGTTTCTGTAACAGTTTCTGCTGCTGTTGTTTTGGTCACGCTTTCTTCAACTGTTTCGCAACAGTTTCTTCATCTTCGTAACGGTTTCTTCAACTGTTTCGCAACAGTTTCTTCAACCTTTATAACGGTTTCTTCAACCTTCGTAACGGTTTCTTCAACCTCGCAACGGTTTCTTCAACCCTAACTTTTTTTTTTGCTTTTGCTGAAAATTCGTGCACGTTTTTTGAGGTTTTTTGACGCACCTATCTCAATGGAAAAACACGATTGTTTTACACGAATCCCCTTAGTCGGCGCCAATGTTTGTACCCAAAATAAATTCTAGGCACAAAACACGATGATTTGATGATGACGGTATGAATTAGGGTAGAAAATATATACAAAATAAAGAGAAGAGGCAGAGATTTAACGTGGTTCGGCAAGTTGTGCCTACATCCACGGAGGAACAGAGAAATATTTTATTGATTATCGGGTACAATAGTTTTCTCCGGGTTAGCTAACCTAAAATTCCATATCTTCTTAGGGTTTAGGATACATGTATTTATAGTGTTTATGTAACCCTAATTCTGGTACAAACTTGATGTGCAACCAACTTGGGAAACAAGCCTTCCGAAAACTTCTAAAATCTTCCTTCACGGGATTGATTTACGGGCCTTCCGTGTATAAAATACACGGTACAAACACTTATCATCCATTAACCCAATTTTGTTATTTGATGCTTTTAGGATGCAAAAGAACAAGCTAGCAGAATCCCTCAGTTATTACCCCAGTACAACACCCAAACCATAAAACCGGACCCGACAATATAGCATAAAACAGGACCCGACATTGAACCCTTTGGGTCGGTTCAAGTCATCAAAGCACAGGAATCCAGTTCAAGCCCAAGCCTATTAAGATAAATACTCTACCCGGTCCGGTTTGTTTGTTTATCTCATAAAGGTTTATCTGTTTATCGCATAAATCTTTGAGTGAGCAACGGATGGCCAGACTAGATTCGGTACCATATTCTTCCAATTTATTCTTTTTTATTAAGAAAAAAAGTGAAAATTTACCATTAGGAACTAAATTTAGTGGGCATGTTTGATGACTGGCCCGTTCATTAGAGCTTCTCCAATGGTGAATGTGGATGTTTCATATGTGGCATCACTTTTAAGAAATCCTCTAGGTATAAAATCCTAAATATTATGAAAACATAAATTTTATCTCCAACCCATTAAATTGTTTCTTCTTTCATTACTTATTTGTAGGCATATAATTGGTTAAAATTATTTCCATTATTGTTCTCATTGATTTTTATTAGTCAAAGTGTGACTAGGATGGGAAGACATCCTCTAAGTGAATGTCTAAAACTAGAGGTTCACCTAGAGGATGTCTAATTTTTTTTTTTGCCACCTCATCCCCACATCAATGGGTTGGAGATGATTTTTTATAAATATGGTTGTGCATCCTATGTGGATAAAGACTTTTCCCTCACATACATTCCATTGGAGAAGCTCTTAGATTTGGTTTGTCCATAGGTCCTTTCTCTATAAAGTTAAAAAAAATTTATCCAAAATTCAATTCCAGTGCACATTGCTCGTGCGAAAATTATTAGCCATATTTTATAAATGGCAAAACTATCCCTAACTATAAATATAATGAAACCTAATTTGTATTCATTTTTTCATCTTTATACTTTTGAATCGGGAGCTCTATACTTAGACGATCTACGAAGAAAAGTTAGGCTCCCTTTTTTTCTTCGTTTATGATTTTGTTCTCAAATCTCTGGGTTTAAACTTTTGGTTAACTGAAACTAAGTAAATGATGATGCTAAATCCATCGGTAAACTCCTATTTTGATTTATTAGGGTTTCTGAAAGAGGAATTCAAGTAGATCTTGTGCTTTCGATCTCCATGCTTGATAATTACTTCATTTTCGTCAAAAATGTTCAAATCCAGAAAAGCGATCACGTTCTTTGTCATTTTTGTTTTGAATAGTTTTTGTTTTAATATTTTGTTGTTTGTATATTGTTAGAGAATTGGTCGGTCGAAGTCACAAGTGTTGCTATCTTAAATTTAGCTGTCAAAACTATATGTTAATTTTTAGTCTACAATTAGTTAAGTCTCATATTAGGATAGAAGATATTGTTATGAAACTGACATCACGACAATCATCACTGAATACTACCGTTTGAAGACGAAGATCAACCGAAGCTTCTAGATAATTTTTTAAACAAAAGGTAAGTGAAGGTTGAACCACTTATATCTCAAGTTATATTCATCTTTATATCTATCAGACGTTGGCGCATTACTAATTAGACTATCGTAAGCATATCAAGAATTTCTAGTCAAGTTTAATCTTGGTAATTAGTTCTCGAAATATATGACTAAGCTCGATGAACATTTTTTAATACTTGATGAATTTCGCATAAGAACAATTTATTGTTCGTAATCTAAATAATGATTGAAAATTATCATTCGAAAATAGCCTAGAACGGTGATATGTGTGATTGATGTTAATCGGGAATTTTTCGAATTGATTTAAAGAAGAATATAGAACTGCTAATATATTCGGATACAAGACAGTATGCATACCAGTTTACAAACCGGGAGAACTGGTATAAGTACGGAAGCGTAGTACATGTACATTGTACAAGTACCGGAGTAGCTATATTGTCGACAATTATCTTTGAGGTACGTATACCAGTATGCATACTCTAAAAGGTCTGCGAACTCGTGAATCCAGTTCAGTACGCATACCAGTATGCATACTGACTGTTGGTCTCAGAACCGGTTTCGTATCCATATCGAAAAAGTATTTGAACTCCGTAACTCGGTTATGTTTTAAGGCATCCATACCGGTACACCTACCATGACATAATTATTCACGAATAGGTTAAGTAATGTACTCAAATTCCTACTTACCATTTTTCAAATGTTTTCAAATGAAATATTATTTGTTTGAGATAATTAGCATTTGATTGATTCCTTAAAGGCACCATGGACATATTTGCTCACGTAATTGTGACTCAACATTAAAGTCTTAAGTGTCATATATATGAAAATGCTCAAGCTTATAGTTCAGTTGGCTAGTTTTGGCTAACCACTCATGAACGTTGTCTGTGTACATGGTTCAAGTTATGGTCCATCCTAACAGGAATGTATATGTCGTTACGTTAATTAGAATCAAAGATTCATCTAATGGTAGATATTTTTTGCTTGGTTTGAAAGCTATCTTAGCTTAAACCTAAAACAACATATGCTTTGAATGTCTATAAAAGGGGAACCTCAAACAACTAGGATCTTGGAATCCCGGCACTACTTCTTGTGTGTCCTATTTGTAAAACTTGAATAGTCATCTTCCGAAAACCCTTCTAGGGTTTAGCAACTAAAGTTACTTCATAGGTATTCGTATACCCAGGTCCAGCTATTGTTTATCTTGATAGATCTAGTATCCTGATCTTGTTCGATTGGTGAACTTCTCACTTGAACAAGATATATAGATAGAAACCATCTAAGTTCTTTTCGTCTCAGACTCTGGTGATTCCACGTGTTTAATACTTGTCAGATGAATAATATTCTAGGATGCCCTTTGGGAAGAATAAGTCCAGATTTTGAGGTTATCTATACTCTATTTAGTACTATGGATTTTCGTCTCACCTTGGTGTACGATCAAAAAGGAAATCACACATATAGGCTTATGTGTGAGAGGAAGATTGGTTTAAAGTCATCAATTGAGTTGAAGCCATTCTTGGGCTTTAAAGGACATCAGCTAAGGGAATCAATTGCGAGGAGTCCTACTGGGATTCAAGAGGAGTAAGGAGCGTGACTGTAACTGATTTGCTGTGAGAGTTTAATTCGGTCTCTACTACTATCTAGTATAAAGTTAGTTATTAGTAGCCTAGTGTCTGAAGAGGCTTAATACAGTTTGGTGTTCAAGTCTGGACTAGGTCCCGGGGTTTTTCCGCATTTGATGTTTCCTCGTTAACAAACTTTTTGGTGTATGTGTTATTTCCTTTTCCGAATTATACTGTTTATGTTTATTATTGAAATATAACAGGTTATACATTAACCAATCAAATTAGATACATCCATACTTTTTTGTTGGATACGACTCGATTGATACTTGGATTGATATTTGGAATCACACAAGTACTCTAACACGCAAATCAGGTTCACGGACTTTCCTCTATAAATTTTCTCATTGTGTGAGAAAGAGATATAACTCTGAATATTATTCTTTGATTGAGACATTAAGTTGAACTCTAGGGATTATATTTAAGTTTCTCCATCCAGATTGCCTAAGAAAAAGTTGGTGGTGTATTTTGGTACCCCCAGTGTTTTCAATTGGTATCAGAGAAGCCAAACACATTTAAGACCTAATAAGTCTGTATTTGAAGTAATCAGACTATATGACAAGAGTAAAATCTCGGATAAATGTTCTGCAAGTTTAAAATAAATTGTTTTTATGGGTTACTAAACGAGTTTGAATTTTCAAATTCTCATAGAGAAGAATATTTTTTTCCCATAAAATAGTTGGATGTTGATAAATGTTAATTCTATTATCTTACTGATAAGTCTGACTCAGAAGTAGAATGGGGAGCATCGAAAGAATGTTTTGAGATTTTCAAGCGTGTAAAATTTTAATCTTCTGAGGTCATTTGCGTAAAAAACAAAGTCAATACTCTCATGGTGTTATTTCTGAACATATGTCCAAAACAAATATTTCTCTTGAAGAACATGCCAAAGTGAAATCGAGAATTCTTTCACTCTTAGCTAAACTTAAAGATAATTCCTTGGAGATAGAACAATTGACGATTACAAACACAACTCCACATTGTGATAGTGAATCCTGTACAAGGCGATGATCGAGTTAGAAAATATAAGAACACTTGTTTTTCCCGATATGCTAACAAAATCACAGCGTGAACCTATTTATCAAAGTACTATTAATTTGACTAGAGATGATAAGTTTAATTTATCTAACAAAGAAAAAAATTTCTCTCCAAGGAGGAGGAGTTCTTCATAAAACAATGATAAAATTACCTATTCTGATTTCATTGAAACTCAGAAAGTGTGCTTATATTGGAACACTAATGCACATGTTCAAGAAAATTGTAAACTGAGGTTGGAAAACTATCAAATTGACCGTCTCCAAAAGACCTTGGATACAGTTCTTAAGGGTGTGTCTGATATTAGTATATGTCTAAACCTGTTGGGGTGAAATGACATTAAAGCAAACCTTCTTCTAGGAATGTTATTAATTTATGGTCCACGAATATTCGAACATAAAAATGTTATTAACTTTGTGAATCTTTCACAAATATGGGTTAGTAAGGATACTCATATACCTCCTGGGAAAATTGATGTTCTCATCAAAACAATTCAAGAAGCTAACATGAATTTGATTATTACAGGATACAAGAACTTATTGATAAAATTTCATCATCCAGACAATCAACCTCCGATAAAGGTTAATCTTATCTTTTTCCATGATGATAGTAATTTTTATGATCATTTTTCGTATCCCAAAAGAATTTTCTTAGTAAAAGGAAGAGGTAAAACCAGGGTAAATGTTAGCATAATCCCTCTGGTGAGAGTTCGACTCACCCTTGTGAGAGCTAGGCACAAGTCTTGGAATCTTGTCCATTAAAATCATGTTGGATAAGGTTTATTGTGAAACATGTGAAACATGTGAAACATGTGAACTATTTGTCAAAATAGTGCTTTGAGTGATGAGCTATAATATTTTTCATATTGTAACCTTTACACATTCCTATGGTTGTTCAATCTACAACAATTCTAATAAATTTTTGTTGAGCTTAACTCCAAAAAGCAATAAGCATTCAATGATTTTTCTGTCATAATTAAAACTCTTGTTCTCTAAACTTATGTTTATTGAGCTAAGAATTTGTATGAGGAGCTCATATATCATACAAAAAGGTAGAATATTACAGTATTGAAAACCTTTATGTGCTCTCTAAATTCTTGTGTACCTATGGAAAAGGAATGTCCTTGTATTAAACAATTTTGAGACGTCTGTTTATGAGCCGTACAGTTTTTGAGCCGTCCAACCTTCGTCACAAACCCTATTTTAAGAAAGGTCACAAACCTACTGACAACCCGGAAAATACCTCCTTCAAACCATGCATTCTATATACCTTAACTTGTGTATGAGAAATTCTTATCCAAGGGTTTCCGCAATCAAGCATGTTTTCTATGTCACAAATCTCGAAAGCATTGAGAAAGTTCTTAATTGCGATGGTATAGAAACAAGGGTAAAGAAGAGAACTATAGTTTATGACGAAGTTGTTGAATCATCCGGAAATTCTTCTGGTATGAATCAATATTCTTCATATGATCATCAAGATGTTGAGCATGAGAGATGATTTTTTCTAATGTTGAGCGTGATTTTCTTTAAACAATTTGAGGAAGCAAAACAAGAACTTGTTGAAATGTATAAAGGGTTATAGATTTTAAAGGCTGAGTTGAAAAGGGTTTCTACTGACCTTGTTATCATGAAATCTCATGTTCGTGATCTTGGATATTTTCTCTGAAGAGCTCATTGATACATGACAAATTCAAGGGTCTCAATACTGATGAAGAGTCTTGAAAAATCTAGTTTAATTTGTTTTCTTTTATGTACGAGGAAACTCTTGTGAGAATTTATTACACAAGCTATTTTCATCTAGCATGTCTTTATTTATTTAAATTTTAGAGTTGTTGGAAGATGAACTTGCAGTATGTAATCATCATTGGTTTGACTATTGCAAAAGTATTTTGACATATATGTGTCCTTTACTTTATGTGAATTTTAATGATATCTCATATGCTCAGAAGTTAAATCTATTATTTTTCCAATAAACTGAAAATATAACAAACTTTTTGAGAAATATGTCGCAGTATCGATCTACTTGTGATCACATTTCTATGTTATTACTGCACTTTACACTCTGTAAAATTTTCCTATGTTGAGCCTTACCGATTAATAATTCTTTGTTCGTAACTGGCGTTGAGATTAATTTAAGTCAATGTTCAGGATACAAATCCGTGTGATTTGTTAATGTCAGACAAAATCCTTCTTTTTATCAAAGTAAGGTCACTCATGTTGTTATCTTGGAAATGACATCAAATGGGGAAGAGTACTTAAACGAATTGGTGATTAATTTTAATATCTTCATGGGGTGTGTGGCTGTGGAATTTACAGGGGATGCTTGTATCTTCAATCTCCTAGATGAGCGTTGAATATTTAGGACTATATGTTATCATCTAAATGAAGTTGATATGATGAGTCACATCTTAACAATGCTATTATGCACTATCTATAACTTCCTTAGATCTTGAAATATATTTTGGTTGAATTCATTACGATCCCCTGATTTATGTGCCTTTGCCAATTTTTATTGACAAAAAGGGGGAGAATTAGTTAGTAGTTTCGCAATATATACATATATGGTTTCCGTATCATTATGTAAGGATGAGTGAATCAATAATCTATATGTTATACCTATTATGTGAAAGATGTAAGTATTGATTATAGGGGAGAAACATATCACCGTATGTAGTATTACTTCAAAATTGTGATACAATTGAGCTTGTTGGAGAATATAATAATACTATGTTTCTGTATAACGACGTTTTGAAATAATTTTTTTCAAAGTTGTTATCGGTACGAATCTTCAACAACAAAGACGCTGAGCTGAACTCGTTCAGAATCATTGCAGCTTGAAGTAATAGAGAGTTCAAGGAGTTGAAGAAACCACGGAAATCAAGCATGATGGATTCGAGGAGTCTTTGAAGATTTTTTTTTAATCCATATGTATTTATAGTTTTGTCATTAAAATTGTCATGGGGGGTTATAGCATTGCTCGGTGGAACTCACATGTCTCAAACTTGTTTTCAAATTTAATTGTCAAAACTATATATTGATTTCTAGTCTACAATTAGTTAACTCTCGGATTAGGATAGGAAATGTAGTTGAGAAATGGACATTACGACAGTCATCATTGCGTTCTACCGTTTGGAGGCGAAGATCAAACGAAGCTTTTGGAGAACTTCTTCAACAAAAGGTAAGTGAAGACTGAACCACCTATGTCTCAAGTTATATCCATCTTTCTACCTATGATATGTTGTCGCATAACTGATTAGACTATCATAAGCATATCATCAAGAATTTCGAGTCAAGTTTAATCTTGGTAATTAGTTCTCGAAATATTTGAATAAGCTTGATGAACATTTTTTTATACTTGATCAATTTCGGTTAAAAATAATTGATTTTTCATAATATAAATTATAATTTAAGATTATCATTTGAAAATAGTCTGAAACAGTGATATGTGTCATTGATGTTATTCTTGAATGTTTCAAATCGATTTAGAGAAGAATATAGAACTACTATTATATTCGGATTCAAGACAGTATACATACCATAGTTTACAAACTGGGAGAACTCTGATAAGTCTGAAACCTTAGTAAATGTACATTGTATACCGGAGTAGCTATATTGTCGACAACAATCTTTTTGGTACGGTACTTTATCATTCCTAATTAAGAACTACTATGTATGATCTGACGATGGTCTTGAATTACATTAGGACATGAATTGATGTTGTGTTGTTGTGATCTTTAAGTTGCTATTACTCGTACATTTCCCAGGATTTGGTTCTGTATATGGCATGTCTAAATTTTTTCTTGGCAGGTAAATACTTACTCAATGTTGCTTACCACTACTTCAGATGCACTTTGTCCCGACTCGGTACAAACTTCATGGTTGGTAAATACAATAGATATTAGCAATGATATGTCTTGTTAAAGGTTAAGTAAAACTATGTAATATTTATTTTAAATGCTCCCCTTTGTTTTTATCATTTTAATTAATGATTTTATATTGTATTCTTGTTGGATTCGCATAGAATCCATGCTTGTGAAGTCAAATTCTCTCAGTGAGCTTCAAAGAATGTCTTATGTAGTGGATTTGTTTATCTATCCTCCTTGTCCAGTATCTTTATCTCCTCATCTAGGGTAACACAGGCTTACGCCTGAATCTCTTGAACAATTCTAAGGCATTGGTGGTCCTTCTAGACTTTGACATTTATTCAATAATCCAATGAACAGTTCTAGACAACAAAAGAGGTAATGTTTCCTTCTGTTGTGAAGTTTATTTGTTGTTGGTATCTGTTTACCCCACCAGTATGAAGATTTATTACTCTTTTCATGGATTGTACAAAACGTACCAAAAGGTTTATGGTTCCCTGCACTGCAAAAACGGACCACATAAAACACAATGTAGAATAAATGAAAGTTATGGTACCACGTTTTTTTGGAATAACTATGGAGCATCAAAAACTGGACTGAACTTCTAAGTTGTGTTATACTATATGGTGGATTGCTCTGAATTTTGAATTTTATGCAGCATTTGCTCCACTTGCAGAGACAAGGTAGTGACAAACTTCTTGGTTGAATTAACTCAAACTAACTGAAATTAGTAAGAACTATATTTAAGCATGTGACTTATTACATCTGCGAAAGGTCATGTTTAAATTTCAGGTGATATTCTTTACAGGCATTGGCTACAAAACTGGGTAGATTTAAGCATGTGAGTTATTCTCATGCAATTCTCCTTTATCTCTGTCCTGATGGTCAGATGCATTGTTTCATTATTACATTATCCTTTAGTTTATGTAAGACTTCTACCTTTTATTTTTATATAATGGTTGTGATATGTCCTTGATAAGATGTGGAAGGTTGGTTTTATTTTTGACGGGTCTTTAGCATGATGGGTTTTGGACCAGTTGCCTGATGGGCTTGTGTCTGGATAATTTATACTGGTAGCCGGTTATTCACAAGTTAGATGCATATTATGGCATATGATGATTATAAAGGATATCCTCTATTTTTTTCATCAGTTATTGTTTATGATCACCCATAACTTTCGGGGTTACATGTGTATCATTTTCTATAATTACGGTGAAGGATCATTTTGTATGTCCATACAATTGCATCTCTTGGTGTATAACATGCACAACCAGAAGTAAAAGAGTTATTAAGAAGTTCTAGGCTATCTTGAATAATAATATTATATTGTATCTCTTTGTCCGCTCCTGTCATTTTTGTAGTCCCTCTCTTAATGTAGATTACAAATTCCTTTCTCTGTTTCCCACCTCACTGCCTCTGCTCGTTCAACATATACAACTGGAATGCATCGAGCTCCATAACAAATACTTGCACCACCAGGAAGAATTAGTCCTAACCTTTCTTCACTAGATTATCTTAGTAATGCTAGTTCAAAAGAAAACGCGTTTTACACAGTAAGAAAAATGGATAAGAAACTTCCTAATATGAAATACAATATTATTCCATAAGAAAAGAAAAAGACGTACCATTGATTCCTGAAACTCAGCTCCAAGTTAGCCGCCGCTGGTAGGTGAAAATCGGTTATCCAGTAACAAATAGTATGCACAGTTTCCTGAAAATTTGTAATATATTATAAGTTTATAGCACAAGAAAGTTAGTGTAGTTCAAATATATATGCACGAATATACCTCTTTTAGAACTTTGTTGCAAAGATATTCAATCAATTGGTTCCTGTCAAATCCCATATGAATCACTTCCATAAGAGTGTTGTTTACATAATGATGGATCTACAAGACCAAAACTGTTGTAGGAGAAATATAGAGAAGAAAGAGATCTTATTCATTAGATATCAATGTAGTATTACATAAGAATAAGACTCTATTTATAGGCTAGAGTGTCAACCCTGCTTACATATAGACGGGCCGCACACATGGACCAAAGGCCCTACAACACTCCCCCTTGTGCGGTCCATAAGTAGTGCTTCATATGTAGTGCTTTACATATAATGCTCCCGATGTAGCGCTTCAGATATAGCTCTTCAAATCTAGTTTTTATCCTCGATGACCACTGTATTTAAGTCTATTGCCTCATTAAAAACTCGCCAGGAAAACCCAGAGGGACAAAACCTGAACTAAGGAAAAATAGTATGATATTAAGAAAACTTAGAACAAAATTGGACTCGCATATGTTGCCTCGTTAAAACCTTGACAAGGAAAAACCCATTGGGATAAAACCTTGACGAAGGGAAAAGAGTACAATGCGATTAAATCCGGAAGTATGCCTTTGCTGGATACTCATACATAACATCTTATCTATGTCTATAGATGATTGATGAACACCTAGTACTGATATGCAATAGTATTATCAATACTACTAGTTTACTTGTTCCGAAAACTATTGGCATGTAATCCTTGCTTTGTTGTGCTGATTTCGGCATTGGTTTCACTTGACAAACTATCGAGTTTCGTTTCTTTGATTCTGATATTGTTCACAAGAAATCTGCAGGTCTTCGTCATTTATCATGTAGTTGGTGTAGTTATGGTCGCCTCGCTAAAAACCTTTCCGAGTAACAAAAACCCTGTGGGAAAAACTAATCTCGATCGAAGGGAAAAAGAGTACAACATAGCTTCACATTTCATAGTCAAATATGTCGACATCATATCCTTGGATCCTCCCCCTGATGTCAGCATCTCCCCCTGATTACTTTCAGAGTTGTTCCAGACGGTTCCTTCAGTCATGTACTTTTCGAAACTGAATATCGGTAATGACTTAGCAAATAATCTACCATATCTCCCCTGATTACTTTCGTTAGAGAAGAGATTATTATTCCTTCATACTCAAAAACTTTTGGATTGCACTTTCATTAGCATTCCTTTTTATGTCTTTGCAGGGATAAAACAAATTATGTCAATGGTTACTTTTAAGTACATGATTACATTGAATGTAAAATTCCAATGACGTTGCGTTGGCGCTAAGCTATATCTAGCTAACAAGTTTCCTGAGGATGCAAAATTTGATCGAGTAAATTATTATACTAGGTACAACAATGCGTCTATTGTACTTAGATATGGGAATCTCATCTCCCAACACATCTTCGTCATCTTCCTCTAGAAGAAATGGTCATTTACTTACATTTGAACCTCGATTAATCATTGGAGTGCTATCAGGATGCATGTCTTTGTTAAATTTCCTGACAACTTTAGACATATGCAAACTGGTGGAATAATATACCACAAGCTCAGTATTCGGTCGATCTTTCCCAGATTTTTCATCTCAGATTCGGATTTCAAATAGCTTTTAAGGTCTCTTATTAAATCAAGAGTACCCATCATGTCTGTACCATCGACATAGATAGCTACAATTCTAAATCAGGAACTTTTTTCTGAATACGAAAGGAAAAATAACTTACTTGTCTATCACCTCCAAATCAATTGCCACTTAGACGGTATACCACATCCGCTTGATTTCTTCAATCTATAAGTGAGCGTTCTATTTAACTGTAAACGCACTATGTGGTTTAGAGTCAGTTGATTTAGGCAACAAAAGGCTATCAAGTACTTTTGTAAATATCTGTTATCTCTTGATTCTTTCAGAGGTACGTAATAACCACATACTTATGCTGCATTTAAAGTCCTTTTGAAATTACCAAGCTAACTAATTAGCGAAACACTATAACGTTCATTACAAGAGGACACTTTCAGGGTTTTGTGAGAAACCTTGCGCCACAAGGCGAGTTTTGATACTTTGAGACTTCATTCTTCCCACTATGCTCTATGACAAATAATCATGTATGTCCCATAGGCTTTACACTTGGTTGGTTAGCACTACCACACCAAATACCCGTATATTTGCCAAAGAACTAAGTTCTACCTGGATTGTGTAGGCCAAATATGCTATTTATTTAAAATTAATCAAAATAAAGCATGGTTTGATCTCATTGTGCTCTACTTCTGGAGCAACTATTTATGTATTATATCATCACTGTGCAAGCATGATCCTTCCATTGACTCATGTGCATTCTCATAATCCGTCAGGATTTCATTATTCTCTATAATCATTTAAAACTTTGGAGCGTCCTCCAGTTTGATTCATGGACATATTTAGAGACAATCTTATGAGATGATTTCTGATGATATAAGTAAGTTGTGCCTTCCTCACCTACTTCGTTTCTAGGTAAGGATTGATCGAACCAAGTGGTCTATCCAATTTCCTTTATGGAGACACGGCCTCAACCACACTTCCACTAAGTGTAGTTGCAACACCTTAGTCTATGGTGTATATCCCTTATTGAGGATTTGTAACCTTGAAGGTAGGTTTGTAGCTGGTATGTGTGATCTCATCACTTTAGCGACATCAATGTACATTCTGAAAATCGATTATTCTTCGTCACTTCACATTTAGATTTGTGGAGTACAAGAATCAATATGAGACACAATGGGAACACACCACGACAATTCTTGTCGTTCCATTAGAAAATAATTTTATTATCTCCCCATAACGACGAGAAGACTGTCTCATTAAAATGACAACCCGCAAATCTAGCGGTAAGAGATCTCCTGCCAAAGGTTTTAAAATGCAGATTATTGTTGGGAACTCCATTTCCAACATAACTACTTAACAATTTTGAAGACCCGTCATAGTACGATGTGGAGTCGTAATGGCACATATATAGTGCAACCAAAAAATGCATAAGAACACAAATGTCAGGATTAAATCCAGTTACCAACTGGTACGCAAAAATGGTTGACTAATTGTGGGTTCTAAAACTAATAAGTGAATATGCGTATAATATTACATATCCCCAAGCATTTGTAGGAAGGTTGTTATGCATAATCTATCCTTAGACACCATATATAACCTATGATGGTAGTCTCTGCGAGACCATGGGGTATAAGATGCTCTACAATGATCATATTAAACATGCAATATCCATCAAGTCCTTTTGATGTAAAATATCTAGCAATAACAAGGTTGGTGAGACCTTAAATTGTATAATATGTGCTAGAATTGTTTCAAAAACGCATAATTTCTTGTGAGAAATAATTAATTCAACACTTGAATTATCAACCACATCCATAAATCACTTGAATGGACCGCATTACGTATGGATATGTCCACAAATATAACCTTGTTTCTTTTGAAAAAATGGGTTGTTTACCATTTGCATCTTAGGATGGTCTCAATCCTTTTTACTAAAGAATGACTTTATAAAATAAGGTACGTGTTTTATTACTTTAAAAGCATAATGGGAGGGGAGGTGGTGTTTCTGGTACTTTAGAAAAAGTTAAGTTGATTGTGAGAGATGTCGTCACTTTGCATTCTTTCAATCTTTATGATTCCCATTTTCTTGTTAACTCAAATAAAAGGATGTCCATTTGAGTTCTTTCAAAACAAAACATCATATCACAACCAAAGTGTCTTTATGGTTATGTCAAAACCTCGAGTGAGTTAATTCCCAACATTACATTGTCAATTATCCAAGTATTAGTGATTAACAATTCACTAGACTAATTGACTCGTTATTTTCTCTAAAACGTGATTCCTTCCACATTTATTGGAGGTAATTTTTAGATGCATTCCCATTCTCACGGTTAGTTTTCGTTCAATAACCGTTTGCACGGACTTAAATAGAAACTTAACAAAGTGTGACTAGCTGCGGGTTCTTATAGAGCTCATGTAACTTTTTAATCTTTATACTAATTAGGCAACAAAGATTGAGCATTTTTTCGTTCGGCTATTATCTGTAATGATCCAATCATCGCATGGTATTACATAAGGAAACAATTCAACAAGCAGTATAATATATTTCCTTAAGAGCTTCGTGGAATAAGTGGTGTGGCCTTATTACATAACAAAAGAAAATTTATCTCATTTACTTTAAAGTGTTACAATTCATGAGGATGATATACGTTTCATCATAATGTACGAATTATCATTTTAACTCAAGTGCTTTAGAGTATTTTAGTCTCATGGAAATGATATACTTTTCATTTCATAAGTACAAACTATGAATTTAGTTCTTCGCATAAAAAAGTTCTTATTTTAACTTAAAAAAAATGTTTACTAAACTACCATACAACCAATAGTCCAGGATCAAATCATACAAAATTTAGTTGAATAAAGATAATTAATAAAAACTTATCAAAATGTAAGTGTATTAATTGGGCAAGTTTCTTATTGCCACTGAAGTTGACAAGGAAGGGTACGGCCTTCTTTTAACAAATAGTGAGTTTGTTGTCATTTAATCTCTCTATATATCTTGTAGTTGGCTGCTACTATATGATACCTACATTCCATCACTTGTACCATACTCAGTAAATGTTTACCAAGCTCCAACTCTCATTCCAATGAGTCAGAATTACGTATTGTATCATGCTCAGTAAATGCATTTACTTTGTATTGTTACTACTTGAGACAATGTTACAAGTGATTTAAATTCCAATGAACATTCAAATTTTCGGGGGAAAAATTTCATTAATGTTTCAAAAACTTCCTTCAGAGCATTCCATCATCTGAAATCAATATGTCCCCTTAAAACGTAGAAGTTATGCCTTCATTTTTTGAACAATACATCGTCATTGGTTGAAGGTTTTCATGATGGAAATAAATACCTTGTTAGAAACAATTGACTTCTGTATCGGAGGCTCTTTAATGGCGCTCAAGTACTTCTGAGTCCAAAATGTCAAATTTTATTCAAGTTGGTTTAATCAGAACCTAGTCAACGGATTGGTCAATGCCCGGTCCATTGGGTTGACTATGTCATGGTTCACAAAAATCCACATATATGTTCCATTATAAGTGAAGTGCTCAAGACCATTGATAATAACCTTGAACCTATTAGCATATGAGCCCAAAACATATTGTTAACCCTAAAATTGGAAATTTCATCATCCAACTTTAGTGATCAGAAAACAATTGTAAACATCTCCGATGATTATGAAATTTTTACAATAACTTTATAATAATCTTTCTATTTATACGAAAATAATAAAATTTCAACTCAATCCAACAATAGATAAAAAGTTATCGATGACACCGTATGACTGTTTCTAATTAAGCGTTTCTGTGGACACAGTTGGAAATATCACGCACTTTTGAGTATTTCCATGGTTGGATCTTTATGAAATTCTTACAGTATCTCAAAAAGAACAATATACAAAACATACCAAAAACATAGCATAATCCAACGGTTGAAATTCTCACAACTTAGGTTTTTCGACGCTGTTAAAAATTAGGGTTTTTTTGAACGTACACATTTTTCGTAAATGCGGAGTTTTGGAGATTGCATCTTATTCGATTTAATTGAAATTTTAACACGTAAATAATGACTGATTGGGTTGAACATATTACAATTTCATGACAATCGAACGGTGAAATATCTATGTTTTATAATCATATGTTTGTGGAACCCTAATATATACTACGAAAACAAAATTTCTTTGTTCAAAAGAAATACCTGGTAACGCATCCATGATGATAAACAAATAGGATCATAACCACGCTAATCTTCAAGTAATCTTGAACGAAGAAAGAAAGAAAAAAAAGTTTGCACCAGTTGGTAGAGTCGTGCATGATAACGTGTTGCAGGAGAAATATAGAGAATAAAGAGATCTTATTCATTAGATATCAATGTAGTATTACATATGAATAAGCCTCTATTTATAGGCTAGAGTGTCAATTCTGGTTACATATAGATGAGCCGCACACATGGGCCAAAGGCCCTACAACAAAAACATAATTACTGCAGGAAGATACAACTAAAGAAAGGTTACCCAAAAGCACATACACAAAACTTAGGAAAATGGCTCAACAACAAATTTGGTGTCTAACCAAGATACGCTAGATGGTTGCACCCTTGAGGTTTGGGATTAATGGGGTTCGAGGTTTAGAGGAATTTCCACGAGGCAGTAATAAGCCGATGGAAAACACCGTCATTAAACACAATAACGACCAGGCCCATCACTCATGTAAACTAGTTGTTGCACCCGTGCAACTATTTTTTGCAGAGAAAATATGTAAATTAGGCAGTAAAAACAGTAAAATACTAAAAATAATAACATTAGAAGTAGTCAATTAGTAAAATTAAAAAAAGGGAATAATAAAATTAACTTGAAATAATCAAATCTTAATAACAAAAAAATCTCTTCAACCCTCATAGTCAGCTAACACAACTACCACTTCCTATGGTTTTCCTAATAATTTCCCCAACAAAAACTGATAATATGGTTTTCTTGCCTCTACAACAGGTTATTTTATTCTTTTTTTTAGTATGTTCTGGGATGACTGTTTCGATAAAATACATATGGAATTTGAATTTAATATGAAGTGAGACGTCTTGTGAACACCCCGTTTCAGGCATAAATCCTGTGGCACTTCGTGTTGCTTTAATGTGGAACTCGCCATAACCAACAATTTCACTTGGCAAGTTACACAACGCCTGATGGCTGATACTATCCTGCAAATATGTCAGTCCATGACTTGACTAAACTCAAAGTTAGAAACCCAAATCACTGACTACCTAGTATACTTGTGCAATAATGAATAACACATGCATTTGTATACAACAAGTAATACAAAGGGGCAATTAATACAAACTGTTGTAAAGAGTCAACAAATGGTAAGCGAGGCCAACAAAAAAAAAACAATGTTAATAAGCAGTCTACTTTTGTGAACCTCGTCAATAAAAAGTATTATGGTGGGTATTTTCAATGATGTTGTAGTAATATGTTCGTTGAGACTTGTGAAAGCAGATTTTTAGACTTAATTTTTAAAGCAAAAATATAACAAACTCAATATAAAGTTTTGTGAAAATTATGGAGAGACCGGGTTTAGGATTTCACCAATCACCAAAATTCATGTGATTTAATGTTAAAGTTTATCATGCAATTCTAGACAATATAACTCCAATCAAAAGAAACGTGATTCTAATCATTGCCTAAATTAGATTTTCAAAACATTAATTGTTAATCGCAAGCATGAAGTATCAAAAGTCCTAAACTAATTAAGCATACTTCATCAAGAGAAAACACAACTAATTAATAAAAATCATTTACTCAATTTTCATTCGGTACAAATAATCATAAAAAAGAATTGCATAAATAAATTTTACCACAAACTTTTGGAAGAATGGCTTCCTCCATCGCCCCGGAGGATGGGTTTAGCTTCTCATCATGGAAAAACGCTCAAAAGTTGATTTAATTTCTCAAAAGGTGTTTACAAGGATGAAAATATATGAAAACAACAATTTGTGACGACTATAATTGTTGCAAATTATACTTTATTCGAGAAACGATACAAAGAAAGCATCAAGCGATTCTTGTTCGGCATCCTTTGTGAAAAACAATAAGCTTTGAGAATAAATGACAGTTTTAACGATTGTCCCTAGCCGTCTTGTTCTTCGTGTTCTTTATGATCACAGCAGCAGAAAAATATTCTCTGCAGCTCTCGATTTCTCGGCTCTGTGATGTTCAAAACTGCTCTCGATCCTCTCCATTCATTCTAATCGACTACAACACATTATATACTCCTCTATCCAGCAGAATCACGCGTCATAACTTCATATAATCTTCAATCAATCGGCAGTGAAGAAAAATATTCTCGGGAATATTTTCTTCCCATTATCTCTGACGCGTTGATTTTCTCCCGAGACGCTCAATCTTGTTCGAGTTAGAGTAAACCACGGTGCAAACACACACCAATGAGTTGATTCTCACGGAAATCTTCAAACAACTTCGTGACAATCCGAGTAAAACTTCCGCCTCTTGTTTTGCTTTGCTTCACGTTTTCTAGCCAATTCTAGTCGGGCAAAGACCCAAACCAAGCCTGTTAGGCCCAATCAAGTCATCACGAGAGTTGCGATTGAATCTCTCCCTAAACACCCAAAATTCCAACTTCAAATCTGCCATAGCCTGTGAGTTTATTCCCGCCAAAACCAAGATTTTGAAATGGTAGGATGGTGTCCCCTTATCACGTTGGGGGTGCGAATAGCAGGTGGCTCCTTGGGGTGCCCCTTAGCAATTGGGTTACCCCTTATCCAAAGTGGGAGTCCGAATAGCAAATGTCATCAGGGGTGCTCCGCATAATTTTAGCCGATTTTTCCAAAAATGTTTATTTCCAAAAATACCTACAAACACACAAAACACCATAATCGGGACAAAACGAGTACTAACAATACGAAACATTGAGGACAAATTAGACACATAAATACGCTTATCAAATACCCCCAAACTTATTTTTGCTAGTCCTCGAGCAAATTTATTCTAGAAAATAAAAATCATTTGAACCCCTAGGTGGCCCTAGTGGCGGAGTGTTGTCTCGGAGGGTTTACCCCGAGGTGTACCCACAAAACCTTTACTCCAGAACCTAGCTATCTACGCAAAATCTTGGAAGGCACTAAAGAATCTCCTTGGTTGGCATACTTATTGACTACAGGAGGAAGTACCCTGATGCGAAATTCCAATTGATGTACACGAGTTTGCGCTCAAGCATACTAAAATTCATATAAAGTGACAGAGCTCTACTCAGATAGTTTCTTGACATCATAAACCGGAGTCAACCAATCACATGGATAGATTAAGAAGATGGATGTAGAAAAACGTGGATGATGTTGACTAAGGTGAACCAATCCTAATGGACTGAGATCTTTTACGGGACTAATATTATTTTTGTATCTCAGTCACTCTATTTCACCCTAGAAATGGTAAAAATAAAAAGAAAAAGAAGTGATCAGGATTCTTTCGATGTTTCCATCATGAGGATATGGCGAAACTACCATGTTTTGTTTTCTAACACCTGAGCTCTGTGCTTTTATGAATAGACTCTTCTAGATGTTTCCATCTAATCAGATTGGTTCCTCAACTCCTACAACCAAAATGTTTCCATCCACTTAGATTGGTTAGTGCCGACCTTAATAAACACAAATTTCTAGGCTGCGGGTTTATTTATTGCAACTAAAAGCTAACAAAAGTTTCTTCCTCACCCCCAAACTTAAATCTAACATTGTCCTCAATGTTCTAAAAGATTAAATTAAAAGCATGAACAAGGAGAAATCTGTTACCACTTGATGGATGGAAAAGAAATAAGGAAGGATATTCACAGTAAGCATCAGCATGGGTGCCTCCCAGAAAATGCTAAATTTAAAGTCCTTAGCTAGACATCAAACCTCAAAAAGTATTGTCACCTTCCAAAGTCATATACTAATAGCCGAAATAGGTGCGGGTCCTCAGAACCAAATAGAGCAGACACAAATGAAAGACTACCATCTTGGATTAGAAAAATGAGCAGACGGAGCATAACTTTATCTAGGTCTTTTATCAAGGCAACTAGATTTATCTCGGTGTCTCTTTGTTCTCTATATATGTGTCTAGTAAAACGAGGTTCAACCGAATGATATGTTTTCAGAAGCGGGTTTCTTCATGGACGGTATCACGGAGGATCGGGTAGCAAAGTTTTAAGAAACTTAAGTAGTACCTTAGACGCACAAAGCTCGAGTCCCAAGTTAGGGACTTCAATTAGGGATACAAGACGATCACTAGAGTCATCATTACCCCCAAACATAGGGTGAACAATATCCTCAGATGGACCAAAATCTATGGGATGGATTCTAGGGTCCATAAAGTCGAGACAATAACTAGCTTCTTTGGGAGAAGGGTCATCTAAACGAACATCATCATCATATAAGGGATTATCAAAGAAAATCTCTAATATAGGCTCATCAACTAAGGTGTTCGTCATGGTTACCTCCTCCAAAGAACTAAAAGGTTCATCAAATAATGGATTATCAAACATAGTGCATGTTAAAGGATCAGGAACTAGAGTGCTAATCATGTTCACCACTTCTAAATCATCTATCTCAGAAGACTTAATGACATTAAAGACATTTATCTCAGTAGTCATATTACCAAAAGATATGTTCATAAGTCCGGTTCTACAATTGATGACGTCATTAGATGTGGCTACGAATGGGCGGCTTAAAATCATCGGGATTTGAGCACTTGGGTCCTGAACAGGTTGGGTGTCTAGAACAACGAAATCCCTTTGGATAAATAAACTTATCAACCTCAATCGAACATCTTCTATTACTCCACGAGGAACTTTGATAGACCTATCGCCTTCTTGAAGTGTCATTTTGGTCGATTTCAACTTACCAAGTCCTAGCTGGGTATACACATGGTATGGGAGTAAGTTAACACTAGCTCCAAAGTCAAGTAAAGCTTTATCGACCATGTGATTACCAATCTCACAAGATATGGTGGGGCATCCAGGGTCCTTATACTTATGGGGTGTTTGGTTCAGAAGAATAGAACTTACTTGACCAGCTAAAAGGATTTTTTTGGACATTAAGCTTACGCTTTCGTGTACAAAGATCTTTAAGGAACTTGGCATAGCGGGCATCTGCCTAATTGCTTCTAACAAAGGAATGTTAATGTTCACACGCTTAAATGTTTCCATTATCTCGTTGAAAGTCGACTCCTTCTTTGTTGGGGCTAACAAGCGTGGTAATGGGGCTGCTGGGAACAAATCCGGGCTCAACAAGACCCTTATTGGTCTCATTAGAGACTCTGTCGATCTCCTCATCATTTTACTCCTCGGCGGTGAACTACAACATGTTCACTTTCGGGTATGGCGACCTTATTGTCAACTTTCTTTCCACTCCTAAGGGTTGTAATAGAATTCACATGACTGTACAATTTCTCTCCTTTGGGGTTAGGATCGAGTGTGACTAGGGAACCTTCCATCTTCTCTCTCACTAAGGAACTTAGCTATTTGGCCGACTTGAAGTTCTAATTTAGCAATAGACTAGGGAATTATTCTTAAAATTCTGCTTGGTTTCCTCTTGAAAATTAACCTGGCTCTTTATTAACATTTCCTGGCTTTGTGATAGCATATCTTGGCTCTTTAAGATGCTAAAAGATTCCTCTAAGCTAGTCATTGTATTCTCAGAAGGGTTAAGGAACCTGGGTTTGACTCGAAGGGTTCCCGAGTATAACCAAAACCTGGGGGAGGCTGAGAATTACTAGACCGACCTTGATTAAGGCCCTTAGACTAAGAAAAATTAGGATGGTTTCTCCAACCGGGGTTGTAGGTCTCACGAGTAGGGGTCAAACTTCGACGGTTGTCAAACCTAGCATTGTTATAGACGACATCGGCTTGCTCTTCACTAATGACCTTCCCAAAATGAGTTATCGGGCTCTATTCCACAACTAGGGACTTGAGAGGCTCTATAAGGTTCAACAAGGGACCTATTTTTAGACTGACCCATTTCCAAAGCTTCTAACCTTCTAGACAAAGCAGCAAACTTAGCATCTGACGCAAAATTCGTATCTACCATATTAGTGCTACTTCTATTAACCAAGAGTCTTTTAGGGGGGTCTGATAGACACATTTATGTGTCTAATATGTCTCAATTGTATGTATTGTTAGTACTCGACTTTTGTATTTATTTTGTTATTTTATGTCTTTATAGGTATTTATAGAGAAATAAGCTCTTGCGGCGAAATTGGCTCGAAAAGTGGTGTTTTACACCCCGGGATAAAGTACTAAAGGCACCCCGAGAAAATTACTAAAGGCACCCCATGGGAATGTGTTATTCGGACTCGAGAACGGATAAGGGGTGACCCTTTGGATAAGGGGTGACCTTCTTCACAAATTCAAAAAAATTATTTTGGCGGGAAAATATTTGCTCTTCACCGGCGTATTTTCTCGATTGCATTTGGACGTGATTTTGTGCGATTCAATCGTTGAAACTTTTGGAAAGATGTAATATATCATAAAAGAGCCGGTATGGGTGATTGTTTATTTGAATTTGTTTGGATAATCACGTGGAAGAAATCGGGGGCAACACGGGTTTGAAAATGATATTCACGGATTTTCAGCAAGTTTGATGTGTCTTTGCTCGTGTTTAGATGACACTTAGTCATTGAAGATGCGTGTAGAAGCTAAATAAGGGAGTATCGAGGAAGGCTTTCACGCGTGGAGAATGATTTCAGGGAAGAAAATATTAGTAAAATATTTTCTTTTAACTTACCGAGTAATGGAGGATCATGGAGAGTTAATGGCGTGATTTCTTGTCGCTTTTGGGTATAAATAGGTTCCCTGGGTGTCCTAGAAGGTGTCGAGAGTTTGGGGGCTTGAGGAGAATCGAGGAGCAAGAAATCACCATGAGCAGTAAGCTTCCTGGCTGTTTGTTTTATCTTCTTGATGAAGATGAAGAACACGAAGAACAGACTAGCAACAGCAGTCGTTTGTCATGATGACACCGGCAGGTGGATCTTGGGTCACGGGCGTGGGTCGTATTTTCAAAGACACGGCACTTGACTCCGTCGTTGTTTTAAACGTCTTTTGTGGGTCGCAGAATCTGTTTTCTACCATTTTCTCTTCTTCTCTTTATTGTAAACACCATTTGAGCCATAATAAATAATTATTTTGAGAGCATGTTTACCATGATGAGCTAATTCCTACGTAACCAAGGCAATGGAGGAAGCTATTCACGCAACATAAATGGGTAACTATTTCATTTAATTATATAATTCACCTAATGTTTCACAGAGTTTTAAATTGTTTGAATGATTGTCTTAATTATTTGTGATTCGATTTGATAGGTTATGCTTGGTTTAATCTCTTGATAATCTATGCTTAAGATTTACAAATAACATTTGAGAATTTGTATGATTGATAGTGAATTAAAGATAAAAAGAGGATTTGAAGAATTGAATAGAGTTTTGAAATATTTATCATTCAATTCTGCATAATAGTGGAATCTAGTGTCTTGGTCACCTCTCGCCCACTTTGTTAATATTTTTGTATATATATTTTTCTATCATTTTAGTTTATTAAGTCTAAAAAATCTTCCTTCACAAGTCTCAAAGAACCTTTCTACTACAACATCATTGATAAATACCATCAATTTTTGGCGCCATTACTGCTTATCGGACTTGTCTTTAGGCTAGAGTTTTTAGATTTTTTTTTTTTTTTTAGGTTTTTATTTGTTTTTATTTTATTTGTTCTTCTTTACGTTTTGGGTTTTTGTCTTTTCCTTACGAATTTGGAATTGAGATGAAAGAAAATTTTGCCAAACCTTTTGGTGAATAATTAAAGATTTGGAGTAAAGGCAAAGCGAAAGGAGCGAAAGAAGAAGACTTTTTTGTTTATAAAAAGAGAAAAAAAAGAGGCATTTTATTTTTTTTTTTGTATATTTTTATTTTTGGACTTTCTTTTTCTCTTGCACTTTTACTTTTGGACTTTGGACTTGGACATTTGGACATTCTTTTATTTTTAAACCCTACGGAAGGGTAGTATTAAATATAAAGCGTGTGCGAGAGAAGGACGGTGATTACGATATCACCTCGGCCCCTCGGGTTCGTACATGACATAGGAGTCGTGGCCGAGTCGATCACAACGGTTCATCCCCCGTGCAGTACGGGAGGTAAGTTTGTCGAAACACTCGTGAATCCCACAATCGGCGATTCTTTGTATTCCTTCGTTTGCATATATGTCTTGAAAGCATTGCTTTAATTTCCTAGTAATGGGCAAGGACCATACAAGATAAGGGTTCGGATTTCATCACCGTTCTCTTCTTGCCCGCCTTAGGAAAACGATATTAACGAACCTAAGCTTTAAAATTTGGAATAGAACGAGACCGATAGGGTAACGAGCTTAGTAGGAAAGTCGCTCGAAAAATATTGGTTATTCTTTTAGCATACTTGAAGTTCATGATGGTTTACGTGAAGTTGAATGCGTGGTACGCGCCGCCTTGCAATAGCGGTGAGGCCTTGGGTATGAAAGCTCCAGGCTTCCCTGCCTTGATTCAACTTACTTTAACTCGGATTGATCCGGAGGGTTTGCTCGGTTATGTTAATTCCCTTTCGAACAATTAGAAGGCGGGTCTAGAAAACAATCTAAGTGGAGCCATCATGCTTTTTGTTTGCTAGATATCATTAGGTTTCTTTGTGGTGGAGTCGGCCTTGTTTGTGTTTGCATAGAACTTACCTTCCTTTTAGGATTTTTATTTTTCTTTTGTTTTCTAGTGTATGCCCGAGGTCATTAAAGAACGGGCTTGGAAAAGAAACACTCTAGGTCGTTTGATTAGTGACAAACCTAGCGATTCTTCTTGTGAAGGCGGGGAACTCGAAGACTCTTCTTTTGAGAGCCCCGTTTTGAAACTTCAATTTTGAGAATCTGTCTCTTCGTGAGGAAAGTACCCCTAGTGCTTCGGTTGTGCAGTGATGGCTACTTTGAAAGATTACATGTTCCCAACTAGGACCAACCGGAGCTTCGTGTATTAAATTGCCCGCCAATACGGCTAATTTCGAGATAAAACCTAGTCTTCTTGAGATGATCCCTATATTCTTAGGAAAAGATGATGAGAACCCTTATTTTCATATTAGGGACTTTGAGGAAATTTGCGGGACAGGTTAGAATAAAAGACCTTCTTGTGAAGTCTTGAAACTTAAGATGTTTCCTTTTTCCTTGAGAGATAAAGCCAAAACACAGCTGAACAACCTACCATCTGGATCCATTGAAACATGGCAGGAACTGATTGCAGCTTTCTATATGAAATTCTACCCTAAGCATAAAGCTGCCCTGTTAGGAAGAAAATTAGTGCTAGTGTGCAACAAGAGAGAGAGTCTCTTTATAGGTTTTTAGAGAGATTCAATGATCTCCTATCCCAGTGTCCTCACCATGGATTTGATAATATAAAACTTGTGGAGATTATTTATAATGGTTTAGACTATTCGACTAAATCCATGGTCGAGTCTATGTGTGCCGGTGAATTCACAAATAAAACTGCTGATGATGCTTTTACCTTCTTAGGAACTATCGCTGAAAAATCCCAACAGTGGGAGCCTTGTGTTGAACCTCCTAAAAGACTCTTGGTCAATAGAAGTGGCACCGATGTGGTAGATACAAACTTCGAATCAGATGCTAAGTTTGCTGCTTTGTCTAGAAGGTTAGAAGCTTTGGAAATGAGCCAGTCTAAAAATAGGTCCCTTGTTGAACCTAATAGAGCCTCTCAAGTCTCTAGTTGTGTAATAGAGCCCGATAACTCATTTTGGGAAGGTCATGTTAGTGAAGAACAAGCCAACGCCGTCTATAACAACGCTAGGTTTGAGAGCCGTCAAGTCGACCCTTACTCGAGACCTACAACCCCAGGTTGGAGAAACCATCCTAATTATTCTTGGTCTAAGGGCCAGAATCAAGGACAGTCTAGTAATTCTCGGCCTCCCCGGGTTTTGGTTATACTCGGAATCCTTGAGTCAAACCCGGTTTGAGAACACTTCGAGAAAAATATCTCTACCTTAGAAGAAGCTCTTACTATGTTAACAACCAACCACCTTAGCTTTCAACAAGAAACCAGGCAGAACCATAAGGATAATTCCCAGACTCTTGCTAAATTAGAACTTCAAGTCGGCCAAATAGCTAAGTATTTAAGTGAGAGAGAAGAAGGTAAGTTTCCTAGTCAATCTCAACCCAATCCTAGGGGTCCATCAAATATCTTTAGTTGGTGAGGAATCATCAAACCATGTGAACTCGATAAAAACCCTTAGGAGCGGTAAAACGGTAGACAACAAGGTAGCCATGCCTAGTGGACATACTTTAGTTCCACCTTCTACGTCCCAAGAGGAACCCGTAGCTGAGGAAACTGAAACAATACCTAAGGAGTCCCAAGAAATTCCTGTTAGGACTACCTTTGTGCCTAGAGCCCCATATCCGTAGTTGTTAGCACCAACAAAGAAGGAGTCGACTTTCAACGAGATAATGGAAACATTTAAGCAGGTGAACATTAACATTCCTTTGTTAGAAGCAATTAGGCACATGCCTCGCTTATGCCAAGTTCCTTAAAGATCTTTGTACACGAAACGTAAGCTTAATGTCCAAAAGAAAGCCTTTTAGCTGGTCAAGTAAGTTCCATTCTTGAACCAAACACCCCTAAGTATAAGGACCCTGGATGCCCCACCATTTCTTGTGCGATTGGTAATCACATGGTCGACAAAGCTTTACTTGACGTAGGAGCTAGTGTTAACTTACTCCCGTATCATGTATACACCAGTGGGTCTTGGTAAGTTGAAATCGACCAAAATGACACTTGGGTTAGATGATGGTCTCCACAAAGTTCCTCGTGGTGTCATAGAGGATGTTCTGATTGAGGTTGATAAGTTTATTTATCCAGTGGATTTCGTTGTTCTAGAAACCCAACCTGTTCAGGACCCAAGTGCTCAAATCCCGGTGATTCTAGGTCGCCCATTTTTAGCCACATAACTTACCGTCATCAAGCGTGGGAGTGGGCTTATGAACATATCCTTTGGTAATATGACCACTGAACTAAATGTCTTTAATGTTACTAGACAACCTTCTTCGAGAATGATGATTTAGAAGAAGTGAATATGATTAGCACTTTAGTTCGGGATTTAGTTCGGGATAATTGGCATGAGACTTTCTTGGGAGATTCTTTAGATGAATTTGAGGAAACCAATCTCTTAGACCGGTTGTGTGGTCATTCTTTAGAAGAAGCCCTTGAGTATTTTAAAGACTCTACGGACCCGAAATCCGAGGAAATAGTGTTAGGTATTTAAAGAATAATGATGACCCTAAGTTTGGGGGTGGAGAACTAGAAGAAGCTCTTGAGTACTTTAGGGACTCTGAGGATCCAGAAATTCAAGCAATAGTTAGAGGTTTGTCTGTGAGTAGTGAAAACTCTAAGTTTGGGGGTAATGATGGTAATGATGATCATCAGGTATCCCTAATTGAAGTCCCTAACTTGGGATTCGAGCCTTGTGCGTCTGAGATATTACTTGAGTCTATTCAGACTCCGCAACCTGATCCTCCTGATACTGTCCAAGAAGTAACCCAGGTATTAGAGACCCGTTTTTCGGATGAATCTATTTATCAAGATACACATATGAAGCTCAATTATGCTACCCAGATGAACCTAGTTGTCTTGACAGAAACCCTAGACGAGGATGTGCTCCTTCTATTCATTTTTTGAACCGGTGCGGTTGTCTGCGATATTGGTGTTAGCTCTATTTGGTCTTATGGACCCACAACTTTTTCGGCTATTGGTGTATGACTTTGGAAGGTGAAGATCCTTTTTGAGGTATTTGATGTCTGGCTGAAGACTTTAAACTTAGCACTTCTTGGGAGGTAACCCAATCTCATGCAACACGGTAATATCTTTCCTTAACTCTTTGCTTCAAATGGTACTTGATTTCTCCTTGTTCATGTTTTTAATTTCATCTTTAGAACATTGAGGACAATGTTAGATTTAAGTTTGGGGGTATGGGAGAAACTTTTTAGTTGCAATAAATAAACTCCCGCAGCCTAGAAATTTATGTTTATTAAGGATGGCATTAACCAATCTAAGTGGATGGAAGCATTTTGGTTGTAGAGTTGAGAACCAACTGATTAGATGGAAACATCTAGAAGAGTCTATTCATAAAAGCATAGAGCTCGGGTGTTAGAAAAGAAAACATGGTAGTTTCGCCATATCCTCGTGATGAAAACATCGAAAGAATCTGATCACTTCTTTTTATTTTTATTTTTACCATTGTTAGGGTGAAATAGAGTGAGTCGAGATACCAAAAAAAAAAAAAAAAAAAAAAAAAAAAAAGTGAGACCGGACCACTAGACCAAGCTGGAATAAATACAATAAAGTCGACCACCTGGTACCCTTTGTATATGCCGGTGAGTTGACCTAGAGCAAGGATTATCGACCACTGGTCCCCTTGTATGTGCCAGTGTGTTGATATTAGTCCAGACCAGTATCTCAGTCCATTAGGATAGGTTCACCCTAGCCAATATCATCCACGTTTTTCTCTTCTTAATCTATTCATGTGATTGGTCGACTCCGGTTTATGATGTCTAGAAACTATCTGAGTAGAGCTTTGTCACTTTATATGAATTTTAGTATGCTTTCGTGTACATCAATTGGAATTTCGCATCAGGGTACTTCCTCTTGTAGTCAATAAGTATGCCAACCAAGGAGATTCTTTAGTGCCTTCCAAGGTTCTGCGTAGATAGCTAGGGTCTGGAGTAAAAGGTTTTGTGGGTACACCTCTGGTAAACCTTCCGGAGACAACACTCCGCCACTGGGGAAACCTAGTGGTTTAACGGCTTGCTGCACGTGCTAAGTGTAGTCATTTTATTTTCTAGATTAGTTTTGCTCGAGGACTAGCAAATAATAAGTTTTGGGGTGTTGATAGACACATTTATGTGTCTAATATGTCTCAATTGTATGTATTGTTAGTACTCGACTTTTGTATTTATTTTGTTATTTTATGTCTTTATAGGTATTTTAGAGAAATAAGCTCTTGCGGCGAAATTGGCTCGAAAAGTGGTGTTTTACACCCCAGGATAAAGTACTAAAGGCACCCCAGAAAATTACTAAAGGCACCCCATGGGAATGTGTTATTCGGACTCCAAGAACGGATAAGGGGCGACCACTTTGGATAAGGGTGACCTTCTTCACAAATTCAAAAAAATTATTTTGGCGGAAAATATTTGCTCTTCAACCGGCGATTTTTCTCGATTGCATTTGGACGTGATTTTGTGCGATTCAATCATTGAAACTTTTGGAAAGATGTAATATATCATAAAGAGCCGGGTATGGGTGATTGTTTTTTGATCGAATTTGGCTGGATAATCACGTGGAAGAAATCGGGGCAACACGGGTTTGAAAATGATATTCACGGATTTTCAGCAAGTTTGATGTGTCTTGCTCGTGTTTAGATGACACTTAGTCATTGAAGATGCGTGTAGAAGCTAAATAAGGAGTATCGAAGCTATTTACGCGTGGAGAATGATTTCGGGGAAGAAAATATTCGTCAAATATTTTCTTTTAACACCGAGTAATGGAGGATCATGGAGAGTTAATGAGCGTGATTTCTTGTCGCTTTTGGGTATAAATAGGTTCCCTGGGTGTCCTAGAAGGTGTCGAGAGTTTGGGGGCTTGAGGAGAACTGTTTACGCGTGGAGAATGATTTCAGGGAAGAAAATATTCGTAAAATATTTTCTTTTAACACCGAGTAATGGAGGATCATGGAGAGTTAATGAGCGTGATTTCTTGTCGCTTTTGGGTATAAATAGGTTCCCTGGGTGTCCTAGAAGGTGTCGAGAGTTTGGGGGCTTGAGGAGAACTGAGGAGCAAGAAATCACCATGAACAGCAAGCTTCCTGTCTCTTTGTTTTATCTTCTTGATGAAGATGAAGAACACGAAGAACAGACTAGCAACGATCGTTTGTCAACATGATGACACCGGCAGGTGGATCTTGGGTCACGGGCGTGGGTCGTATTTTCCAAAGACACAAAGACTTCAGCTCTGTCGTTGTTTTAAACGTCTTTTGTGGGTCGCAGAATCCTGTTTTATACCATTTTCTCTTCTTCTCTTTATTGTAAACACCATTTGAGCCATAATAAATAATTATTTTGAGAGCATGTTTACCATGATGAGCTAATTCCCTCGTAACCAAGGCAATGGAGGAAGCTATTCACGCAACATAAATGGGTAACTATTTCATTTAATTATATAATTCACCTACTCATTTTACATAGTTTTAAATTGTTTGAATGATTGTCTTAATTATTTGTGATTCGATTTGATAGGTTATGCTTGGTTTAATCTCTTGATAATCTATGCTTAAGGTTTACAAATAACATTTGAGAATTTGTATGATTGATAGTGAATTAAAGATAAAAAGAGAGGACTGAAGAATTGAATAGAGTTTTGAAATATTTATCATTCAATTTTGCGTAATAGTGGAATCTAGTGTCTTGGTCACCTCTCTCCCACTTTGTTAATATTTTTGTATATATATTTTTCTATCATTTCAGTTTATTAAGTCTAAAAAATCTTCCTTCACAAGTCTCAAAGAACCTTTCTACTACAACATCATTGATAAATACCATCAGGGTCAACACAAGACTCCCACTGTTGGGATTTCTCAGCAATAACTCCTAAGAAGTTAAAGGCATCCTCAGCACTTTTACTAGTGAACTAACCAGCGCACATAGACTCGACCATGGATTTGGCCGAATAGTCTAAACCATCATAAATAATCCCTACAAGTTTCATCTTATCAAATCCATGGTGAGGACACTGAGATAGGAGATCATTGAATCTCTCTAAAAACCTATAAAGTGACTCTCCCTCTTTTTGCACACTAGCACTAATTTTCTGCCTAACAGCTTACAGTTTTATGCTTAGGGTACAATTTCATATAGAAAGCGACAATAAGTTCTGCCATGTTTCAATGGATCCGGATGGTAGGTTGTTTAGCCGAGGTCTTGGATTTATCTTTTAAGGAAAATGGGAACATCTTAAGTTTCAAAACTTCATCGATGAGGTCTTTTATTCTAAGCTTGTCCCCACAAATTTCCTCAAAGTCCCTAATATGAAAATAAGGGTTCTCATCATATTTTCCTAAGAATATAGGGATCATCTGAAGAATACTAGCTTTTATCTCGAAGTTAGCCGTATTGGCTGGCAATTTAATGCATGAAGCTCGGTTGGTCCCAGTTGGGAACATGTAATCTTTCAAAGTTGCCATCGTTGGCACAAATGAAGTACTAGGGGTACTATTCTCACTAAGAGACAGATTCTCAAAACTGAAGTTTCCAAAAACGGGGCTCTCAAAGAAGAGTCTTGAGTTCCCCCGCTTCCACAAGAAGAACTACTAGGTTTGTCACTAATCAAACGACCTAGAGTGTTTCTTTTCCAAGCCCGGTCTCTAATGACCTCGGGCATACACTAGAAAAACAAAAGAAAAAGAAAAATCCTAAAAGGAAGGGAAGTTCTATGCAAACACAAACAAGGCTGACTCCACCACAACAAACCTAATGATATCTAGCAAACAAAAAGCATGATGGCTCCACTTAGATTTTTTTCTAGACCAGCTTCTAATCTTTCGAAAGGGAATTCGTTACAATATAAGAAAACCCCTCTGGATCAATCCGAGTCAAAGTAAGTTGAATCAAGGCGAGGGAAGCTCGGTGGAGCTTTGATACCCAAGGCCTCACCGCTATTACAAGGCGGCGCGATCACGCATTCAACTTCACGAAACCATCATGAACTTCGAGTATGCTAAAAGAGTAACCAATATTTTTCGAGCGACTTTCCTACTAAGCTCGTTACCCTATCGGTCTCGTTCTATTCCAAATTTTAAAGCTTAGGTTCGCATTAAGTATCGTTTTCCTAAGGCGGGCAAGAAGAGAACGGTGATGAAATCCGAACCCTTATCTTATATGGCCAGTCCTTGCCCTTTACTAGGAAATTAAAACAATCGTTTTCAAGTCCTCGCATATATTCACACGAAGGAAGACGGTAACTCGCTAGCGGGGATTACGAGTGTTTCGACAACTTACCTCCCGTACCGGACAGGGATGAACCGTTGTAGTCGACTTGGGCCACGACTCCTATGTCATGTACGAACCCGAGGGGCTGAGGTGATATCGTAATCACCGTCCTTCTCTGCAAACAGTTTGATATTTAATACTACCCTTCCGTAGGGTTTAAAAATAAAAGAATGTCCAAATGTCCAAGTCCAAAGTCCAAAAAGTAAAAGTGCAAGAGAAAAAGAAAGTCTAAAAAAATAAAAATATACAAAAAAATAAAAAATAAAATGTCTCTCTTTTTTTTTTCTCTTTTTTATAAACAAAAAAGTCTTCTTCTTTAGCTCCTTTAAACTTTGTCTTTAACTCCAAATCTTTAAGTATCCACCAAAAGCTTTGGTAAATTTTTCTTTCGCTCCAAATCCCAAAATATGAAAGGAAAAGACAAAAACCCAAAAACGTAAAGAAGAACAAATAAACAAAAACCTAGAAGAAAATCTAAAAACTCTAGCCTAAAGACAAGCCCGCGTCGGCGGCGCCAAAAATTGGTGGGTATTTTCAATGATGTTGTAGTAATAGGTTCGTTGAGACTTGTGAAAGACTTAATTTTTAAAGCAAAAATATAACAAACTCAATATAAAGTTTTGTGAAAATTATGGAGAGACCGGGGTTTAGGATTTCACCATTCACCAAAATTCATGTGATTTAATGTTAAAGTTTATCATGCAATTCTAGACAATATAACTCCAATCAAAAGAAACTGTGATTCTACTCATTGCCTAAATTAGATTTTCAAAACATTAATTGTTAATCGCAAGCATGAAGTATCAAAAGTCCTAAACTAAGCATACTTCATCAAGAGAAACACAACTAATTAATAAAAATCATTTACTCAATTTTCATTCGGTGCAAATAATCATAAAAGAATTGCATAAATAAATTTTACCACATAACTTTTGGAAGAATGGCTTCCTCCATCGCCCCGGAGGATGGGTTTAGCTTCTCATCATGGAAACACGCTCAAAAGTTGATTTCATTGCTCAAAAGGTGTTTACAAGGATGAAAATATATGAAAACAACAATTTGTGACGACTATAATTGTTGAAAATTATCTTATTAAAGAACGATACAAAAGAAAGCATCGCGATTCTTGTTGGTGTCACCAAATGAAGCTTTGCTAAACTCGAGAATAAAATGACGTTTTTAACAAGCTGTCCATAGCCGTCTGTTCTTCGTGTTCTTGATGATCACAGCAGCAGAAAAATATTCTCTGCAACTCTCGATTTCTCGGCTCTGTGACGTTCAACACTGCTCCCGATCCTCTACATCTATTCTAATCGACTACAACACATTATATACTCCTCCATGCAGCAGAATCACGCGTCATAACTTCATATAATCTTCAATCAATGGCGGTGAAGAAAAATATTCTCGGGAATATTTTCTTCCCAGTTATCTCTGACGCGTTGATTTTCTCCCGGCTGCTCCAATCTTGTTCGTTAGAGTAAACCACGGTGCAAACACACACCGGATTGATTCTCACGGAAATCTTCAAACAACTCGTGACAGATCCGAGTAAAACTTCCGCATTTGTTTTGCTTTGCTTCACGTTTTCTAGCCAATTTTAGTCGAGCCAAAGACCCAAACCAAGCTGTTAGGCCCAATCAAGTCATCACGAGAGAGTTGCGGCGATTGAATCTCTCCCGCGCCCAAAAATCAACTCCAAATCTGCCATAGCACAGAGTTTATTCCCGCCAAAACTGGATTTTGAAATGGTAGGGATGGTGTCCCCTTATCCTGTTCTGGGGTGCGAATAGCAGGTGGCTCCTTGGGGTGCCCCTTAGAAATTGGGTTACCTCTTATCTAAAGTGGGATTCCGAATAGCAAATGTCCTCCGGGGGTGCTCCGCATAATTTTTCGATCCGATTTTTCCAAAAATGTTTATTTCCAAAAAATACCTACAAACACACAAAACACCATAATAAGGACAAAAACGAGTACTAACAATACGAAACATTGAGGACAAATTAGACACATAAATGCGTCTATCATATTACATCTCTGAACTTCACCGATTACAAATTTTCCATGATAAGCTGTCAGGGTCAAGCATTGCATATATAAGACACAATAATCTATTCAACTAGTCAAATGTAGTATGATACATGCAAGTCAAATACTACTCCTCCAATGCCAACAAATACCAATACTTGGCGGAAAACTATTTCTATAATTCGTCGGGACCTGTAATATTAAAGTAAAGAATATTGACAAATGAGGATACCAAACATTTGAGGTTAAATAGATAATAAACACACAAAAGCATATATCAAGAAATATAATTACCTTAAATACATGGCAATAAAAGACTGAAAACTTGACCTTTGCAATCCAGCTCGTACTTTCGGATACGGTATTTTTTTCACTAAATGGACACATAAGATCCTTCACAAAAATTCTTTCATGTATGTGCTGTTGAAATCAAACCAAAAATGATATATAAGAGAGCTCCAAGGTATTGGGAGTAACATTAAAATACTATGTTCAAAAGTAATTATTTACAGAGTGTGATGGACATGGTGGACCACTGGATTGAGAAACATAACTTTTGTTACGCACGACAGACTTAATTTTTTTGGAAACCGAAAGTAATAAAAAATATTCGTAAACCTTCGGGAACTAATTCAATGAGCCATTATTACCTTGCAGCATGAAACCCAGTCAAACCCAAGTGCAAAGTTCTTGGAATCGGTGGTGCAGAAAGAGTTGGATAATTGAAGTTCCGAAAAAATAAGCTAAAATACGCACCCTCAAACTTGAATTTCCATAATAGAAAGTGGCAATTATGAAACATTAAATATCGTAACTATGTAAACAACAATAACTGTTTTACGCCTGGAAAGATTTCAATAATATATATTTAAGCCAATTGCAATATTTACCGGGAATATTTCTGATGCGTGTCGTAGGTGCGATCAAATTAATTCAATATTTCCACTCAATTAAAAATAATATAATGGAAGTCAAGTTCGTTCCCACGAGGAGCAAGAGATCTTAGTTGTAAAAGTTGTCACGAAAGGGGGTGTAAAAAGCAAAATAAAAATAAACAAAGCAATTAAAATCGAAAGTTGAAAGATGAAAGCAATAAGAGAGAAAGATCAAGGAATCCTTCTTCGTTCTTAATAAACAATGAATCAAGTTATGTTCTATTCTACTTGTTATTAGTCATAAATTATCACCAACCGTAGGTAAAGCTGACTAGCTCGTGCTAAACCTAAATCCCTTGTATCACCGGACACGGAAGTTCTCGACTAACGGATTCTAATCACCAAGCCACCTAGAATTAGCTCAACCTAGATGTAACTTGGCTCATGCATTAAGTTTTGTGAATTTCTTAGGTTGATATTAGTAGTTAGACTCTTAGCTCAAGGTCTACTTGCTAACGTTGTTTCTACACACAATTGCTCCACGGAATCCCTCCGCAAGGTCTCGTGTTTGCTACTTATGTAAAGAGTCAAGAAACGATTACTTATCTCCTAACTTTCACTAGCTTTAGATCAAATTAACAAATCAATTTAGCGTGCACTCCAAACAATCTATCAATCAATCATGAATGTCTTTAAGATCACTCCTATTAGTAAAAACAAACGATAATTATGTGAAAAACTTCAAGATAGAATTTGAAAACAAAACTCAAATCATGTTAAGAACTAGGAATTCATCCTCAATCAATAAGAAATTAGCTACTCATGCTTTTGAAATTCACACCAATAATAATAATTGAAAGAAGAATTTTCAAATTCACACAAGTAATTAAAAAGAAAATCTTAGAAAAGCAAGCAAAAACACAAGTGTTGTGTGTGTAGAGAGGTGTGTAGAAGTTGTAGAAAACTTCTCTATTTATAAGCTTCAATATTCTCCAAATCTTCTAAGGAGTAGAATCCTTTTCCTTTTGCAATTCAACTTCCAAATTCAAGTCTTTCTCAACTCTTCATCTTCTCTTTCCAAATTTGAGTCCAATTCTCCATCCAATTCCTAGCCCAAGTCTTCACACCCATGAGAGAAGTCCATAGAAAATTCTGGAATTTTGGCTCGCCGGAAAAGCAGGGATTGTGGCGGAATCCGGCTGGAATTTTCGTCGTAAGCCACCGAAATTCAACGCTGCTGGTTGATGGAATATTCCGTCAAGATTCCGTTATACTTAACTGTCGACTAACGGTCGTTAACATTGACCGGGTCAAGGTCTAAGTCACTGAGTCAGAACCGAGTCAGCTAGCTAACTCGGCTGACTGGTCCTAGCCAGGCCACTGTGCACAGGCCAAAATATTCACAGCCAAGTTGGCCATGCCTTCCCTGCACCTCTTCCAGCCATGATGGCTATCACCCTGCCAGATTTCTTCACAGCATTTCAGCACACTCAGTCACAGCTCTGGCAACCAAAAGTGCCAGTTCATTGCCTGCACATTCCATTCAAGCCCTGTAATTGCAATCCTAGCATTCATTCTTAAGACAACACACACACACAGAGAGAGCCAACACCATCTAGCCATTGCCTGAGACTCAACTCATGACTCCACCAGACTTAGTTCAGCTGCACCTGTACCTTGTATTGCACAGGCTTTCAGTCTAGCTATGAACCACCATCTTCCCCTTAAACCTCTTCTTGTAACTTGCAACTCAAAACCAGGCCATGGTGCTTTGATG
The DNA here is from genome assembly GCA_023531295.1 of Papaver armeniacum. Taxonomy (NCBI): domain Eukaryota; kingdom Viridiplantae; phylum Streptophyta; class Magnoliopsida; order Ranunculales; family Papaveraceae; genus Papaver; species Papaver armeniacum. Next base: position 225,922 of record JAJJWW010002056.1, on the reverse strand, counting down.
CTCCAAGCCTAGTCATTCACTTCAATACCACGCAATACATTGTAGGCGCCATTTGCATCTTGACTCCACTACTTTGCAGACCACTATGAGCTCAAGCTATATTCATCTCGGCCAACGCAGCCCTTAACCTCCGAGACTCCATTTCAAACACCGGCCTATTCTCTCTTTGCTGACATATAACACACCAACACCCAAATTCAATTTCACCATTGCTATGCACCTCCACCGAGGCTTAGGCCATCTCATTGCATTTCTTCCATCGGCCGGCATTGCCATCTCCTTCTCTGTTCAAACATCGAGCCATATTACCTGCAATAACTCCACCAACACAGCACCATTAGCCTAATCAGGCAATAACCACCACCACCTGTAGCATACAACAAACACCATCATTGTCTTGCAAGCCACATGCGCGATGCACCAGCCACGCCACCAGCCTGCTAACTTTTAGCCACAATAGCTCAAACACTGTCACGGCTCTGCCGGACTCGCACTTCACCTTTGCCTCAAGCCACCATTTCAACCCATTCTATCTCAGCTCTGCCCTGTAATGCCACATCCTGTCTAGCTTAGTTTCGAGGCCATTCCATAACCATCAGCAGCCATTTATTCCATCAAATCCTTCTACTCTTGCCAAGCCATTCAACAACATTAGTTCAAGCTAAATTCAATCATAGTAACCAGCCGAGTCTCATTCTCACTGACAAACATTTCATATTAACGGCTTCAATTCATCATTGAACCCTAGCTTCTAATTCTGAGCAACACAACGCAGACCACCATTCCTATCAACTACAACTCGAGTTTCAATCATCACATCACCACCAGATCCCTTTCTCATACAAAGAATGAAACTGGTTCTTGAGCCAAACCCAATTTTTCCCGGGTTTCTTCATAGCACCAACAACGACTCAATACTCAATAATCATCACTCGGCTCTTCTCGGGCTCAATCTCGGACTTCACAAAGAATTTCTCGATCTTGGCTGCATCGTTTTACTCTTCTTTTCTCACAATTTCAACGGCAGCCTTAATCTTCTATTCACCAACGAACCCCTTTTTGTTCTATAAACATCAAACTGCAACAGCATCGAACCCTGATTCTCTGATTTCTTTAACCTCAGACGCCATCGATTTACTTAAACCCATTCTCTACTTACATCTTAACTCAATCACAGATCCATAGCCACAAGAACGAGCTCTCGGATTCAAATTGGTTATCTCGCAACTTAACCTAGCCTCATGAAAATCAACAACATCACATCTCGATTCTCTCTATTCTCAATTTCTAATGCAACTTACCTCTCGATTTCGGTTTCGGGTGAAAGAATGAATTGAATGAGAAACTCTCGAGATGTATGGTTAGGTTGTGAAGTGGTGCGGATCCGGATCTGGGGTAATGGGTAGGGCTTAGGCCATGGGTGAGTTAGGTGCTACCCAAGATACCCGTCTTTAGATAAGGGCTACCCAGGTGTTAGTAACACCCATTTGCTTAGTGATAAGGGGTACCATGAATGAGAGCCCCTTAACCACCTCCTCGGGCTCCAAATAGTCTTCGCCTGATGAAATGACCTTTTTGCCCTTTTTGCTCAAATTGGGTGATTTCTTCTTCTTTTCCTCCGTGCGACTCCAAAGTAGCTATAAAACTCAAAACAAGCGTAAAATACATAATTTACACGAAAAATAGCAAAGAAAGCATAAACTACTAGATAGTAAATTAGGTGTATTCTACACCTATCAAATTCCCCCACACTTAGACTTTGCTAGTCCTCGAGCAAATCAAACTAAAAACTCACAACTTCAAAGCGTTCAAGCGTCCCAAACATCCAAAAGCTATGAGGACATAGAGTTTACGCATGCTAGTAATAAGAAGTTAGAAATACTAAAGAACATATTCTCATTCTTAAATGTTGAGTGAGAAATAACCACACCATAATGAGAGAACGCGTGTTTGAGAAACGATCAATAAGCATTTCGCCTCGACTTACGCCTCACCAAAAAGGATTTTATGATAATTGCACTCAAAAAGACGGCTTTTTTTATGGTTCTCACATGTGTGCAGGTAGGAATGAAGAGAGAATTCCTGCAACACGTTGAATGGTGGGAAGGACAACTTCCGAAATATTTTTAAAAACCCACATCTTTTAATATTTTGAAAAACCATTTTTCTGACGATCTCTAAGAAAGGAAATCAACCATTATTATCGAGGATGAGATTACTTACTCACCTTCACATCCGATCGCCAATTATGATAACACCACTCTCACGGCATCCAATAGAAACGTCTTCCGCTCCTCGTCTTTAACTTCTTGGTCTTCGTCTTCGGTTTCAACTATTGATGATAAACCCTTGAATTTCATAAATCCTTAACAATTTGTAACTCTTTTACCTTAAAATCCTTGTCGCTTGAAACTTCCTTATAAATTTTCCTTCCCCACGGCTCATTAAATAAGAACAAATATTTCTCTTGTTTTTCTCTTTTTTTTTTTTTTTTTTTTTTCTTTTTTTTTTCTTTTTTTTTTTTTTTTTTTTTTTTTTTTTTTAAATTGAAACAAGAGAAATTAAATACAAAAATAAACCATGGCCGTGGAAGAAGTATTTTACCGCTTGATTCTTCACAACTTGTATCGTCTTGAAATCATAAACTTCAAAAATTCTCACCTTTTGATTTTCTTAGCTTTCATGAATAAGTCTTCATACTTGAATATAAAATTACCTCATTGTATTGTAAGTCTTCAACATATATGTAAAATCCGCTCATTTGTATGTTGCTTTACTTGTATTTGAAATTTGCTCTTTTTCTCATTCCGTTGCTTGTAAACCTTAAACCTTTTCCAACTTTCCTTGTAGATTTTGATGTCGCTCCTTGTTGATGATAATGTGTTTCTATGGATCCGTTGTTGTCGCGAGAGAAATGGTGCTAACGCAAATCGAACTACAAGAAGGAAGCTTTCATCCATGGACGTCACCCTCATGATTGACAAAATTAGCACTCAAGAGATCAAAGAGTAGTGCTTCTATTGGTGGGAGGTTGGGTAGCTCACCATTCTACCCGGAATTAACTTACGGTGACACACACTCAAAAGAAGCTCTTTAGTAGATGGAAGATTTCTGGTCGGTGCCTCTCATGATATGAATACGGGTAGTCTCCACTAATGATTGATCGGCAACTCTAATAACGCACTTCTCCTCGCACCAAATTCGCATCACCGGCATGATTAAATCCATTATTTAACACTCAAACAAACAAGAAATCCGAATGTAGTTCTCTAACATTTCCAAGTTCAATTATGTCGGTCAAAATCTCTATGTAAACATACCTAGAAATATGCTAGTGACTCTAAAATCTTTAAAAGTTGGAATTTTTAAGTAAAACTTTTTTTTTTTTTTTTTTTTAAAATTTTTTAATTTTTTTGTAATTTTTGTTTTAAAAACATGCTTAACCACTCCCCCACACTTAAACCTTACATTGTCCTCAATGTAATTGAATCCTCCTAGTAAAGTCAAGGTGGGAAATTTTAACATGATAAGAAACAATGAAAAAGAAAAAACAAAAAACAAAAGGATAAGAAATACAAAACCGATGGGTTGCCTCCCATTAAGCGCTTGTTTTAAAGTCGACGGCCCGACTTAGCTCTTGCAAGATTCATTAGCCCGGATCAATCTCTTTCACGGGAAAACATGATTTCACATCACTAGGGTATCGCGTTGTCTCAAAGATATTGAAGTGGATGAGTGTACCATCAAACTCCATGGTCAAGGTGCCATTTTGGACATCAATCTTTGTTCCGGCGGTGCTTAAGAATGGTCTACCCAAAAGCAAAGGTGTAGACTTGGAAGAATTCTCATCATTCATGTCTAAGACATAGAAATCGGCCGAAATACAAGCTTATTAACCTGCACCAAAACATTCTCAACAATCCCTTTCGGGTAAACATTAGATCGGTTAGCAAGTTCAAGAACTACCCCGGTCTCCTTAAGAGGACCGAGATTCAAAGAATCATAAATCGAGGAAGGCATAACATTAACCGATGCTCCCAAATCTAGCAAAGCTCGAGTAAACCTTGTTTTACCAATTGTGCAAGGTATATTGAAACTTCCGGGGTCCTTTAATTTTGGTGGGAGTTTCTTGAGAATAAACGCCGAAGCATTCTCCCCCACACTCATGATTTCATTCCCTTTCAACCTTTTCTTCTTCATGCACATCTCCTTTAAGAACTTTGCACAACGAGGAATTTGACGAAGAGCTTCTATGAGTGGAATATTGACTTGTACTTTCTTAAAGATCTCCCAAATATCCATGTATTCCAAGTCTTTCTTTGATTTAGCAAATCGGCTAGGGAACGGGGTGGAGTTGTGAAAGTAGGAACCGGTTCCTTGAATTGATCGGTTGGTGTTGACTTCTCCTTTGGTGTGGTTTCAATTTCCTCTTTCTCATCATACACCTTATCTTGTTGATTTGGTTGCTCCACTTGTTTCCCACTCCTCAAGGTAATCGCATTAACGCTCTCTCTTGGATTAACAATTGGTTGTGAAGGAAGTTTTGTGGACGCTTGCGCTTTCAATAAGTTCACATCGGTCGCTAATTGCCCCACTTGAATTTGTAACTCCTTGATTGCCGAATCGGTCTTTTGTTGGTGTTGTTGGCTTTGTTGGAACATAGAAGTAAGACCTTGCATACCTTGCATTAACACATTGAGCTTGTCATCATTCAAAGAATCACGCTCCTTGACTTGTTGTGGTTGAAATTGTTGTTGAGGTTGAAAGCGTGATTGTTGAAAACCAACTTGTTGCTCATATGGATTGGAAACCGCCGCTTGCTTGTTTGCATAACTAAAGTTGGGATGATCCTTCCACCGGGATTATAGGTATTGGAGTATGGATCGTACCTTGGCCTTTGATTTGGATATAAAGCATTCACTTGTTCGGTCTCACCATCCGGAATAATTACCGCGGCAATCCTTTGCATCATTATCTCCATGTTACTCATCCTTTGATCAAGATGTGATGACGAATCACTAACTTCATGCACTCGCCTAACCATTGGTTCATCCCTTGTGTAGAATTGTTGCGAGTTTGCCGCCATACTTTCAATCAACTCGGTAGCTTGGGCCACCGTCTTGTTCATTAATGCACCACCACCCGCGGCGTCAAGAAGAGACCTATCACTTGGGTGAAGAGCTTCATAGAAGTATTGGAGTATCATAGCATCACTAAATTGATGGTGTGGACAGCTTGCCACCAACCTTTTGTATCGCTCCCAACATTCATACAATGATTCTCCCACTTGTTGTTTCAATCCACAAATCTCCTTGCGGGTGAGTATCTTTGGATGCGGGAAAATATCTCTCGAGGAAAAGTTTCTTCATCCCATTCCATGTTGTGATACTTCCGGAAGGCAAATAATATAACCATTCCTTAGCATTACCCGCCAAAGAAAACGGGGAAAGCTTTCAACAATGCTCCATCCGCATTAGTCTCCTGTGGAAGCATAGCCATAACTATGGCATAGAAGTCCATAAGATGTTTATTTGGGTCCTCATTCACCATGCCATGGAACTTTGGTAACTCTCTAATCAACCCCGGCTTGATTTCGAAGGTTGAGTTAGTTTGGATACACCATTGTTGTGTATCAAGCTTGTGAGAAGCTAGGTCCTTTAGTGTACGATCAGCCATTGTGTCTTCCTCTTTGTCCGAATCACTTGATGAAGAAGGAGAAAGTGGAGTGTTAATCGCACGAATGAAATCCTTTAGTTGAGTGCCTGGATCGAAGACGTATTGGACTCGGTCTACCCCTTTTAGCATTCACCAAAGGTATAACACCTGAAACAAGATTCTCACAAACTAAGTTAGATACGGTAAAGAATCTAACAAAGCAAGAATAAAGCAAAAAGAAAAATAAAAACAACTAAAAATCGCCTGTTGCTCCCCCTAAGCAATGGCGCCAAAATTTGATGCGTGTCGAGGTGCAATCAAATTAATTCAATATTTCCACTCAATTAAAAATAATATAATGGAAGTCAAGTTCGTTCCCACGAGGAGCAAGAGATCTTAGTTGTAAAAGTTGTCACGAAAGGGGGTGTAAAAAGCAAAATAAAAATAAACAAAGCAATTAAAATCGAAAGTTGAAAGATGAAAGCAATAAGAGAGACAAGATCAAGGAATCCTTCTTCGTTACGAAACAATGAATCAAGTTATGTTCTTTTCTACTTGTTATTAGTCATAAATTATCACCAACCGTAGGTAAAGCAAAGCTCCGCTTAGCTAAACCCCAAAATCCCTTGTATCACCGGACACGGAAGTTCTCGAGTTATCGGATTCTAATCACCAAGCCACCTAGAATTAGCTCAACCTAGATGTAACTTGGCTCATGCATTAGGTTTTGTGAATTTCTTAGGTTGATATTAGTAGTTAAACTCGGTTCGCTTGGTTCACTTTCTAGCGTTGTTTCTACACACAATTGCTCCACGGAATCCCTCCGCAAGGTCTCGTGTTTTCTACTTATGTAAAGTGTCAAAAACGATTACTTATCTCCCTAACTTATACTAGCTTTAGATCAATTAACAAATCAATTTAGCGTGCACTCCAAACAATCTATCAATCAATCATGAATGTCTTTAAGATCACTCCTATTAGTAAAAACAAACGATAATTATGTGAAAAACTTCAAGATAGAATTGAAAACAAAACTCAAATCATGTTAAGAACTAGGAATTCATCCTCAATCAATAAGAAATTAGCTACTCATGTTTTTGAAATTCACACCAATAATAATAATTAAAAGAAGAATTTTCAAATTCACACAAGTAATTAAAAAGAAAAATCTTAGAAAAGCAAGCAAAAACACAAGTGTTGTGTGTGTAGAGAGGTGTGTAGAAGTTGTAGAAAACTTCTCTATTTATAAGCTTCAATATTCTCCAAATCTTCTAAGGAGTAGAATCCTTTTCCTTTTGCAATTCAACTTCCAAATTCAAGTCTTTCTCAACTCTTCATCTTCTCTTTCCAAATTTGAGTCCAATTCTCCATCCAATTCCTAGCCCAAGTCTTCACACCCATGAGAGAAGTCCATAGAAAATTTGGAATTTTTGGCTCGCCGGAAAATCGGGATTGTGGCTTAATCCGGCCGGAAACGTCGTCGCGCCACCCGAAATTCACCTTTGGGAGGTTGATGGAATATTCCGTCAAGATTCCGCGTTATACTTAACTGTCGACTAACGGTCGTTAACAGTTGACCGGGTCAAGGTCTAAGTCATCGAGTCGAGCAACCGAGTCGGTAGCTAACTCTACGACGGGTCCTTGGCCATGATTGTTATTGGCCAAAATATTCACGGCCAAGTTGGCCATGCCTTCCTGCACCTCTTCCCGGCATGATGGCTATCACCCCGCCAGATTTCTTCACAGCATTTCAGCACACTCAGCACAGCTCTGGCAACCAAAAGTGCCAGTTCATTGCCTGCACATTCCATTCAAGCCCTGTAATTGCAATCCTAGCATTCATTCTTAAGACAACACACACACACAGAGAGAGCCAACACCATCTAGCCATTGCCTGAGACTCAACTCATGACTCCACCAGACTTAGTTCACCAGCACTATTGTATTGCACGCCTTTCAAACAGCTATGAACCACCATCTTCCCCGCAAACCTCTTCTTGTAACTTGCAACTCAAAACCAGCCATGGTGCCGATGCTCCAAGCCTAGTCATTCACTTCCAATACCACCATGCAATACATTGTAGCCGCCATTTGCATCTTCACTCCACTACTTTGCAGACCACTATGAGCTCAAGCTATATTCATCTCACCAACGCAGCCCTTAACCTCCGAGACTCCATTTCAAACACCAGCCTATTCTCACTCAACATATAACACCTGCAACACCCAAATTCAATTTCACCATTGCCTATGCACCTCCACCAGGCTTAGGCCATCTCATTGCATTTCTTCCATCACGGCATTGCCATCTCCTTCTCTGTTCAAACATCGAGCCATACACAATAACTCCACCAACACAAAGACCATTAGCCTAATCCAATAACCACCACTGTAGCATACAAGGTAGCCTCATCATTGTCTTGCAAGCCCATGATGCAACACCAACACCACCAACGCTAACTTGTAGCCACACACCTCAACACAACTCCTCAAAGCTCAACTCCGCCAAAAATTGCACACTTCACCACTTGCCTCAAGCCACCATTTCAACCCATTCTATCTCCAAATCTGCTCCAATGCCACATCCTGTCTAGCTTAGTTTCGAGCCATTCCATAACCATCGAGCAGCCATTTATTCCATCAAATCCTTCTACTCTTGCCAAGCCATTCAACAACATTAGTTCAAGCTAAATTCAATCATAGTAACCAGCGAGTCTCATTCTCACCGACAAACATTTCATATTAACCGTAACAATTCATCATTGAACCTAGCTTCTAATTCAACTTGGCAACACAACGCTAACCATTCCTATCAACTACACTCACTCGAGTTTCAATCATCACATCACCACCCTTTATCCCCTTTCTCATAAACAAGAATAGCAACAAGGTTCTTGAGCCAAACCCAATTTTTCCATTTCTTCAAGCACCAACAACGACTAATACTCAATAATCATCAGCTCAATCTCGGGCTCAATCTCGGACTTCACAAAGAATTTCTCGATCTTGGCTGCATCGTTTTACTCTTCTTTTCTCACAATTTCAACAAATGGCCTTTTAATCTTCTATTCACCAACGAACCCCTTTTTGTTCTATAAACATCAAACCGCAAACCTTAGATCGAACCCAATTTCTCGATTTCTTTAACCTCAGACGCCATCGATTTACTTAAACCCATTCTCTACTTACATCTTAACTCAATCACGGATCCATAGCCACAAGAACGAGCTCTCGGATTCAAATTGGTTGTCTGCAACTTAACCTAGCCTCATGAAAATCAACAGCATCACATCTCAGTTCTCTCTATTCTCAATTTCTAATGCAACTTACCTCTCGATTTCGAGTTTAAAGAATGAATTGAATGAGAAACTCTCGGGGATGTATGGTTAGGTTGTGAAGTGGTCTGATCCTGATCTCAGGTAATGGGTAGGACCGACCCAATTGATGCTACCCAAAGATACCATCTTTAGATAAGGGCTACCCAAAGTTAGTAACACCCACCGCTAGTGATAAGGGGTACCATGAATGAGAGCCCCTTAACCACCTCTCGGGCTCCAAATAGTCTTCGCCCCCGATGAAATGACCTTTTTGCCCTTTTTGCTCGAATTTTGGTGATTTCTTCTTCTTTTCCTCCGTGCGACTCCAAAGTAGCTATAAAACTCAAAACAAGCGTAAAATACATAATTTACACGAAAAATAGCAAAGAAAGCATAAACTACTAGATAGTAAATTAGGTGTATTCTACACCTATCAAATTCCCCCACACTTAGACTTTGCTAGTCCTCGAGCAAATCAAACTAAAAACTCACAACTTCAAAGCGTTCACGCGTCCCACGCATCCAAAAAGCTATGAAGACATAGAATTTCGCATGCTAGTAATAAGAAGTTAAAATACCAAAGAACATATTCTCATTCTTAAATGTTGAGTGAGAAATAACCACACCATAATGAGAGAATGCGTGTTTGAGAAACGATCAATAAGCATTTCGCCTCGACTTCTGCCTCACCAAATAAGGATTTTATGATAATTGCACTCAAAAAGACGGCTTTTTTATGGTTCTCACATGTGTGCAGGTAGGAATGAAGAGAGAATTCCTGCAACACGTTGAATGGTGGGAAGGACAACTTCCGAAATATTTTTAAAACCCACATCTTTTAATATTTTGAAAAACCATTTTTCTGACGATCTCTAAGAAAGGAAATCAACCATTATTATCGAGGATGAGATTACTTACTTACCTTCACATCCGATCGCCAATTATGATAACACCACTCTCACGGCATCCAATAGAAACGTCTTCCGCTTCTCGTCTTTCTTCTTGGTCTTCGTCCTCGGTTTCAACTATTGATGATAAACCCTTGAATTTCATAAATTATATCCTTGTCGCTTGAAACTTCCTTATATATTTTCCTTCCCCACGGCTCATTAAATAAGAACAAATATTTCTCTTGTTTTTTCTTTTTTTTTTTTTTTTTTTTTTTTTTTAAATTGAAACAAGAGAAAGTAAATACAAAAATAAACCATGGCCGTGGAAGAAGTATTTTACCGCTTGATTCTTCACAACTTGTGTCGTCTTGAAATCATAAACTTCAAAAATTCTCACCTTTTGATTTTCTTAGCTTTCATGAATAAGTCTTCATACTTGAATATAAAAATTACCTCATTGTATTGTAAGTCTTCAACATATATGTAAAAATCTGCACTTTATATGTCGCTTTACTTGTATTTGAAATTTGCTCTTTTTCTCATTCCGTTGCTTGTAAACCTTAAACCTTTTCCAACTTTCCTTGTAGATTTTGATGTCGCTCCTTGTTGATGATGAGAGTGTTTCTATGGATCCGTTGTTGTCGCGAGAGAGAATGGTGCTAACTGCAAATCGAACTACAAGAAGGAAGCTTTCATCCATGGACGGTACCCTCATGATTGACAAAATTAGCACTCAAGAGATCAAAGAGTAGTGCTTCTATTGGTGGGAGGTTGGGTAGCTCACCATTCTACCCGGAATTAACTTACGGTGACACACACTCAAAAGAAGCTCTTTAGTAGATGGAAGATTTCTCCGGTCGGTGCCTCTCATGATATGAATACGGGTAGTCTCCACTAATGATTGATCAAAGAACTCTAATAACGCACTTCTCCTCGCACCAAATTCGCATCACCGCATGATTAAATCCATTATTTAACACTCTAACAAACAAGAAATCCGAATGTAGTTCTCTAACATTTCCAAGTTCAATTATGTCGGTCAAAATCTCTATGTAAACATACCTAGAAATATGCTAGTGACTCTAAAATCTTTAAAAGTTGGAATTTTTAAGTAAAACTTTTTTTTTTTTTTTTTTTTTTTTAATTTTTTAATTTTTTTGTAATTTTTGTTTTAAAAACATGCTTAACCACTCCCCCACACTTAAACCTTACATTGTCCTCAATGTAATTGAATCCTCCTAGTAAAGTCAAGGTGGGAAATTTTAACATGATAAGAAACAATGAAAAAGAAAAAACAAAAACAAAAGGATAAGAAATACAAAACCGATGGGTTGCCTCCCATTAAGCGCTTGTTTTAAAGTCGACGGCCCGACTTAGCTCTTGCAAGATTCATTAGCCCGGATCAATCTCTTTCACGGAAAACATGATTTCACATCACTAGGGTATCGCGTTGTCTCAAAGATATTGAAGTGATGAGTGTACCATCAAACTCCATGGTCAAGGTGCCATTTTGGACATCAATCTTTGTTCCTATGGTGCTTAAGAATGGTCTACCCAAAAGCAAAGGTGTAGACTTGGAAGAATTCTCATCATTCATGTCTAAGACATAGAAATCGGCCGGAAATACAAGCTTATTAACCCGCACCAAAACATTCTCAACAATCCCTTTCGGGTAAACATTAGATCGGTTAGCAAGTTCAAGAACTACCCCGGTCTCCTTAAGAGGACCGAGATTCAAAGAATCATAAATCGAGGAAGGCATAACATTAACCGATGCTCCCAAATCTAGCAAAGCTTGAGTAAACCTTGTTTTACCAATTGTGCAAGGTATATTGAAACTTCCGGGGTCCTTTAATTTTGGTGGAGTTTCTTGAGAATAAACGCCAAGCATTCTCCCCACACTCATGATTTCATTCCCTTTCAACCTTTTCTTCTTCATGCACATCTCCTTTAAGAACTTTGCACAACGAGGAATTTGACGAAGAGCTTCTATGAGTGGAATATTGACTTGTACTTTCTTAAAGATCTCCCAAATATCCATGTATTCCAAGTCTTTCTTTGATTTAGCAAATCGGCTAGGGAACGGGGGTGGAGTTGTGAAAGTAGGAACCGTCTCCTCCTTGAATTGATCGGTTGGTGTTGACTTCTCCTTTGGTGTGGTTTCAATTTCCTCTTTCTCATCATACACCTTATCTTGTTGATTTGGTTGCTCCATTTGTTTCCACTCCTCAAGGTAATCGCATTAACGCTCTCTCTGGATTAACAATTGGTTGTGAAGGAAGTTTTGTGGACGCTTGCGCTTTCAATAAGTTCACATCGGTCGCTAATTGCCCCACTTGAATTTGTAACTCCTTGATTGCCGAATCGGTCTTTTGTTGGTGTTGTTGGCTTTGTTGGAACATAGAAGTAAGACCTTGCATACCTTGCATTAACACATTGAGCTTGTCATCATTCAAAGAATCACGCTCCTTGACTTGTTGTGGTTGAAATTGTTGTTGAGGTTGAAAGCGTGATTGTTGAAAACCAACTTGTTGCTCATACGGATTGGAAACCGCCGCTTGCTTGTTTGCATAACTAAAGTTGGGATGATCCTTCCACCCGGGATTATAGGTATTGGAGTATGGATCGTACCTTGGCCTTTGATTTGGATATAAAGCATTCACTTGTTCGGTCTCACCATCCGGAATAATTACCGCGGCAATCCTTTGCATCATTATCTCCATGTTACTCATCCTTTGATCAAGATGTGATGACGAATCACTAACTTCATGCACTCGCCTAACCATTGGTTCATCCCTTGTGTAGAATTGTTGCGAGTTTGCCGCCATACTTTCAATTAACTCGGTAGCTTGGGCCACCGTCTTGTTCATTAATGCACCACCACCCGCGGCGTCAAGAAGAGACCTATCACTTGGGTGAAGAGCTTCATAGAAGTATTGGAGTATCATAGCATCACTAAATTGATGGTGTGGACAGCTTGCCACCAACCTCTTGTATCGCTCCCAACATTCATACAATGATTCTCCCACTTGTTGTTTCAATCCACAAATCTCCTTGCGAATTTGAGTATCTTTGGATGCGGGAAAATATCTCTCGAGGAAAAGTTTCTTCATCCCATTCCATGTTGTGATACTTCCTAAGGCAAATAATATAACCATTCTTAGCATTACCCGCCAAAGAAAACGGAAAGCTTTCAACAATGCTCCATCCGCATTAGTCTCCGGTGGAAGCATAGCCATAACTATGGCATAGAAGTCCATAAGATGTTTATTTGGGTCCTCATTCACCATGCCATGGAACTTTGGTAACTCTCTAATCAACCCCGGCTTGATTTCGAAGGTTGAGTTAGTTTGGATACACCATTGTTGTGTATCAAGCTTGTGAGAAGCTAGGTCCTTTAGTGTACGATCAGCCATTGTGTCTTCCTCTTTGTCCGAATCACTTGATGAAGAAGGAGAAAGTGGAGTGTTAATCGCACGAATGAAATCCTTTAGTTGAGTGCCGGATCGAAGACGTATTGGACTCGGTCTAGCCCCTTTTAGCATTCACCAAAGGTATAACACCTGAAACAAGATTCTCACAAACTAAGTTAGATACGGTAAAGAATCTAACAAAGCAAGAATAAAGCAAAAAGAAAAATAAAAACAACTAAAAATCGCCTGTTGCTCCCGTGTGGCGCCAAAATTTGATGCGTGTCGTAGGTGCAATCAAATTAATTCAATATTTCCATCAATTAAAAATAATATAATGGAAGTCAAGTTCGATCCCACGAGGAGCAAGAGATCTTAGTTGTAAAAGTTGTCACGAAAGGGGGTGTAAAAGCAAAATAAAAATAAACAAAGCAATTAAAATCGAAAGTTGAAAGATGAAAGCAATAAGAGAGAGAAGATCAAGGAATCCTTCTTCGTTACGAAACAATGAATCAAGTTATGTTCTATTCTACTTGTTATTAGTCATAAATTATCACCAACCGTAAGTAAAGCAGCTAGCTCAGCTGCCCCAAACCCCTAAATCCCAGATCACCTACACGCTTAAGTTCTCATCACGGGATTCTAATCAAAAGCCACCTAGAATTAGCTCAACCTAGATGTAACTTGGCTCATGCATTAAGTTTTGTGAATTTCTTAGGTTGATATTAGTAGTTAGACTCTTAGCTCAAGGTCTACTTGCTAACGTTGTTTCTACACACAATTGCTCCACGGAATCCTCCGCAAGGTCTCGTGTTTGCTACTTATGTAAAGAGTCAAGAAACGATTACTTATCTCCTAACTTTCACTAGCTTTAGATCAAATTAACAAATCAATTTAGCGTGCACTCCAAACAATCTATCAATCAATCATGAATGTCTTTAAGATCACTCCTATTAGTAAAAACAAACGATAATTATGTGAAAAACTTCAAGATAGAATTTGAAAACAAAACTCAAATCATGTTAAGAACTAGGAATTCATCCTCAATCAATAAGAAATTAGCTACTCATGCTTTTTGAAATTCACACCAATAATAATAATTGAAAGAAGAATTTTCAAATTCACAAAGTAATTAAAAAGAAAATCTTAGAAAAGCAAGCAAAAACACAAGTGTTGTGTGTGTAGAGAGGTGTGTAGAAGTTGTAGAAAACTTCTCTATTTATAAGCTTCAATATTCTTCAAATCTTCTAAGGAATAGAATTCTTTTCCTTTTGCAATTCAACTTCCAAATTCAAGTCTTTCTCAACTCTTCATCTTCTCTTTCCAAATTTGAGTCCAATTCTCCATCCAATTCCTAGCCCAAGTCTTCACACCCATGAGAGAAGTCCATAGAAAATTCGGAATTTTTGGCTCGTGGAAAATCGGGATTGTGGCTAATCCGGCCGAATTGTCGTCGCCGGCCACCTGAAATTCATTCACTTCGGGCTGATGGAATATTCCGTCAAGATTCCGTTATACTTAATCTGTCGACTAACGGTCGTTAACAGCTGACCGGTCAAGGTCTAAGTCATCGAAAGTAACCGAGTCACCTAGCTAACTCCTTTGCTGACCGGGTCCTAGCCGGGCCACACTGCACAAAGCAAAATATTCACAGCCAAGTTGGCCATGCCTTCCTCGCAGAGTTCCAGCCCATGATGGCTATCACCCCGCCATTTCTTCACAAAGATTTCAAAGATACTCAAGACAGCTCTGCAACCAAAAGTGCTAGTTCATTGCCTCGCACATTCCATTCAAGCCCCGTAATTGCAATCCTAGCATTCATTCTTAAGACAACACACACACACGAAGAGAGCCAACACCATCTAGCCATTGCCTCGAGACTCAACTCATGACTCCACCCGACTTTAGTTCACAAGACTGTACCTTGTATTGCATAGCCTTTCGCCTAGCTATGAACCACCATCTTCCCTGCAAACCTCTTCTTGTAACTTGCAACTCAAAACCAGGCCATGGTGCTGATGCTCCAAGCCTAGTCATTCACTTCCAATACCACCTGCAATACATTGTAGCTGCCATTTGCATCTTCAGCTCCACTACTTTGCACCACTATGAGCTCAAGCTATATTCATCTCACCAACGCAGCCCTTAACCTCCAGACTCCATTTCAAACACCAAATTTTCTCACCGCAAAGATATAACACCCGCAACACCCAAATTCAATTTCACCATTGCCTATGCACCTCCACCAAGCTTAGGCCATCTCATTGCATTTCTTCCATCACGGCATTGCCATCTCCTTCTCTCGTTCAAACATCGAGCCATATTACTGCAATAACTCCACCAACACAAGACCATTAGCCTAATCAGCAATAACCACCACCCCGTAGCATACAACCAGCACCATCATTGTCTTGCAAGCCCCGCCACCGATGCACCACCGCTAACTTGTAGCCACAATAGCTCAAAAAAATTGTCACACTCTCCCGGACTCGCACTTCACCACCGCCTCAAGCTACCATTTCAACCCATTCTATCTCCAGCTCTGCCTCTGTAATGCCACATCCCCGTCTAGCTTAGTTTCGTGCCATTCCATAACCATCGAGCAGCCATTTATTCCATCAAATCCTTCTACTCTTGCCAAGCCATTCAACAAAGATTAGTTCAAGCTAAATTCAATCATAGTAACCAGGTGAGTCTCATTCTCACCGACAAACATTTCATATTAACAACTTTCAATTCATCATTGAACCCTAGCTTCTAATTCCCGAAAGCAACACAACGCGAGACCATTCCTATCAACTACATTCGAAGTTTCAATCATCACATCACCACCAGATCCCCTTTCTCATAGCAAGAATAAATGAACCTGGTTCTTTGAGCCAAACCCAATTTTTCCTGGGTTTCTTCATAGCACCAACAACGACTCAATACTCAATAATCATCACCGGCTCTTCTCGTGCTCAATCTCGGACTTCACAAAGAATTTCTCGATTTTGGCTGCATTGTTTTACTCTTCTTTTCTCACAATTTCAACAAATGAGCCTTAATCTTCTATTCACCAACGAACCCCTTTTTGTTCTATAAACATCAAACCGCACAAAGATCGAACCCCCGATTCTCTCGATTTCTTTAACCTCGACGCCATCGATTTACTTAAACCCATTCTCTACTTACATCTTAACTCAATCACAGATCCATAGCCACAAGAACGAGCTCTCGGATTCAAATTGGTTGTCCAGCAACTTAACCTAGCCTCATGAAAATCAACAACATCACATCTCGCCTTCTGTTCTCACTTCTAATGCAACTTACCTCTCGATTTCGCTGGTGTGAAAGAATGAATTGAATGAGAAACTCTCGAGATGTATGGTTAGGTTGTGAAGTGGGTCCGGATCCTGATCTGGTAATGGGTAGGATCGACCCAGGTTGGGTGCTACCAAAGATAATCGTTTTTTAGATAAGGGCTACCCAAAGTGTTAGTAACACCCACCGCTTAGTGATAAGGGGTACCATGAATGAGAGCCCCTTAACCACCTCTCGGGCTCCAAATAGTCTTCGCCCCGTGAAATGACCTTTTTGCCCTTTTGGCTCGAATTGGGTGATTTCTTCTTCTTTTCCTCCGTGCGACTCCAAAGTAGCTATAAAACTCAAAACAAGCGTAAAATACATAATTTTACACGAAAAAATAGCAAAGAAAGCATAAACTACTAGATAGTAAATTAGGTGTATTCTACACCTATCAATTTCCGTTGGACATCATTCTTTTAACAAACATTTCCGACAAATGAACATTTCAAGTTCAACCACATTAGCAAAACATGCTTCACAAAAATAAGAAAGCACCGACTACAATGTAATTTTGAAATCACTTCCTCTAATCATGTAGATTTGATTAAACGTTATCACCGCCCTCTCAGGATCTCAAGCATGTGAATGACGACTAGTTAAGCTTTGGGAGCCAAACAAAATAAAGAGAAACAAAGAGTTCATGAGGGTGATTATAATAACACTTTTGGTTAATTTTGGACAGATCATAGATCGAGCAAAAGTCGGGCCAGACCGGTTTTTGCACATTAGAATTCAATCGCCAACCAAATTTGGAAAATAACCAACAATAATTCTTGAAAAGCATTAACAAAAATTGCATGCATGTATTATTATATCGTAACGAAACATCATAACTAACGGTAATTACCAGATCAAATAAAGGTTAATTATAAATCGAAAAAATTAGCACATTCTCTTTGATTAATAATTACAAAATCCAATTTTGTAATGTATAGAGGACTTGTAGGTATAAAAAGCTCAATTAAGAGGTATAAAAAGCTAACGTAGGATTCCAATAATAGCTTCTATTTCATCGATCATGAATAACTACATAATCTCGGTTTTTAGTTGACAACATTCATCAATCCTCACCTGAATAAAATACAACAAACATAAACATGATGATCCTATTGGTTGAAATATATTCCGGTGGGGCCAGAAAATCTAAGAAGAGTGATTTGTTCATCTTATAACCACAACAGAGAAAACTCATCTGAAATCATATAATTAATTAATTAATAATTTTTTTTTGAATGGAGAAGGATATATATGTACAGGATATTTGCAGAGAAGGGAAGCCAGAGGCTTCAAACCAGCAAACAAAAGGACGAGATTTACCATTTCATGCTCATTATGTCTTTCCAATGGAAAATAACTTGGTTCATAGAATAACCTCCGAATATATCAGAGGATGAACTCCAAAGATGTATATCTAACTTTATGGCACAAAGAAGCTCATCACATGTCTTTTGTCGACCTCCATTTACTCTTCGATTCCTCTCTAACCACAGCTCCCAACAAATCGCAAACGGTATTAAGTGCTAAACCAAATTAATTTTCTTTGAAATTCGATTGATCTACTAGCTCTGCAAACATCTCTTCAAACTATTTCTTCTTACCCACTTAATCTGTATGGAATTAAGAAAGCTATCCCAACAGAATCTTGCCATATCACAATGAACGAAGAGACGATCTTGAGTTTCCACATTAGTATTACACATCAAATATATATTTGAACTAATTCAACCCTTCTGTTCTAGAGCATTTCTCTAGTTGGAATTGAGTCATGCATCCTAACCCAAATCAGAAATAACACTTTCGGCGGAACTGTCTTGCTTGTCACAACTTTATAAAAGTCATAGTCCTCCTCAATCTCTTTCAGCTTGGTATATAAAGCCTTCGAAGAACAATCACCCTAAATGAAATCTTCCTCCTCAGCTACCAGCACCACTGATCTTAAGTCATGCTTCAACTCCGATAAGTTTATACGTTCAGCTGGATCGAGAACTCTTGAAAACTCAAAACTCCACGCACTGCCTTTCATTTTTTCTACAATATCGAACTTTTGTTTGCTAATCTTGTATAGTCTAGGATATTTATCCTTGAGCGCACCTTTGTAACTCCAACAATCATGCTTGAATCTTGTGCTCTTTCCATTCCGAACCCGCATATTCACAAAGACTATAGAAATATTTATTAGGTTTTAGAATATCATACCACATACTTCTTCCCACTGGCTCATTCGATTTGTAGTGGAACTAAACAATGCTCCTCTGCATTTTTTTTTCACACATAAGCTTTCTCCATCAGTCTATTTTCTCCTTATATACAAAATCTTCCATGTCACTTTGCCAAGAGTGATTTGTTGATAAATCCACGGACTTGGATGCCTAACCCTCATTTGTTTCTGGTTTCAGACCATAAAAGGCCAACGCCCATTAAACACATACCTTATTAGTATGTTACATTTTTGGTTATTGTCATTCCATTCTCCTTTATCTCTATCCTGATTGTCGATGCATTGTTCCATCTACCAGCTAGAATAATGAGAAACATCCACTAGGTAGATTATGCTTATGCTAGTGCTGATCATCTAGACAAACCTTAGAATGTGTATTCAAGAATCAAGTAGAAATTGAGATGAACGAGAAAATTAATTTATTTATTTTTACACAAAATTAGTTAAAAAGACCAAAACCAACAATTTCTGGGTGAAAAGACATGTAAATTTTGATACTGTTTAAATGGACAAGAATGTAAGAATAGCCAGGATGTAAACAGTTTAATCCTACCCATTTTCAAATATTTTTTCTTATTTTTAATTTACATCAGATGCATCCGAGTTTCATCCTCACTATTTTTTAAGTTTAAGCCAGGATGAATCCAGTTTCATTCTTGCTATTGTTTTGGTCCATTTCACCCATACTAATTTTTACTCGTCCATTAGAACCCGATTTTAAAAATATTTGGACAAATGACCCATTTTCCGATATTTTTATTAGGGTCGGGACTTGGGAAAAAAACTCCAACCAAATAAATCAAGCTTCTTATAACTTTGAACTTTTTAAGGGGTTGGGGTTGTAAGTTGTCGGCATCCTTAGATGCTTGGCCAATTTGTTTGGGTGGTTGGAAAGTCTTTGTTCCTAATTGAGGGATGGAGCCAAGAAAGGCCCATTTTTCAATTGACCCGGGCTATAATGAAAAATTTGCACTGGTGGACCAGAGTGCTACCTGAGCTAAAGCCAAGTTTAGCCCACTCCTAGGTCCATCACTTCTTTCCAGGCTTCTATGGTGCACTGCTAGGTGCCGTCTGTCAACTTATTTATACTCATAAGGTCTGATTCACCAATGGAAATTCCTAACTTGGGGAAATTGGCATGAGATTTCTGACTTGTAGGTAAGTTTTGATATGGAAAATTTTGAGCTTTTAATAAGATTTGAATGATTTTTGGTGGTATGTAGTCCATTTATATTTGTCTGTGTAATTATGGCTTTCTGGCGAAAACTATACACCTTGTAATCCTAATTTGATTGATGTTTGGATAAAGGTAATCGATAGCGGTGAGTTAACTCGTCTTAAAGTTCAACCTTGCTCCCTGAACCCTTTTTCTGTTTTAGATACATACGCTAAAAGTGTAAATGCAGAATTGGATAAATCTTTGAAAGGAAGTTGAGAAGAAGAAATTGGAGAACAAGAGGGTAACAAGGGAGTCAGCGATGGGAAAGTCACAATTGAATCCAGTGATGATTCTAGTGAAGATGAAACGGATAATGAAGGATCGAAGGTGTGGTAGTTGAGAATATGATAACTCTAGAAGAAATACCTAGAAAAAGACCTATGACTAAGGAGCAAAAGGTTGATAATCTTGTGAACGTTATATGCATGAGGGCCACTCCACTCATTGCCAATTGGTTTTGAGTTGGAAGCCCAAATGCTAGTATGGTATCAGAGCTAGGCCTAGGCCCTGTATGTGTAGTAAGACCTAAGACCCTACGTGGGCAGGCACTCATGCAGCGGTCGACGTGTAAGGGTTCGCCCTTCACGTGGAGGGGGCGTGTTGAGGATTAGTCCCACATTGCTAACCTTCCTAGACTAGATCCTCCTTGTATGTCAGAGTTCAGTTGTTGTTAAGGCTTGCAGCCCATAGTTTAGTTCCCTTTTGCGGCACTTGATTAGTGCTTTCTACTTCTGTAATTCTTTTTTTTTTCTTTTTCAATAAAATTTAACTTTTCAAGTCCAAAAAAAAAAAAAAGTTAACTCGGCTTAGGAAACTTAAACAATTTTAGTCGGTGTAGGAAAACTATAACTCCATATCGGTGTCCAGTTTACTCGGTTATATGTATAGCCCGTAGGATAGCTTGAAGCCGAGACCTAATTATATTTTTGGAAACTAGTAATTTGAGAGCAAAACTTATATAAACCGAGCACCCACTTAAAGTAGACACACCAAAACTAAGAGAAACAGATTTTCTCATTCTTCCTAAGCGAAAGTTCAATTTTCAAAACTTCAATTAATTTTGCTGCGTTTTCAGACCAATTTTCGAACAACAATGTCAAGATCATGCTTACCGGAGGAGATCCAGGAAGAGATTTTATTAAGGTTACCTGTTAAATCCATCTTATGTTTCAAGTCTGTATGCACGAACTGGTATGCACTACTTTCTAGCCGCAAGTTCATAAAGGATCACCTTAATCTTTCGGCCACCAAAAACAACCTCAGAAACAGAAAAATTATGCTCGGACTCGAAGTAAGTATAAGCTATTCGAATCTTTCGGCCACCAAAAACAACCTCAGAAACAGAAAAAACATATAAGCTATTCGAATCGTACTTAACTTCACATAAATATTTTGAATCGAATTTCTGACAAACACATTCAATTGAAGAACTTCTGACAAGAAAATAGTAATTCAATGAAAATAACATAACCACCAGCCAAAAATCTTGTTTGTAACATCCAAAGCACATAATCAGGAGTTAACCCCACGATCCATTGGGTCTGAAGTCATAGCAGAAGCGCACATAGAATGGAGTAAATAATTGGTCCATAAATTTTCACACGGAATTGGATTCAGGACGATATGCATTAACCCAAGTAGCTAGAATTGAAAGTAAGCCAATATCAGCACACATGAAAAAAGTTCTGGAGTTTACCTGATTAGGGTCTTCACTTTGTTTGTCTGGTTTCAAAAATCTATCTTCATTGCATGAATATCATTTTCTTCTTGTCTGCATGAGTATCAACAGTGAATACCAGAATATTGTTACTTTCGATCATTTTCGTTCCTGACTCTGTTGTGAGTGGGTTTTCAGAATTTGGTAATTGGCAAGTTTGTTCCTTGGTTGGGCTCTAATACATGGAAGAATTCTCGCCTTCTTCCATGTCTTTGGCCTGTGAAATGTTTTCTAATGTATGGGTCTTCTTACTCTTCTTCATTATCGTGGATACTCCAGCTTTGACTGCCATGCTTGTGCCTTCGGGCTGGCTTTCTCTGTAGCAACTACATGACAACCGCAGATTAGGCATGATTTTTACTTGAACAGAAGCTAAGATATTTCCATGGAGATTGACAGATTAAGTTGACCAGCTTGAAAAAGTCTACAGAAGCAATACACCTTTGCTCAAACAAATAGAATTTTGTCGCTGCTTGATATTCAGCCCACTGTAGCAAATAAGAAAACAAATTACAGAAGATTGGAATTAATGCAAGAGAGTATATTACAAAAAAAAAAAAAGAGAAAGTATAGTTTCACCTCCATGCGCCTTTTTATGCAAGATCAGGAACCTTCCATCCAACCCATAGTTGCAAAGCACAAGAACAAATTGCAAGTCCATATGTAAAATGACCAAGGCCTTGCACAATCAATGTACCATATCTCATATGGCCTGGTCTTGATGTAAGAGACTTTCCTGCATAAGCAAGCAGACTACGTCAGGTTATCAAACAACTTTAATGAAATCATTAACTTATGGCGAGCAAACTAAAAGAAAATCTCCATTTTGGAAAGCAACTCCAGATGGATTTGTCAATTGCACACACATTCAAATTACTGAGACCAAGGATACTGAATTAAAATTATCAATAATCATAAAGTGCCAGCCTTCTGAACTCGGCCAGAATGACAATCCATGCCAGCCTCATAACAAAATCACCAACAGGCAACTTAGCTGTTCAAAATGACAATCTTATTGTTTGTACCCAAAATAAATTCTAGGCACAAAACACGATGATTTGATGATGACGGTATGAATTAGGTAGAAAACATATACAAAATAAAGAGAAGAGGCAGAGATTTAACGTGGTTCGGCAAGTTGTGCCTACATCCACGGAGAGAACAGAGAAATATTTTATTGATTATCGGGTACAATAGTTTTCTCCGGGTTAGCTAACCTAAAATTCCATATCTTCTTAGGGTTTAGGATACATGTATTTATAGTGTTTATGTAACCCTAATTCTCGGTACAAACTTGATGTGCAACCAACTTGGGAAACAAGCCTTCCGAAAACTTCTAAAATCTTCCTTCACGGATTGATTTACTTCGGCCTTCCGTGTATAAAATACACGGTACAAACATCGCCCCCTCTTAACCTCCAACTTGTTGGGGGTTAAGAAGTTTGTTTTTCCCGCTTGCGTCGACCGTTGATGACGTAATCCCTCGCCCCAAGCATTTGTAGAGACATTGCGAAGACGCCCCAACCGTAATTACCTCGCAAAAAAATAACAAAATAAAATAAAATAAAATAAAAAATGCTCACGTGCTAGGCGCAGACTTTTTGCCACGTGGTGGACTTGTGATGCTCGAGAGCTAGTCGACTCTTGAGTGAAATGTAATGTGCTTGCGGTCGGGACAAGGCTTTTTGCTCGATACGTAACAAGGCATTTAGCGCTCACGCGTCGGGGCAGGCCGGCTGTATTGCTTGCGTTGAGTACGAGTCTTTGGACCAATATCGGGCATTGGGCTCGTGGTCGAGACGAGACTTTGTGCTTGCCAAGGTGCAAGTCTTTCATACTCGCGTGCAAGACGAGATTTTATGCTTGCGATAAAGAGCAAGACTTATGTGCTCACGTGCAAGGTGAGGCTTTAGGTGCTTGCGATGTGATGCAAGGCTAAATAGTGAAGGGTCTAAGCGATCCTCATCTCCAACTCGATTATGTCGCTATCCACGAACCTCGAACTCGATCATGTCGCTATCCATGAACCTCGAACTCGATCATGTTGCTGCTCGAAGTGCACATCAAAGTTTCTCGAACACTGGATTTTTTGCTTCCATGTTGTAGGGAATTGAAAGACGATTCTAACGAGCCAAAAATCACTCAATTCGGACTCAAAACGAAGAAGTTATTCACGAAACAAGGTCCGAACGAAGCGCGTCGTGCCGTTGCATACGTGGCGTGCTGACCGTACACGGTCTGCCGACATGGCGAAAAGAGCTGATGTGGCGTTGCTGACTGGACGTAGGTACCGACGTGGCGCTGAGAAGCACCGGATCGCTGGGTGTACCGTCAGAAATGGACAGATCGTCGCGCTTGGATCTTCTATATCCGACGGATCTGATTCGCTGGATCTGGAGGTGTACTCAATGGTTGGATGACAAAACCTTTGGCAACATTTCTATGCAATTTTCTTCTTTATTGTTTTGGTCACGCTTTCTTTAACTGTTTCGCAACAGTTTCTTCATCTTCGTAACGGTTTCTTCAAACTGTTTCGCAACAGTTTCTTCAACCTTTATAACGGTTTCTTCAACTGTTTCGCAACAGTTTCTTCAACCTTCGTAACGGTTTCTTCAACCCTAACTTTTTTTTTTGCTTTTGCTGAAAATTCGTGCACGTTTTTTGAGGTTTTTTGACGCACCTATCTCAATGGAAAAACACGATTGTTTTACACGAATCCCTTAGTTTGCCATAATGTTTGTACCCAAAATAAATTCTAGGCACAAAACACGATGATTTGATGATGACGGTATGAATTAGGTAGAAAATATATACAAAATAAAGAGAAGAGGCGAGGAGATTTAACGTGGTTCTACAAGTTGTGCCTACATCCACGGAGAGGAACACGAGAAATATTTTATTGATTATCTCCAGGTACAATAGTTTTCTCCTAGGTTAGCTAACCTAAAATTCCATATCTTCTTAGGGTTTAGGATACATGTATTTATAGTGTTTATGTAACCCTAATTCTGGTACAAACTTGATGTGCAACCAACTTGGGAAACAAGCCTTCCGAAAACTTCTAAAATCTTCCTTCACGGGATTGATTTACGGGCCTTCCGTGTATAAAATACACGGTACAAACACTTATCATCCATTAACCCAATTTTGTTATTTGATGCTTTTAGGATGCAAAAGAACAAGCTAGCAGAATCCCTCAGTTATTACCCCAGTACAACACCCAAAGCATAAAACCGGACCCGACAATATAGCATAAAACAGACCCGACATTGAACCCTTTGGGTGGTTCAAGTCATCAAAGCACAGGAATCCAGTTCAAGCCCAAGCCTATTAAGATAAATACTCTACCCGGTCCGGTTTGTTTGTTTATCTCATAAAGGTTTATCTGTTTATCGCATAAATCTTTGAGTGAGCAACGGATGGCCGAGACTAGATTCGGTACCATATTCTTCCAATTTATTCTTTTTTATTAAGAAAAAAAGTGAAAATTTACCATTAGGAACTAAATTTAGTGGGCATGTTTGATGACTGGCCCGTTCATTAGAGCTTCTCCAATGGTGAATGTGGATGTTTCATATGTGGCATCACTTTTAAGAAATCCTCTAGGTATAAAATCCTAAATATTATGAAAACATAAATTTTATCTCCAACCCATTAAATTGTTTCTTCTTTCATTACTTATTTGTAGGCATATAATTGGTTAAAATTATTTCCATTATTGTTCTCATTGATTTTTATTAGTCAAAGTGTGACTAGGATGGGAAGACATCCTCTAAGTGAATGTCTAAAACTAGAGGTTCACCTAGAGGATGTCTAATTTTTTTTTTTTGCCACCTCATCCCCACATCAATGGGTTGGAGATGATTTTTTATAAATATGGTTGTGCATCCTATGTGGATAAAGACTTTTCCCTCACATACATTCCATTGGAGAAGCTCTTAGATTTGGTTTGTCCATAGGTCCTTTCTCTATAAAGTTAAAAAAAATTTATCCAAAATTCAATTCCAGTGCACATTGCTCGTGCGAAAATTATTAGCCATATTTTATAAATGGCAAAACTATCCCTAACTATAAATATAATGAAACCTAATTTGTATTCATTTTTTCATCTTTATACTTTTGAATCTGAGCTCTATACTTAGACGATCTACGAAGAAAAGTTAGGCTCCCTTTTTTCTTCGTTTATGATTTTGTTCTCAAATCTCTCTGGTTTAAACTTTTGGTTAACCCAAACTAAGTAAATGATGATGCTAAATCCATCGGAAACTCCTATTTTGATTTATTAGGGTTTCTGAAAGAGGAATTCAAGTAGATCTTGTGCTTTCGATCTCCATGCTTGATAATTACTTCATTTTCGTCAAAAATGTTCAAATCCAGAAAAGCGATCACGTTCTTTGTCATTTTTGTTTTGAATAGTTTTTGTTTTAATATTTTGTTGTTTGTATATTGTTAGAGAATTGGTCGTCAAGTCACAAGTGTTGCTATCTTTAAATTTAGTTTATCAAAACTATATGTTAATTTTTAGTCTACAATTAGTTAAGTCTCATATTAGGATAGAAGATATTGTTATGAAACCGACATCACGACAATCATCACCAATACTACCGTTTGAAGACGAAGATCAACCGAAGCTTCTAGATAATTTTTTAAACAAAAGGTAAGTGAAGGTTGAACCACTTATATCTCAAGTTATATTCATCTTTATATCTATCGTGACGTTGACGCATTACTAATTAGACTATCGTAAGCATATCAAGAATTTCTAGTCAAGTTTAATCTTGGTAATTAGTTCTCGAAATATATGACTAAGCTCGATGAACATTTTTTAATACTTGATGAATTTCGCATAAGAACAATTTATTGTTCGTAATCTAAATAATGATTGAAAATTATCATTCGAAAATAGCCTGAACGGTGATATGTGTGATTGATGTTAATCAGAATTTTTCGAATTGATTTAAAGAAGAATATGGAACCTGCTAATATATTCGGATACAAGACGGTATGCATACCGGTTTACAAACCTAGAGAACCGGTATAAGTACTAAGCGTAGTACATGTACATTGTACAAGTACCTGAGTAGCTATATTGTCGACAATTATCTTTGAGGTACGTATACCAAGATGCATACTCTAAAAGGTCTGCGAACTCGTGAATCAGTTCAGTACGCATACCAGTATGCATACCGATCGTTGGTCTCGTAACCGGTTTCGTATCCATATCGAAAAAGTATTTGAACTCCGTAACTTTATGTTTTTAAGGCATCCATACCTACACCTACCATGACATAATTATTCACGAATAGGTTAAGTAATGTACTCAAATTCCTACTTACCATTTTTCAAATGTTTTCAAATGAAATATTATTTGTTTGAGATAATTAGCATTTGATTGATTCCTTAAAGGCACCATGGACATATTTGCTCACGTAATTGTGACTCAACATTAAAGTCTTAAGTGTCATATATATGAAAATGCTCAAGCTTATAGTTCAGTTGGCTAGTTTTGGCTAACCACTCATGAACGTTGTCTGTGTACATGGTTCAAGTTATGGTCCATCCTAACAGGAATGTATATGTCGTTACGTTAATTAGAATCAAAGATTCATCTAATGGTAGATATTTTTTGCTTGGTTTGAAAGCTATCTTAGCTTAAACCTAAAACAACATATGCTTTGAATGTCTATAAAAGGGGAACCTCAAACAACTAGGATCTTGGAATCCCGGCACTACTTCTTGTGTGTCCTATTTGTAAAACTTGAATAGTCATCTTCCGAAAACCCTTCTAGGGTTTAGCAACTAAAGTTACTTCATAGGTATTCGTATACCTGTGTCCAGCTATTGTTTATCTTGATAGATCTAGTATCCCGATCTTGTTCGATTTGAACTTCTCACTTGAACAAGATATATGATAGAAACCATCTAAGTTCTTTTCGTCTCTGGGACTCTGGTGATTCCACGTGTTTAATACTTGTCGATGAATAATATTCTAGGATGCCCTTTGGGAAGAATAAGTCCAGATTTTGAGGTTATCTATACTCTATTTAGTACTATGGATTTTCGTCTCACCTTGGTGTACGATCAAAGGAAATCACACATATAGGCTTATGTGTGAGAGGAAGATTGGTTTAAAGTCATCAATTGAGTTGAAGCCATTCTTGGGCTTTAAAGGACATCGCCTAAGGGAATCAATTGCAGGAGTCCTACCGGGATTCAAGAGGAGTAAGGAGCGTGATCAGAATCGATTTGTCATGAGAGTTTAATTCGGTCTCTACTACTATCTAGTATAAAGTTAGTTATTAGTAGCCTAGTGTCTGTAGAGGCTTAATACAGTTTGGTGTTCAAGTCTGGACTAGTCCCGGGGTTTTTCCGCATTTGATGTTTCCTCGTTAACAAACTTTTTGGTGTATGTGTTATTTCCTTTTCCGAATTATACTGTTTATGTTTATTATTGAAATATAACAGGTTATACATTAACCAATCAAATTAGATACATCCATACTTTTTTGTTGGATACGACTCGATTGATACTTGGATTGATATTTGGAATCACACAAGTACTCTAACACGCAAATCAAAGTTCACTGGACTTTCTCTATAAATTTTCTCATTGTGTGAGAAAGAGATATAACTCTGAATATTATTCTTTGATTGAGACATTAAGTTGAACTCTAGGGATTATATTTAAGTTTCTCCATCCAGATTGCCTAAGAAAAAGTTGGTGGTGTATTTTGGTACCCCCAGTGTTTTCAATTGGTATCAGAGAAGCCAAACACATTTAAGACCTAATAAGTCTGTATTTGAAGTAATCAGACTATATGACAAGAGTAAAATCTCGGATAAATGTTCTGCAAGTTTAAAATAAATTGTTTTTATGGGTTCTGAAAACGAGTTTGAATTTTCAAATTCTCATAGAGAAGAATATTTTTTTCCCATAAAATAGTTGGATGTTGATAAATGTTAATTCTATTATCTTACTGATAAGTCTGACTCAGAAGTAGAATGGGGAGCATCGAAAGAATGTTTTGAGATTTTCAAGCGTGTAAAATTTTAATCTTCTGAGGTCATTTGCGTAAAAAACAAAGTCAATACTCTCATGGTGTTATTTCTGAACATATGTCCAAAACAAATATTTCTCTTGAAGAACATGCCAAAGTGAAATCGAGAATTCTTTCACTCTTAGATAAACTTAAAGATAATTCCTTGGAGATCAACAATTGACGATTACAAACACTACTCCACATTGTGATAGTGAATCCCGTACAAGGCGATGATCGAGTTAGAAAATATAAGAACACTTGTTTTTCACGATATGCTAACAAAATCACAATAGTGAACCTATTTATCAAAGTACTATTAATTTGACTAGAGATGATAAGTTTAATTTATCTAACAAAGAAAAAATTTCTCTCAAGGAGGAGGAGTTCTTCATAAAACAATGATAAAATTACCTATTCCCGATTTCATTGAAACTCAGAAAGTGTGCTTATATTGGAACACTAATGCACATGTTCAAGAAAATTGTAAACTGAGGTTGGAAAACTATCAAATTGACCGTCTCCAAAAGACCTTGGATACAGTTCTTAAGGGTGTGTCTGATATTAGTATATGTCTAAACCTGTTGGGGTGAAATGACATTAAAGCAAACCTTCTTCTAGGAATGTTATTAATTTATGGTCCACGAATATTCGAACATAAAAATGTTATTAACTTTGTGAATCTTTCACAAATATGGGTTAGTAAAGATACTCATATACCTCCTGGGAAAATTGATGTTCTCATCAAAACAATTCAAGAAGCTAACATGAATTTGATTATTACAGGATACAAGAACTTATTGATAAAATTTCATCATCCAGGACAATCAACCTCCGATAAAGGTTAATCTTATCTTTTTCCATGATGATAGTAATTTTTATGATCATTTTTCGTATCCCAAAAGAATTTTCTTAGTAAAAGGAAGAGGTAAAACCAGGGTAAATGTTAGCATAATCCCCTCTCGCGTGAGAGTTCGACTCACCCTTGTGAGAGCTAGGCACAAGTCTTGGAATCTTGTCCATTAAAATCATGTTGGATAAGGTTTATTGTGAAAACATGTGAAACATGTGAACTATTTGTCAAAATAGTGCTTTGAGTGATGAGCTATAATATTTTTCATATTGTAACCTTTACACATTCCTATGGTTGTCACAATCTACAACAATTCTTAATAAATTTTTGTTGAGCTTTAACTCCAAAAAGCAATAAGCATTCAATGATTTTTCTCGTCATAATTAAAACTCTTGTTCTCTAAACTTATGTTTATTGAGCTAAGAATTTGTATGAGGAGCTCATATATCATACAAAAAGGTAGAATATTACAAATTTGAAAACCTTTATGTGCTCTCTAAATTCTTGTGTACCTATGGAAAAGGAATGTCCTTGTATTAAACAATTTTGAGACGTCTGTTTATGAGCCGTACGGTTTTTGAGCCGTCCAACCTTCGTCACAAACCCTATTTTAAGAAAGGTCACAAACCTACTGACAACCCGGAAAATACCTCCTTCAAACCATGCATTCTATATACCTTAACTTGTGTATGAGAAATTCTTATCCAAGGGTTTCCCGCAATCAAGCATGTTTTCTATGTCACAAATCTCGAAAGCATTGAGAAAGTTCTTAATTGCGATGGTATAGAAACAAGGGTAAAGAAGAAACTATAGTTTATGACGAAGTTGTTGAATCATCCTAAATTCTTCTGTATGAATCAATATTCTTCATATGATCATCAAGATGTTGAGCATGAGAGATGATTTTTTCTAATGTTGAGCGTGATTTTCTTTAAACAATTTGAGGAAGCAAAACAAGAACTTGTTGAAATGTATAAAGGGTTAGAGATTTTAAAGGCCGAGTTGAAAAGGGTTTCTACCGACCTTGTTATCATGAAATCTCATGTTCGTGATCTTGGATATTTTCTCCGAAGAGCTCATTGATACATGACAAATTCAAGGGTCTCAATACCGATGAAGAGTCTTGAAAATCTAGTTTAATTTGTTTTCTTTTATGTACGAGGAAACTCTTGTGAGAATTTATTACACAAGCTATTTTCATCTAGCATGTCTTTATTTATTTAAATTTTAGAGTTGTTGGAAGATGAACTTGCAGTATGTAATCATCATTGGTTTGACTATTGCAAAAGTATTTTGACATATATGTGTCCTTTACTTTATGTGAATTTTAATGATATCTCATATGCTCGAAGTTAAATCTATTATTTTTCCAATAAACTCGAAAATATAACAAACTTTTTGAGAAATATGTCATAAAGATCGATCTACTTGTGATCACATTTCTATGTTATTACCGCACTTTACACTCTGTAAAATTTTCCTATGTTGAGCCTTACCGATTAATACCTTTTTCAGAATCGGCGTTGAGATTAATTTAAGTCAATGTTCTGATACAAACTGTGATTTGTTAATGTCGACAAAATCCTTCTTTTAACAAAGTAAGGTCACTCATGTTGTTATCTTGGAAATGACATCAAATGGGGAAGAGTACTTAAACGAATTGGTGATTAATTTTAATATCTTCATGGGGTGTGTGGTCGTGGAATTTACAGGGATGCTTGTATCTTCAATCTCCTAGATGAGCGCTGAATATTTAGGACTATATGTTATCATCTAAATGAAGTTGATATGATGAGTCACATCTTAACAATGCCATTATGCACTATCTATAACTTCCTTAGATCTTGAAATATATTTTGGTTGAATTCATTACGATCCCCGATTTATGTGCCTTTGCCAATTTTTATTGACAAAAAGGGGAGAATTAGTTAGTAGTTTCGCAATATATACATATATGGTTTCCGTATCATTATGTAAGGATGAGTGAATCAATAATCTATATGTTATACCTATTATGTGAAAGATGTAAGTATTGATTATAGGGAGAAACATATCACCGTATGTAGTATTACTTCAAAATTGTGATACAATTGAGCTTGTTGGAGAATATAATAATACTATGTTTCGTATAACGACGTTTTGAAATAATTTTTTCAAAGTCATTATCTGGGATTCTAATCTTCAACAACAAAGACGCCTTGAGTCGAACTGCGTTCGTAATCATTGCACTTTGAAGTAATAGAGAGTTCAAGGAGTTGAAGAAACCACGGAAATCAAGCATGATGGATTCGAGGAGTCTTTGAAGATTTTTTTTTTTAATCCATATGTATTTATAGTTTTGTCATTAAAATTGTCATGGGGGGGGGGGTTATAGCATTGCTCGGTGGAACTCACATGTCTCAAACTTGTTTTCAAATTTAATTGTCAAAACTATATATTGATTTCTAGTCTACAATTAGTTAACTCTGGATTAGGATAGAAATGTAGTTGAGAAATGGACATTACGACAAATATCATTATGCTCTACCGTTTGGAGGCGAAGATCAAACGAAGCTTTTTGAGAACTTCTTCAACAAAAGGTAAGTGAAGACTGAACCACCTATGTCTCAAGTTATATCCATCTTTCTACCTATGATATGTTGTCGCATAACCGATTAGACTATCATAAGCATATCATCAAGAATTTCGAGTCAAGTTTAATCTGTAATTAGTTCTCGAAATATTTGAATAAGCTTGATGAACATTTTTTTATACTTGATCAATTTCTGCTAAAAATAATTGATTTTTCATAATATAAATTATAATTTAAGATTATCATTTGAAAATAGTCTCAAAACAGTTGATATGTGTCATTGATGTTATTCTTGAATGTTTCAAATCGATTTAGAGAAGAATATAGAACTACTATTATATTCTAGATTCAAGACAAGATACATACCATAGTTTACAAACCGAGAACTCGATAAGTTTGAAACCTTCAGAAATGTACATTGTATACCTGGAGTAGCTATATTGTCGACAACAATCTTCTTGGTACTAAACTTTATCATTCCTAATTAAGAACTACTATGTATGATCCGACGATGGTCTTGAATTACATTAGGACATGAATTGATGTTGTGTTGCTGATCTTTAAGTTGCTATTACTCGACATTTCCCCAGGATTTGGTTCTGTATATGGCATGTCTAAATTTTTTCTTGGCAGGTAAATACTTACTCAATGTTGCTTACCACTACTTCAGATGCACTTTGTCCCGACTCGGTACAAACTTCATGGTTGGTAAATACAATAGATATTAGCAATGATATGTCTTGTTAAAGGTTAAGTAAAACTATGTAATATTTATTTTAAATGCTCCCCTTTGTTTTTATCATTTTAATTAATGATTTTATATTGTATTCTTGTTGGATTCGCATAGAATCCATGCTTGTGAAGTCAAATTCTCGGAGCTTCAAAGAATGTCTTATGTAGTGGATTTGTTTATCTATCCTCCTTTGTCCAAAGATCTTTATCTCCTCATCTAGGGTAACACAGCTTACGCCCGAATCTCTTTGAACAATTCTAAGGCATTGGTGGTCCTTCTAGACTTTGACATTTATTCAATAATCCAATGAATGGGCTTCTAGACAACAAAAGAGGTAATGTTTCCTTCTGTTGTGAAGTTTATTTGTTGTTGGTATCTCATTACCCCACCAAATATGAAGATTTATTACTCTTTTCATGGATTGTACAAAACGTACCAAAAGGTTTATGGTTCCCCGCACCGCAAAAACGGACCACATAAAAACACAATGTAGAATAAATGAAAGTTATGGTACCACGTTTTTTGGAATAACTATGGAGCATCAAAAACTGGACTGAACTTCTAAGTTGTGTTATACTATATGGTGGATTGCTCAATTTTGAATTTTATGCAAAGATTTGCTCCACTTGCGCACAAGGTAGTGACAAACTTCTTGGTTGAATTAACTCAAACTAACTCGAAATTAGTAAGAACTATATTTAAGCATGTGACTTATTACATCTCTCGCAAAGGTCATGTTTAAATTTCAGTGTGATATTCTTTGCTGCATTGGCTACAAAATCAGGTAGATTTAAGCATGTGAGTTATTCTCATGCAATTTCTCCTTTATCTCTCGTCTCCGATGGTCGATGCATTGTTTCATTATTACATTATCCTTTAGTTTATGTAAGACTTCTACCTTTTTTATTTTTATATAATGGTTGTGATATGTCCTTGATAAGATGTGGAAGGTTGGTTTTATTTTTGACTGGTCTTTAGCATGATGGGTTTTGGACCACGGCCCGATGGGCTTGTGTCTGGATAATTTATACCGGTAGCCTTTATTCACAAGTTAGATGCATATTATGGCATATGATGATTATAAAGGATATCCTCTATTTTTTTCATCGCTTATTGTTTATGATCACCCATAACTTTCGGGAGTTACATGTGTATCATTTTCTATAATTACTATGAAGGATCATTTTGTATGTCCATACAATTGCATCTCTTGGTGTATAACATGCACAAACTGTATAAAAGAGTTATTAAGAAGTTCTAGGCTATCTTGAATAATAATATTATATTGTATCTCTTTGTCCGCTCCCCGTCATTTTTGTAGTCCCTCTAATGTAGATTACAAATTCCTTTCTCTGCTTCCCCACCTCACCGCCTCTCGCTCGTTCAACATATACAACCGGAATGCATCGAGCTCCATAACAAATACTTGCACCACCAGGAAGAATTAGTCCTAACCTTTCTTCACTAGATTATCTTAGTAATGCTAGTTCAAAAGAAAACGCGCTTTACACAAAGAAGAAAAAATGGATAAGAAACTTCCTAATATGAAATACAATATTATTCCATAAGAAAAGAAAAAAGACGCACCATTGATTCCTCAAACTCACCTCCAAGTTAGCCGGGGTAGGTGAAAAATCTAAGTTATCCAAGAACAAATAGTATGCACAGCTCCTAAAATTTGTAATATATTATAAGTTTATAGCACAAGAAAGTTAGTGTAGTTCAAATATATATGCACGAATATACCTCTTTTAGAACTTTGTTGCAAAGATATTCAATCAATCGTTCCCACAAATCCCATATGAATCACTTCCATAAGAGTGTTGTTTACATAATGATGGATCTACAAGACCAAACTGTTGTAGGAGAAATATGAGAAGAAAGAGATCTTATTCATTAGATATCAATGTAGTATTACATAAGAATAAGACTCTATTTATAGGCTAGAGTGTCAACCCCGTTACATATAGACGGCCGCACACATGGACCAAAGGCCCTACAACACTCCCCTTGTGCGGTCCATAAGTAGTGCTTCATATGTAGTGCTTTACATATAATGCTCCCGATGTAGCGCTTCAGATATAGCTCTTCAAATCTAGTTTTTATCCTCGATGACCACCGTATTTAAGTCTATTGCCTCATTAAAACCTCGCCAAAAACCTGTGAGGGACAAAACCTGAACTAAGGAAAAATAGTATGATATTAAGAAAACTTAGAACAAAATTGGACTCGCATATGTTGCCTTCGTTAAAACCTTGACAAGGAAAACCCATTGGGATAAAACCTTGACGAAGGGAAAAGAGTACAATGCGATTAAATCCTAAGTATGCCTTTGTCGGATACTCATACATAACATCTTATCTATGTCTATAGATGATTGATGAACACCTAGTATCGATATGCAATAGTATTATCAATACTACTAGTTTACTTGTTCCAAAACTATTGGCATGTAATCCTTGCTTTGTTGTGATGATTCTATTGGTTTCACTTGACAAACTATCGAAGTTTCGTTTCTTTGATTCTCGATATTGTTCACAAGCACCCGTTGTGTCTTCGTCATTTATCATGTAGTTGGTGTAGTTATGGTCGCCGCTAAAAACCTTTCCGAGTAACAAAACCCCCATGGGAAAACTAATCTCGATCGAAGGGAAAAAGAGTACAACATAGCTTCACATTTCGTAGTCAAATATGTCGACATCATATCCTTGGATCCTCCCCCCGATGTCAAGATCTCCCCCCGATTACTTTCAGAGTTGTTCCACTGCCTTTAGTCATGTACTTTTCAAACCGAATATCTAATGACTTAGCAAATAATCTACCATATCTCCCCCGATTACTTTCGTTAGAGAAGAGATTATTATTCCTTCATACTCAAAAACTTTTGGATTGCACTTTCATTAGCATTCCTTTTTATGTCTTTGGCAGGATAAAACAAATTATGTCAATGGTTACTTTTAAGTACATGATTACATTGAATGTAAAATTCCAATGACGTTATGTGGGCGCTAAGCTATATCTAGCTAACAAGTTTCCCGAGGATGCAAAATTTGATCAAGTAAATTATTATACTAGGTACAACAATGCGTCTATTGTACTTAGATATGGGAATCTCATCTCCCAACACATCTTCGTCATCTTCCTCTAGAAGAAATGGTCATTTACTTACATTTGAACCTCGATTAATCATTGAGTGCTATCGATGCATGTCTTTGTTAAATTTCCCGACAACTTTAGACATATGCAAACCGGTGGAATAATATACCACAAGCTCAAGATTCTACGATCTTTCCCGCATTTTTCATCTCGCATTCGGATTTCAAATAGCTTTTAAGGTCTCTTATTAAATCAAGAGTACCCATCATGTCTGTACCATCGACATAGATAGCTACAATTCTAAATCGTGAACTTTTTTCTCAATACGAAAGGAAAAATAACTTACTTGTCTATCACCTCCAAATCAATTGCCACTTTGACTGTGTATACCACATCCGCTTGATTTCTTCAATCTATAAGTGAGCGTTCTATTTAACTGTAAACGCACTATGTGGTTTAGAGTCAGTTGATTTAGGCAACAAAAGGCTATCAAGTACTTTTGTAAATATCTCTTATCTCTTGATTCTTTCGTAGGTACGTAATAACCACATACTTATGTTGCATTTAAAGTCCTTTTTGAAATTACCAAGCTAACTAATTAGCGAAACACTATAACGTTCATTACAAGAGGACACTTTCTAGTGGTTTTGTGAGAAACCTCGCGCCACAAGGCGAGTTTTTGATACTTTGAGACTTCATTCTTCCCACTATGCTCTATGACAAATAATCATGTATGTCCCATAGGCTTTACACTTGGTTGGTTAGCACTACCACACCAAATACCCGATATTTGCCAAAGAACTAAGTTCTACCTGGATTGTGTAGGCCAAATATGCTATTTATTTAAAATTAATCAAAATAAAGCATGGTTTGATCTCATTGTGCTCTACTTCTGGAGCAACTATTTATGTATTATATCATCACTGTGCAAGCATGATCCTTCCATTGACTCATGTGTTCTCATAATCCGTCAGATTTCATTATTCTCTATAATCATTTAAAACTTTGGAGCGTCCTCCAGATTGATTCATGGACATATTTAGAGACAATCTTATGAGATGATTTCATTAATGATATAAATTAAGTTGTGCCTTCCTCACCTACTTCCTTCTAGGTAAGGATTGATCGAACCAAGTGGTCTATCCAATTTCCTTTACGGAGACACTACCAACCACACTTCCACTAAGTGTAGTTGCAACACCTTAGTCTATGGTGTATATCCCTTATTGAGGATTTGTAACCTTGAAGGTAGGTTTGTAGGGGCCGGTATGTGTGATCTCATCACTTTAGCGACATCAATGTACATTCTTGAAAATCGATTATTCTTCGTCACTTCACATTTACATTTGTGGAGTACAAGAATCAATATGAGACATAATGGGAACACACCACGACAATTCTTTGTCGTTCCATTAGAAAATAATTTTATTATCTCCCCATAACGACGAGAAGACTCTGCCTCATTAAAATGACAACCCGCAAATCTAGCTGGAAGAGATCTCCCCGCCAAAGGTTTTAAAATGCATATTATTGTTGGGAACTCCATTTCCAACATAACTACTTAACAATTTTGAAGACCCATCATAGTACGATGTGGAGTCGTAATGGCACATATATAGTGCAACCAAAAAATGCATAAGAACACAAATGTCAGGATTAAATCCAGTTACCAACTGGTACGCAAAAATGGTTGACTAATTGTGGGTTCTAAAACTAATAAGTGAATATGCGTATAATATTACATATCCCCAAGCATTTGTAGGAAGGTTGTTATGCATAATCTATCCTTAGACACCATATATAACCTATGATGGTAGTCTCTGCGAGACCATGGGGTATATGATGCTCTACAATGATCATATTAAACATGCAATATCCATCAAGTCCTTTTGATGTAAAATATCTAGCAATAACAAGGTTGGTGAGACCTTAAATTGTATAATATGTGCTAGAATTGTTTCAAAAACGCATAATTTCTTGTGAGAAATAATTAATTCAACACTTCGAATTATCAACCACATCCATAAATCACTTGAATGGACCGCATTCTGTATGGATATGTCCACAAATATAACCTTGTTCTTTTGAAAAAATGGGTTGTTTACCATTTGCATCTTAGGATGGTCTCAATCCTTTTTACTAAAGAATGACTTTATAAAATAAGGTACGTGTTTTATTACTTTAAAAGCATAATGGGAGGGGAGGTGGTGTTTCTGGTACTTTAGAAAAAGTTAAGTTGATTGTGAGAGATGTCGTCACTTTGCATTCTTTCAATCTTTATGATTCCCATTTTCTTGTTAACTCAAATAAAAGGATGTCCATTTGAGTTCTTTCAAAACAAAACATCATATCACAACCAAAGTGTCTTTATGGTTATGTCAAAACTTGAGTGAGTTAATTCCCAACATTACATTGTCAATTATCCAAGTATTAGTGATTAACAATTCACTAGACTAATTGACTCGTTATTTTCTCTAAAACGTGATTCCTTCCACATTTATTTGAGGTAATTTTTAGATGCATTCCCATTCTCACGGTTAGTTTTCGTTCAATAACCGTTTGCACAAACTTCGTAGAAACTTAACAAAGTGTGACTAGCTCTGGGTTCTTATAGAGCTCATGTAACTTTTAATCTTTATACTAATTAGGCAACAAATATTGAGCATTTTTTCGTTCGGCTATTATCTGTAATGATCCAATCATCGCATGGTATTACATAAGGAAACAATTCAACAAGCGATAATATATTTCCTTAAGAGCTTCGTGGAATAAGTGGTGTGGCCTTATTACATAACAAAAGAAAATTTATCTCATTTACTTTAAAGTGTTACAATTCATGAGGATGATATACGTTTCATCATAATGTACGAATTATCATTTTAACTCAAGTGCTTTAGAGTATTTCAGTCTCATGGAAATGATATACTTTTCATTTCATAAGTACAAACTATGAATTTAGTTCTTCGCATAAAAGTTCTTATTTTAACTTAAAAAAATGTTTACTAAACTACCATACAACCAATAGTCCAGGATCAAATCATACAAAATTTAGTTGAATAAAGATAATTAATAAAAACTTATCAAAATGTAAATGTATTAATTGGGCAAGTTTCTTATTGCCACCGGTTGACAAGGAAGAGGTACTACCTTCTTTTAACAAATAGTGAGTTTGTTGTCATTTAATCTCTCTATATATCTTGTAGTTGGCTGCTACTATATGATACCTACATTCCATCACTTGTACCATACTCAAGAAATGTTTACCAAGCTCCAACTCTCATTCCAATGAGTCAATTACGTATTGTATCATGCTCAAGAAATGCATTTACTTTGTATTGTTACTACTTGAGACAATGTTACAAGTGATTTAAATTCCAATGAACATTCAAATTTTCGGGAAAAATTTCATTAATGTTTCAAAAACTTCCTTCGAGCATTCCATCGTCTGAAATCAATATGTCCCCTTAAAACGTAGAAGTTATGCCTTCATTTTTTGAACAATACATCGTCATTGGTTGGAGGTTTTCATGATGGAAATAAATACCTTGTTAGAAACAATTGACTTCTGTATCGGAGGCTCTTTAATGGCGCTCAAGTACTTCTGAGTCCAAAATGTC
Organism: Papaver armeniacum; assembly: GCA_023531295.1. Classification (NCBI taxonomy): domain Eukaryota; kingdom Viridiplantae; phylum Streptophyta; class Magnoliopsida; order Ranunculales; family Papaveraceae; genus Papaver; species Papaver armeniacum. The sequence continues at coordinate 186,240 of JAJJWW010002056.1, read as the reverse complement.
AAATTTTATTCAAGTTGGTTTAATCAGAACCCAGTCAACGGATTGGTCAATGCCCGGTCCATTGGGTTGACTATGTCATGGTTCACAAAAATCCACATATATGTTCCATTATAAGTGAAGTGCTCAAGACCATTGATAATAACCTTGAACCTATTAGCATATGAGCCCAAAACATATTGTTAACCCTAAAATTGGAAATTTCATCATCCAACTTTAGTGATCAGAAAAAAATTGTAAACATCTCCGATGATTATGAAATTTTTACAATAACTTTATAATAATCTTTCTATTTATACGAAAATAATAAAATTTCAACTCAATCCAACAGCTAGATAAAAAGTTATCAATGACGCTGTATGACTGTTCTAATTAGCGTTTCTATGGACACAGTTGGAAATCTCACGCACTTTTGAGTATTTCCATGGTTGGATCTTTATGAAATTTTTAAAATATCTCAAAAAGAACAATATACAAAACATAACAAAAACATACCATAATCAAACGGTTGAAATTCTCAAAACTTAGGTTTTTCGACGATGTTAAAAGTTAGGGTTTTTTTGAACGTACACATTTTTCGTAAATGCAGGTTTTGGAGATTGCATCTTATTCCGATTTAATTGAAATTTTAACACAGTAAATAATGACTGATTGGGTTGAACATATTACAATTTCATGACAATCGAACGGTGAAATATCTATGTTTTATAATCATATGTTTGTGGAACCCTAATATATACTACGAAAACAAAATTTCTTTGTTCAAAAGAAATACCTGGTAACGCATCCATGATGATAAACAAATAGGATCATAACCACGCTAATCTTCAAGTAATCTTGAACGAAGAAAGAAAGAAAAAAAAGTTTGCACCAGTTGGTAGAGTCGTGCATGATAACGTGTTGCAGGAGAAATATAGAGAATAAAGAGATCTTATTCATTAGATATCAATGTAGTATTACATATGAATAAGCCTCTATTTATAGGCTAGAGTGTCAACTCTGGTTACATATAGATGAGTCGTGAGTCGCACACATGGGCCAAAGGCCCTACAACAAAAACATAATTACCGGCAGAAGATACAACTAAAGAAAGGTTACCCAAAAGCACATACACAAAACTTAGGAAAATGGCTCAACAACAAATTTGGTGTCTAACCAAGATACGCTAGATGGTTGCACCCTTGAGGTTTGGGATTAATGGGGTTCGAGGTTTAGAGGAATTCGCCACGAGGCAGTAATAAGCCGATGGAAAACACCGTCATTAAACACAATAACGACCAGGCCCATCACTCATGTAAACTAGTTGTTGCACCTGTGCAACTATTTTTTGCAGAGAAAAAATATGTAAATTAGGCAAGAAAAACAAGAACTACTAAAAATAATAACATTAGAAGTAGTCAATTAGTAAAATTAAAAAAAGGGAATAATAAAATTAACTTGAAATAATCAAATCTTAATAACAAAAAAATCTCTTCAACCCTCATAGTCGCCTAACACAACTACCACTTCCTATGGTTTTCGTAATAATTTCCCCAACAAAACCGATAATATGGTTTTCTTGCCTCTACAACAGTTATTTTATTCTTTTTTTTTAGTATGTTCTGGGATGACTGTTTCGATAAAATACATATGGAATTTGAATTTAATATGAAGTGAGACGTCTTGTGAACACCCCGTTTCAGGCATAAATCCTGTGGCACTTCGTGTTGCTTTAATGTGGAACTCGCCATAACCAACAATTTCACTTGGCAAGTTACACAACGCCTGATGGCTGATACTATCCTGCAAATATGTCAGTCCATGACTTGACTAAACTCAAAGTTAGAAACCCAAATCATCGACTACCTAGTATACTTGTGCAATAATGAATAACACATGCATTTGTATACAACAAGTAATACAAAGGGGCAATTAATACAAACTGTTGTAAAGAGTCAACAAATGGTAAGCGAGGCCAACAAAAAAAAACAATGTTAATAAGCAAGCCTACTTTTGTGAACCTCGTCAATAAAAAGTATTATGGTGGGTATTTTCAATGATGTTGTAGTAATATGTTCGTTGAGACTTGTGAAAGCAGATTTTTAGACTTAATTTTTAAAGCAAAAATATAACAAACTCAATATAAAGTTTTGTGAAAATTATGGAGAGACCGGGGTTTAGGATTTCACCAATCACCAAAATTCATGTGATTTAATGTTAAAGTTTATCATGCAATTCTAGACAATATAACTCCAATCAAAAGAAATCGCGTGATTCTAATCATTGCCTAAATTAGATTTTCAAAACATTAATTGTTAATCGCAAGCATGAAGTATCAAAAGTCCTAAACTAATTAAGCATACTTCATCAAGAGAAAACACAACTAATTAATAAAAATCATTTACTCAATTTTCATTCGGTACAAATAATCATAAAAGAATTGCATAAATAAATTTTACCACATAACTTTTGGAAGAATGGCTTCCTCCATCGCCCCGGAGGATGGGTTTAGCTTCTCATCATGGAAAAACGCTCAAAAGTTGATTTAATTGCTCAAAAGGTGTTTACAAGGATGAAAATATATGAAAACAACAATTTGTGACGACTATAATTGTTGCAAATTGTACTGTTACAGAACGATACAAAGAAACTGTCATCTTTATCGTTCTCATCATCGTTGAAACTACATAAGCCCGAGAATAAATGACAGTTTTTAACGATCGTCCCTAGCCGCTCGTTCTTCGTGTTCTTTATGATCACAAACAGCTGAAAAAATATTCTCTGCAGCTCTCGATTTCTCCTCCGTGATGTTCAAAACTGCTCTCGATCCTCTCCATTCATTCTAATCGACTACAACACATTATATACTCCTCTACCCAAAGAATCACGCGTCATAACTTCATATAATCTTCAATCAATCTACAAAGTGAAGAAAAATATTCCGAATATTTTCTTCCCGATTTATCTCCCGACGCGTTGATTTTCTCCCCAAAGACGCTCCAATCTTGTTCGATTAGAGTAAACCACTCTGCAAACACACACCAACAAATTGATTCTCACGGAAATCTTCAAACAACTCGTGACAATCCGAGTAAAACTTCCGCCTCTCGTTTTGCTTTGCTTCACGTTTTCTAGCCAATTCTAGTCGAGCCAAAGACCCAAACCAAGCCCGTTAGGCCCAATCAAGTCATCACAGAGAGTTGCAACATTGAATCTCTCCCAAACACCCAAAATTCCAACTTCAAATCTCGCCATAGCCCGTGAGTTTATTCCCGCAAAACCGGATTTTGAAATGGTAGGGATGGTGTCCCCTTATCCTGTTCTCAAAAGCGACAGCAGGTGGTTCTCAGTGCCCTTAGCAATCAAGTTACCCCTTATCCAAAGCGGGAGTCCGAATAGCAAATGTCATCCGGGGGTGCTCCGCATAATTTTTCGAGCCGATTTTTCCAAAAATATTTATTTCCAAAAAATACCTACAAACACACAAAACACCATAATCAGGACAAAAACGAGTACTAACAATACGAAACATTGAGGACAAATTAGACACATAAATACGTCTATCAAATACCCCCAAACTTATTTTTTGCTAGTCCTCGAGCAAATTTATTCTTGAAAATAAAAATCATTTGAACCCCTAGTGGCCCTAGTGGGCGAGTGTTGTCTCCGGAGGGTTTACCATAGGTGTACCCACAAAACCTTTACTCCAGAACCTAGCTATCTACGCAAAATCTTGGAAGGCACTAAAGAATCTCCTTGGTTGGCATACTTATTGACTACAGGAGGAAGTACCCTGATGCGAAATTCCAATTGATGTACACGAGTTTGCGCTCAAGCATACTAAAATTCATATAAAGTGACGTAGCTCTACTCGTATAGTTTCTTGACATCATAAACCGGAGTCAAACAATCACATGGATAGATTAAGAAGATGGATGTAGAAAAACGTGGATGATGTTGACTAAGGTGAACCAATCCTAATGGACTGAGATACTGGTCTGGACTAATATTATTTTTTGTATCTCAGTCACTCTATTTCACCCTAGCAATGGTAAAAATAAAAAGAAAAAGAAGTGATCAGGATTCTTTCGATGTTTCCATCATGAGGATATGGCGAAACTACCATGTTTTGTTTTCTAACACCTGAGCTCTGTGCTTTTATGAATAGACTCTTCTAGATGTTTCCATCTAATCAGATTGGTTCCTCAACTCCTACAACCAAAATGTTTCCATCCACTTAGATTGGTTAGTGCCGACCTTAATAAACACAAATTTCTAGGCTCTGGAGTTTATTTATTGCAACTAAAAGCTAACAAAAAGTTTCTTCCTCACCCCCAAACTTAAATCTAACATTGTCCTCAATGTTCTAAAGATTAAATTAAAAGCATGAACAAGGAGAAACTGTTACCACTTGATGGATGGAAAAAGAAATAAGGAAGGATATTACCGTAAGCATCGCATGGGTGCCTCCCGAAAAATGCTAAATTTAAAGTCCTTAGCTAGACATCAAACCTCAAAAAGTATTGTCACCTTCCAAAGTCATATACTAATAGCCGAAATAGGTGCGGGTCCTCGTAACCAAATAGAGCGGAACACAAATGAAAGACTACCATCTTGATTAGAAAAATGAGCAGACGGAGCATAACTTTATCTAGGGCTTTTATCAAGGCAACTAGATTTATCTCGGGGTGTCTCTTTGTTCTCTATATATGTGTCTAGTAAAACAGGTTCAACCGAATGATATGTTTTCAAGAACTGGGTTTCTTCATGGACGGTATCTGGAGGATCGGGTAGCAAAGTTTTAAGAAACTTAAGTAGTACCTTAGACGCACAAAGCTCGAGTCCCAAGTTAGGGACTTCAATTAGGGATACAAGACGATCACTAGAGTCATCATTACCCCCAAACATAGGGTGAACAATATCCTCAGATGGACCAAAATCTATGGGATGGATTCTAGGGTCCATAAAGTCAGCACAATAACTAGCTTCTTTGGGAGACTGGTCATCTAAACGAACATCATCATCATATAAGGGATTATCAAAGAAAATCTCTAATATAGGCTCATCAACTAAGGTGTTCGTCATGGTTACCTCCTCCAAAGAACTAAAAGGTTCATCAAATAATGGATTATCAAACATAGTGCATGTTAAAGGATCAGGAACTAGAGTGCTAATCATGTTCACCACTTCTAAATCATCTATCTCAGAAGACTTAATGACATTAAAGACATTTATCTCAGTAGTCATATTACCAAAAGATATGTTCATAAGTCCGGTTCTACAATTGATGACGTCATTAGATGTGGCTACGAATGGGCGACTTAAAATTATCGGGATTTGAGCACTTGGGTCCTGAACAGGTTGGGTGTCTAGAACAACGAAATCCACTGGATAAATAAACTTATCAACCTCAATCAGAACATCTTCTATTACTCCACGAGGAACTTTGATAGACCTATCAGCTAACTGAAGTGTCATTTTGGTCGATTTCAACTTACCAAGTCCTAGCCGGGTATACACATGGTATGGGAGTAAGTTAACACTAGCTCCTAAGTCAAGTAAAGCTTTATCGACCATGTGATTACCAATCTCACAAGATATGGTGGGGCATCCAGGGTCCTTATACTTATGGGGTGTTTGGTTCAGAAGAATAGAACTTACTTGACCAGCTAAAAAGGATTTTTTTTGGACATTAAGCTTACGCTTTCGTGTACAAAGATCTTTAAGGAACTTGGCATAAGCAGGCATCTGCCTAATTGCTTCTAACAAAGGAATGTTAATGTTCACCTGCTTAAATGTTTCCATTATCTCGTTGAAAGTCGACTCCTTCTTTGTTGGGGCTAACAACCGTGGTAATGGGGCTCGGGAACAAATCCGGGCTCAACAAGACCCTTATTGGTCTCATTAGAGACTCTATCGGGGCCTCCTCATCATTTTCTCGTTCAAACAGGTGAACTACAACATGTTCACTTTCAAGTATGGCGACCTTATTGTCAACTTTCTTTCCACTCCTAAGGGTTGTAATAGAATTCACATGACTCGTACAATTTCTCTCCTTTGGGGTTAGGATCGGTGTGACTAGGAACCTTCCATCTTCTCTCACTAAGGAACTTGGCTATTTGGTCGACTTGAAGTTCTAATTTAGCAATAGATCGGGAATTATTCTTAAAATTCGCTTGGTTTCCTCTTGAAAATTAACTCCGCTCTTTATTAACATTTCCGGCTTTGTGATAGCATATCTTGGCTCTTTAAGATGCTAAAAGATTCCTCTAAGCTAGTCATTGTATTCTCGTAAGGGTTAGGAACCGGGTTTGACCTCGAAGGGTTCTCCGAGTATAACCAAAACCTCGGGAGGCCGAGAATTACTAGACTGACCTTGATTCTGGCCCTTAGACTAAGAAAAATTAGGATGGTTTCTCCAACCAGGGTTGTAGGTCTCGAGTAGGGTCAAACTTCGACGGTTGTCAAACCTAGCATTGTTATAGACAAAGATCGCCTTGCTCTTCACTAACCCGACCTTCCCAAAATGAGTTATCGGGCACTATTCCACAACTAGGGACTTGAGAGGCTCTATAAGGTTCAACAAGGGACCTATTTTTAGACTGACCCATTTCCAAAGCTTCTAACCTTCTAGACAAAGCAAGAAACTTAGCATCCGACGCAAAACCGTATCTACCATATTAGTGCTACTTCTATTAACCAAGAGTCTTTAGGGGTCTCGATAGACACATTTATGTGTCTAATATGTCTCAATTGTATGTATTGTTAGTACTCGACTTTTGTATTTATTTTGTTATTTTATGTCTTTATAGGTATTTATAGAGAAATTAGCTCTTGCGGCGAAATTGGCTCTCGAAAAGTGGTGTTTTACACCCCAGATAAAGTACTAAAGGCACCCCGAAAATTACTAAAGGCACCCCATGGGAATGTGTTATTCGGACTCCAAAGAACGGATAAGGGGTGACCACCGGATAAGGGGTGACCTTCTTCACAAATTCAAAAAAAATTATTTTGGCGGGAAAATATTTGCTCTTCACCGGCGATTTTCTCGATTGCATTTGGACGTGATTTTGTGCGATTCAATCATTGAAACTTTTTGGAAAGATGTAATATATCATAAAAGAGCCGGTATGGGTGATTGTTTCGATCGAATTTGGTTTGGATAATCACGTGGAAGAAATCGAGGGCAACACGGGTTTGAAAATGATATTCACGGATTTTCAAAGAAGTTTGATGTGTCTTTGCTCGTGTTTAGATGACACTTAGTCATTGAAGATGCGTGTAGAAGCTAAATAAGGGAGTATCGGAAAGTCGTTTACGCGTGGAGAATGATTTCGGGGAAGAAAATATTCGTAAAATATTTTCTTTTAACACCGAGTAATGGAGGATCATGGAGAGTTAATGAGCGTGATTTCTTGTCGCTTTTGGGTATCAATAGGTTCTCTGGGTGTCCTAGAAGGTGTCGAGAGTTTGGGGGCTTGAGGAGAACTGAGGAGCAAGAAATCCCCATGAACAGGCAAGCTTCCTGCTCTGTTGTTTTATCTTGATGAAGATGAAGAACACGAAGAAATGCAGGACTAGCAACGAAGATCGTTTGTCAACAAGTGACACCGACGGTGGATCTTGGGTCACGGGCGTGGGTCGTATTTTTCAAAGACACAAGACTTCAGCTCCCGTCGTTGTTTTAAACGTCTTTTTGTGGGTCGCGAGAATCTGTTTTCTACCATTTTCTCTTCTTCTCTTTATTGTAAACACCATTTGAGCCATAATAAATAATTATTTTGAGAGCATGTTTACCATGATGAGCTAATTCCTCGTAACCAAGGCAATGGAGGAAGCTATTCACGCAACATAAATGGGTAACTATTTCATTTAATTATATAATTCACCTAATCGGCCGTGGAAGTTTTAAATTGTTTGAATGATTGTCTTAATTATTTGTGATTCAGTTTGATAGGTTATGCTTGGTTTAATCTCTTGATAATCTATGCTTAAGGTTTACAAATAACATTTGAGAATTTGTACGATTGATAGTGAATTAAAGATAAAAGAGGACTGAAGAATTGAATAGAGTTTTGAAATATTTATCATTAAATTTTGCGTAATAGTGGAATCTAGTGTCTTGGTCACCTCTCGCCCACTTTGTTAATATTTTTGTATATATATTTTTCTATCATTTTAGTTTATTAAGTCTAAAAAATCTTCCTTCACAAGTCTCAAAGAACCTTTCTACTACAACATCATTGATAAATACCATCAATTTTTGGCGCCGCTGCGACGCGGACTTGTCTTTAGGCTAGAGTTTTTAGATTTTTTTTTTTTTTTAGGTTTTTATTTGTTTTTATTTTATTTGTTCTTCTTTACGTTTTTGGGTTTTTGTCTTTTCCTTACAGAATTTGGAATTCGGAGCGAAAGAAAATTTTGCCAAACCTTTTGGTGAATACTTAAAGACTGGGAGTAAAAGGCAAAGCGAAAGGAGCGAAAGAAGAAGATTTTTTTTGTTTATAAAAAGAGAGAAAAAAAAAGAGAGGCATTTTATTTTTTTGTATTGTTGATGGGTGAAAACTACTCCTGCAGAATTTGGTAATTTGGGGTGTGGATGAGGAATGAATCTAAACCTTCAACAAATGCACTGCGCGGTGAGTGCTTGTAGATTCGAGAGATCAATACTGTGCAAGTCCGGCCTAAACCAAGAAATGGCCGTTCCCAGGACTTGTTTCGGTCACAAAGTGAAGGAGATGGGGTTGATCTTAGGGAGGGAAGCGAAGAAGGTGTTGAGATTGTGAAGGTGTTGGCTTGCTTATGACTTGTAACAGAAAGATGAGCAAGCTTACGGTTGATGCAAGCAGGCTCTGAGTGTTTGAATACGGTTTGTATTAACACTTGGTTTCTGTCGTCTGAACTTGTGTTGTTCTCCGTTATTCCCTTGTTCGTTGTTGGAAATAGGGCGGAGACCCTATTTATACAAGTCATTGAGCCTCATTCACGTTTCGTGGGAAGTGGAGGTAGTGGAATGATGGAGTAGTGGAGTTGTGTGTCTGGTAACACACGACCAGTCTTGCCCACTTTTCCTGTTCATCTCTAACCGTCCATGACTTCCTAACACGTTCTTGTGATGGCGCGTTGCACGCCGCCGCCGTAAACCGCTGGACCAATACCCCAATATGCATCCCCGGTTTGTGACATGATCGATGTCCGGAATGTGGATCGTGGATCCACGAAAGATAGCATGTAATGCTGAATTGAATAAATGCGTTATTCGAGAAAGTCGATACTTGTGAAGTACCGTGTGTATTTTATGCAGTGCGCATTGCGGTATGGTAAAGTGATGGGTAATGACTCCTCACTAACCAAATAACTCCCGACCGAGGGTTGTATAACCAAGTCGTGAAGTCGGACGGATGAGATGATGTTTGAGACACTCATCTGCGGCCGTTGATGAAATTAGGTTTTTAAAGAGGTGCGCAAGCATCACTCTTTAGCTTGGTCGAAACTAAGCATGGGAAAGGTTTTGAAGAGGACCGACCATACATGTGTGTAGACAACACGCCGGTGTGCACGTCCATACTTCACTTTCCCAAGAAGGCGCAATCTAAGCCACTCAATTTGACCGTCAAAGTTGAGTGGTTGAGATCGATTTGCGATAAGAGTTTGATGCCGCAAAGAAGCCGCGCGCCATGCTCTCTTCCTGCGTGCGTTTTCCAAGACGACCTAGCTTGGTCGGTCTTGGCCGGTTGGCTTGCGTGAAGGTGGCGGGCTGATGTTCACGCCCATACTTCACTTTCCCAAGAAAACGCGATCTAAGCCACCCAATTCGTCCGTGGTGAAGTTGAGTGGTCGAGATCGATTTGCAATTTGGGAAGTGTAACCACGCATGTTTGAGCGGGCGTTTTGGATTGGCCGGGCATGATATGCCTTGGCCGACCGCAGAAGGAGGTAGATGGGTCCACGGTGGTCATGCCGGTATAACCGGACTGCTTAATCTAATCAGGACCCTCCATTCGTGCCGGAGAAGATGGACGCGCGTGATGGCTTGAATCCTAATTTTGGCTTTCAAAGCCGCGCGACCATGCTCTTTTGGGCGGACGGTTTTTTGTTGTAACCAACCACGGTTGGCTTTGGACCGATTGGCCAAGTGTGTAGGCGGTCACATGGTGATTGTGTCGACATGCTCCGGGCCCTTTGAGTCTACATCTACACCCTCCATCTATACCTGCGAAGATGGATGGTTGAGACCGTTTTGCGGACATGTAATATGCCGCAAACCCTAATTTAGGGTTTTCCGTCCATAATGCTTGGTATGGACGGTTTCTTGTTGTGCAAAGGCCAATGGTCGACCATGCGGGTCGGCCGTGTGTATTCCATACACCTTTGGGGTGATGGAATTGATCTGTGGTCATCCAATCATGCTTGTGGAGTTGGATGACTCGCGATCGATCATATTTGGCAAGCTAAGGCCGTGTGTATTCCATACCTCCGCTGGGGGTGATGGAATTGATCGTGGTCATCCAATCATGCTTGTGGAGTTGGATGACCTGATCGAATCATATCCGAGATCGATACAGTCAAGTTCGGATGCTCAATCGGGCTAGTATAACACACCGAGAGGACTCAATCGGGCTAGTATAACACACCGAGAGGGCTCGGGCTAGTATAACACACCGAGAATCACCACATGCGGGTATTTCGTACATGGTTTCATTATAGTGTTTGAGGGTTTGTGTTACTCGTAAGAGTAACACTCGGTCGTCATGCCACACCGATAATGAGTACGAAATACAAGGCGGATATGAAATTCACGGGAAGGGATTGTTGCTACATGCTCCAACACGGAGGAATTTTACGTATTCCGACGAGAATGGGATTGTTGCTACATGCTCCATTCTTGGTGAATTAAGTGAGGAGTATCCGCCACTTATAAACGGCTTTATCTTTTACAAGATGTCGGCGCATGATTTTTTTCAGTTACTTACAAATTTAACCTTAAACAAAAATCCACCATCAACATTAAGTCCCCGCCTAGCACATAATGGTTACACTATTGTGTGGTAGGCATGAGATGGTGACATACATACGTGAGAAAGACAGATAATAGGAGTTTACCCTAAGAGTGTTGGCCGACCGCTAGTTTTCCACGCCGTCACGCTTGTATGGAATCCCTGGGGCCGGTTTCTTTCTTTGGGTATTTGAATCGAAGAGGAAACCAAACAAAAGAGGAATCCTTGTTCTATTGGGATTCTTCTAATTTTTGTCTATAAAAGAAGCCAAACCCCTTTTCTTTTTCTCACGAATTTTCTTTTTTTTTTTTTTTGTTGTCAAAGCAGCTCCCGTCCGTGACTTTGCTGCTGCCAATAGTTCTTTGCCCCGAGGCCGCCTCGGCCAACCGCCGTCGGAGTTGCCGCCGTCCAAGGTAAGTTTCGCCAAGGTAAGTTTCGCTCTTTTTTTTTTTTTTTTTTTTTTTGACGGTGAAACCCTAGTTTGTTTAGGTAAACACCTTTTGTAAGACATGTGCATGCTTAGCTTTCTCCACCATTTGGCTTGAATCCGTAGACACAATTCCCATGAATAAAGAAAATTGTGTTGTGATGTATGCGGATGAATGCGGGCCCGCCGTGTATGCCGGAACGTGGGTCTTATTCACATATGCTTGACTGAAATTTGTATTGAATCTTGAAAACTTATATCGACTTGAAAGTTATACCTAGAACTTGAAATCGACACCAGACTGAAACTTGTATCGGACTAAAATTTGTACCAGACTGAAATCAATACCGAATCGAATTTTTGTCTTGGGACTTGAATGGTGTTTGGACCGGCTATTGCATGCTCCGCTCGTGAGTTGTGTCTTGCCGTGTGTGACTACACTTCTCATGTGCTTTCATACAAGTTCTAACTCCTGTCTTTTATCTTATTGCGGTAGAAAGAAGAGAACTCCTATCAACATGTCTTCAAGATAATGCTTTGGTGCTAAGTCGGGGAAGTGTTGACACAATCAAGGATATGCCGAACATCAATGATGAGTTGTTCACCTTGCCTTTTCCAAATATTAGGAAACATCCTTCTCATAAGATAGTCTTGCTTTCCGATTCAGAAAATATGGATGCTGATCCATTCTCTTCTTCCGCACTTGTGATGAGATTTTGTCTCCCGAGAGAAACGAATATCCGCCTTCTCCTATTGACTTCAAGATTTGTCATGCTCCACCGGGTTCTTACGAAGGATGGATGAGACGCATGTTGAGTAATAAGGGCATTAAGGACAATTTGACCAAAGCACAAATTCTCGATGCGGTCATGGCATCCGCTACCCTCGAAATTAGGAAAGACACCGCGGGCTTGATCACCTTCATTTCTCGGTGGCGTATTTCCACTCACACAGCCCATATCTAGATGGGGAGAGATGACTATTACTTTGGAGAGTGTAGCCGCATTAATGAACCCGCCTGTTGCCTAAGTCTTTTTTACGAGCTTTCGATGCGGAACAAAGTAATTATGATGCTATACTTCAAAAGGCGGAGGGATTCGAGAGTCCGGACAAGGAGGAGAGAAAGGATGCGAGATGCTTTTATACTTGGTGGGTTTCGGAGTGGTCTTACGCGAGTTGGAAAACGAGCTCGGCGTGATTGCGTTCCTGTCTTTATGGCTATCCAGGGATATATTTGATGATGGTTCGGGGAAGAAGACCATAAGAGGTGAGCTTGTTAAGATTGCTATAAAGCTGGCGCAGGGCGAAGTTCTTCCTCTAGCTGCATTGTTCCTTGGATCGATGTATTCTCATCTGGACGCTTTAGTAATGGATATGCACGTTTCTAACGGGTACAAGAAGGTGGAGTCGCACGTTCACTTCGCTTTTCTTCGAGCGCTCTTATGGGAACACTTGAAGTTATGCTCCTACTCCCGCACCTTCACTCGTTAACTTGTACGGCGGCTCGAGAATACTCCGATGGAATAAGAAGCGTCCTAAAGCCGGTGCGAAACTCGTGGAGGTATTTGACAACATTTCTTCCGTAGATTTTCGTCCATGGGGGCGATTCACTCTTCTATCGTTCACCAAAGACCTTTCTTGACGATCCTGGCGTTGTGTTGCGTCTAGATGTTGAGACCATGAGATCTCGGGAAATTATTTACATGCGCACCACATTCCAGGATATGTCCCGTCTCTATTCAACGGAGAATTTTCTGTGACTCCGTACAACATTGATAGGGCTGCTCGCCAGATGGGATTTGATCAGGGTGTCCCATTTATCCGTCCACTAGGGGCTCCTAAGAATTCCTTCCACAAATTCTTAACGCCAATGTGTTTTTAGACCGGGTGAGCCTTCCCTTCGGCCTATTGGGAGAAACCCGGTGGTGACCGACGGTATAAAGAATTCAGGGAAACAAATCATGATCTTCCGAAATTTTCGAAGAGTGTTGTGACGAATTCCCGTAGTGAGCCATCTTCCGCGTCTTGATCGAAGCATTTCCTTGAAGCCACTTCCATCCAAACGGACAAGAGCGAGGATTGCAGTCCCAAGTAGGAGAGAGACCTAAGAGGCAAGCATGCGGTCCCAATCCTCAATTCTTCCAATATGCAGTACTTAAATATCCTCCCATCGGTTCTTTCATTTCTCCAGTGTAAGTTCTTCTAAAACGATCCTTGTTTTAAATCGGGAATTTCGAAAGATAATGCCATCACAAGGTTGGCACGCATTCAAAACGGGAAGGCGGCGATGCGGGTCATCACGGCGAAAGTCTCAAGCGGTACGGACCTTCATGCTGAAAAGTCTGGCGGTACGGACCTTCATGTTGAAAAGTCTGGCGGTACGGACCTTCATGCTGAGAAGTCTGGCGGTACGGACCTTCATACTGAGAAGTCTGGAGAAACCGCTCCTTTTCCTGACCACGACAGAGATGATGCAAGCTCGGTTGAACAAGGCGCTTCCCTTAGTGATCTTGTCGACGGGGTCGTGATGGAAATCAGCACCCAGAGCGAAATAGATGCCGGAAGGAATGTAAGAGATACAGTGCCTGGTGTAGTTGAGACGGCTCCCCTTGGAATCCATCCTGAACAGGTACCGGACAATATGGCTATTGTGGTGACTTCTTCTGAAAGGCCTCCCGCAACTGACAAGGCTCCGGCGGTCGCCGACTGCCGGTGGTGCAGCCCCGGGGCTTTGTTCGATCCTCCTTTACTGTCCCTTATCCAGGTCATGTGTTGGTTGGTGGATTCAGCGTGCCGGTTCAGTTTGAAAAGTTGTACACGACAATCTGGAATAAACACGGCCATATTGCTACCACCACGAAGCTCAAGAGTCGTCTTGCGCTGGTCAACCGCGTCCAAGAAGCTTTAGTTTCTATCCATGGGATGAGCGTCACGGCCCCAGTCGAACAGTTTACGAGGAGATGATTGAAGACTGGAGGTGCCATCGGGACGTGCTTGCGTGATGCGGCTTCAATGCTCCTTGGTTCTTCAAAGGGTTCTCCGAGATTCGGGAGCTCCGAAACTACATGATGAAGTCCCTTCCGCGGACCGTGTTGCTCGCCCGGGAAGAAGAGGTTGAGAGGTTGTCTAAAGAAATGGAGCCGAAGCGAGCCGTGCTTCAAAGGATGAAAGTCTCTCTTGCCCGAAGGATGAGTTGTTGCTTAAAGACTTTCCTTGAAGTATTCGTGCTATATCTTTGGCGTTTTCTCTTATATGCTTTTCTTTTTGAGTGATAGTGAGGATTTTCTTTGACTTCCGGTTTTGGATTAATAGGTAATTGAATTGGCTTATTTTTGAGATAGTTTTGTGAACAACCCTTTTGAAAGAGATTATGTTAAATGAGATTTGCATCTTGGTCATGAATGATTGCGCATGAAATTGCAAATGTTATGTAAAAGGGAGGTACGAATGGAAACAAACATGGCGTTTGATCACCGGGCCTCTTTTTCCACATGCGGGATGCTAAGTCCCCGAGTGAATTCTAAACTATCTCTCTTGTAAAGTTGTTGAGTAAAACTTACTTGCTTTTGAAGCCTCATTATATCAAACCGGAGTAGCCTTTCTAAGAAAATCCTCCGCAAGCTATCTTTAAGGCGAGCTTCTCCCGAACAATGCGCTTCAAAGCGTTGCATTCCTTTGGTGGGGTGATGAAGGAACCGGTGGTAATGACAAGTACCTCGGGTCCATTACTTCTTGACCGGTGAGGTGGACGCCATCACTGGGGTAGCTCCACCTCTCCATTTCGTACCCACGCCTCCGGTAGCTCCACTCTTCTTCATTGGGAAGGGGAAATGTAAGTATCTTGAGTCTAGCTTTTCTGCGCTAGCGGCGTTGTAACGTCTCTCCGTGGCTTTGACGTGGAGCGGGAGATGAAGTTGGAAGATTTGCGAGTGCCATCACACTGCGGATCGTTTGCCTAGGCGAGAGGGATGTGGAAGATGCCGCAATGTCACTGCTTTGGTGGCCGAATTGAACGTTTCCATCCTCTCGTATTCAGGCATTTCTGATTGATTTCTCCTTCCTCGGGCATCTCTTCACTTAGTTGAAAGTTGATGCGGATTGAGCAGATCTTAGAGCTTCGACAAGGGTCTTGAGATATAAATCTTCCAGCGAGGATCCGAGCTCCATTTCCTTATCCGGTGAAGCGTTGTGGTACTCGGGATAAGTCTTTTCTTAAATGGGGTTGCCTCGAGTCTTCGTTGTCGGCTGGACCATGTTGTTCGTATCTCCCGAGTCCCCCGTGATCACGCGTTCTTTCTGCATCTCCACTAGTAAAGGTGTGACTCTGGCTAATGATTCAACATTTCTTGTGCTCCCGAGTAGATGCTCGTTGACCCTTCTTGTAATTGTGCCGCTATATCATTCAAAAGGCGAAATGTCTCGCTCTCCTCCTCTGGTGATCTGGCTTGATTTGCCAAGACATCCTCCAACATTCCAGCTATGCTTCCCATGATATCTGAACACTTTGTAGTTTCGAGGATACATTGCGAGATGGAAACTGAGAAATTGAGGATTCAATTTTATGCAACCGATAGATCAATCTCCCAAATTGTTGATGGGTGAAAACTACTCCTGAAATTTGGTAATTTGGGGTGTGGATGAGGAATGAATCTAAACCTTCAACAAATGCCTTTGCGCGGTGAGTGCTTGTAGATTCGAGAGATCAATCTCGTGCAAGTCCGGCCTAAACCAAGAAATGGCCGTTCCGGACTTGTTTCGGTCACAAAGTGAAGGAGATGGGGTTGATCTTAGGGAGGAAGCGAAGAAGGTGTTGAGATTGTGAAGGTGTTGGCTTGCTTATGACTTGTAACGAAAGATGAGCAAGCTTACGGTTGATGCAAGCGGGCTCACGAGTGTTTGAATACGGTTTGTATTAACACTTGGTTTACGTAAATGCAGAACTTGTGTTGTTCTCCGTTATTCCCTTGTTCGTTGTTGGAAATAGGGCGGAGACCCTATTTATACAAGTCATTGAGCCTCATTCACGTTTCTCGTGGGAAGTGGAGGTAGTGGAATGATGGAGTAGTGGAGTTGTGTGTGTCGGTAACACACGACCGGTCTTGCCCACTTTTCTGTTCATCTCCTAACCGTCCATGACTTCCTAACACGTTCTTGTGATGGCGCGTTGCACGCCGCACGCAAACCGCCAGACCAATACCCCATTATGCATCCCCCGTTTGTGACATGATCGATGTCTGCGGAATGTGGATCGTGGATCCACGAAAGATAGCATGTAATCTTGAATTGAATAAGCTGCGTTATTCGAAAGTCGATACTTGTGAAGTACCGTGTGTATTTTATGCAGTACTGCATTGCGGTGTGGTAAAGTGATGGGTAATGACTCCTCACTAACCAAATAACTCTGACCGAGGTTGTATAACCAAGCTGGTGAAGTCGGACGGATGAGATGATGTTTGAGACACTCATCTGCGGCCGTTGATGAAATTAGGGTTTTTAAAGAGGTGCGCAAGCATCACTCTTTAGCTTGGTCGAAACTAAGCATGGGAAAGGTTTTGAAGAGGACCGACCGGGCATGTGTGTAGACAACACGCCGGTGTGCACGTCCATACTTCACTTTCCCAAGAAGGCGCAATCTAAGCCACTCAATTTTGGCCAGTAAAGTTGAGTGGTTGAGATCGATTTGCGATAAGAGTTTGATGCCGCAAAGCCGCGCGCCATGCTCTCTTCCGGCGCGTTTTCCAAGACGACCTAGCTTGGTCGGTCTTGGCCGGTTGGCTTGGCGTGAAGGTGGCGGGCTGATGTTCACGCCCATACTTCACTTTCCCAAGAAGACGCGATCTAAGCCACCCAATTCGTCCGGTGAAGTTGAGTGGTCGAGATCGATTTGCAATTTGGGAAGTGTAACCACGCATGTTTGAGCGGGCGTTTTGGATCGGCCAAGGCATGATATGCCTTGGCCGACCGCAAGAAGGAGGTAGATGGGTCCACGGTGGTCATGCTTTGGTATAACCGGACCTGCTTAATCTAATCTGTGACCCTCCATTCGTGCCGGAGAAGATGGACGCGCGTGATGGCTTGAATCCTAATTTTGGCTTTCAAAGCCGCGCGACCATGCTCTTTTTGGGCGGACGGTTTTGTTGTAACCCACCACGGTTGGCTTTGACCGATTGGCCAAGTGTGTAGGCGGTCACATGGTGATTGTGTCGACATGCTCCGGGCCCCTTTGAGTCTACATCTACACCCTCCATCTATACCTGCGAAGATGGATGGTTGAGACCGTTTTGCGGCACAGGTAATATACGCAAACCCTAATTTAGG
Source organism: Papaver armeniacum (assembly GCA_023531295.1). Taxonomy (NCBI): domain Eukaryota; kingdom Viridiplantae; phylum Streptophyta; class Magnoliopsida; order Ranunculales; family Papaveraceae; genus Papaver; species Papaver armeniacum. The sequence continues at coordinate 168,522 of JAJJWW010002056.1, read as the reverse complement.
GTTTTCCGTCCATAATGCTTGGTATGGAGGGTTTCTTGGCAAGCAAAGGCCAATGGTCGACCATGCGGGTCGGCGTGTGTATTCCATACACCTTGGGGGTGATGGAATTGATTTGTGGTCATCCAATCATGCTTGTGGAGTTGGATGATGCGATCGAATCATATTTGGCAAGCTAAGGCCGTGTGTATTCCATACACGCTTGGGGGTGATGGAATTGATCTGTGGTCATCCAATCATGCTTGTGGAGTTGGATGATCTGCGATCGAGATCATATCCAGGAGGCCGATACGATCAAGTTCGGATGCTCAATCGGGCTAGTATAACACAGAGAGGGACTCAATCGGGCTAGTATAACACACCGAGAGGGCTCGGGCTAGTATAACACACCGAGAATCGGCACATGCGGGTATTTCGTACATGGTTTCATTATAGTGTTTGGAGGTTTGTGTTACTGCAGCAGAGTAACACTCGGTCGTCATGCCACACGATAATGAGTACGGAAATACAAGGCGGATATGAAATTCACGGAAGGATTGTTGCTACATGCTCCAACCTGGAGGAATTTTACGTATTCACAGAATGGGATTGTTGCTACATGCTCCATTCTTGGTGAATTAAGTGAGGAGTATCCGCCACTTATAAACGGCTTTATCTTTTACAAGATGTCAGCGCATGATTTTTTTCAGGTTACTTACAAATTTAACCTTAAACGAAAATCCACCATCAACATGTATATTTTTATTTTTTTAGACTTTCTCTTTCTCTTGCACTTTTACTTTTTGGACTTTGGACTTGGACATTTGGACATTCTTTTATTTTTAAACCCTACGGAAGGGTAGTATTAAATATAAAATGTGTGCAGAGAAGGACGGTGATTACGATATCACCTCGGCCCCTCGGGTTCGTACATGACATAGGAGTCGTGGCCCGAGTCGACCACAACGGTTCATCCCCGTGCAGTACGGAGGTAAGTTTGTCGAAACACTCGTGAATCCCCCATCGGTGATTCTTGTATTCCTTCGTTTGCATATATGTCGAGGACTTGAAAACGACTGCTTTAATTTCCTAGTAAAGGGCAAGGACTGGACATACAAGAGAAGGGTTCGGATTTCATCACCGTTCTCTTCTTGCCCGCCTTAGGAAAACGATACTTAACGCGAACCTAAGCTTTAAAATTTGGAATAGAACGAGACCGATAGGGTAACGAGCTTAGTAGGAAAGTCGCTCGAAAAATATTGGTTATTCTTTTAGAATACTTCGAAGTTCATGATGGTTTCGTGAAGTTGAATGCGTGACTGCCTTAGCCTTGCAATAGCGGTGAGGCCTTGGGTATGAAAGCTCCACCGAGCTTCCCTCGCCTTGATTCAACTTACTTTAACTCGGATTGATCCGAGAGGGTTTGCTCGGTTATAACGAATTCCCTTTCGAACGATTAGAAGCTGGTCTAGAAAACAATCTAAGTGGAGCCATCATGCTTTTTGTTTTTGCTAGATATCATTAGGTTTGCTGTGGTGGAGTCAGCCTTGTTTGTGTTTGCATAGAACTTACCTTCCTTTTAGGATTTTTATTTTTCTTTTGTTTTTCTAGTGTATGCCCGAGGTCATTAAAGAACGGGCTTGGAAAAGAAACACTCTAGGTCGTTTGATTAGTGACAAACCTAGCAGTTCTTCTTGTGAAGGCGGGGAACTCGAAGACTCTTCTTTTGAGAGCCCCGTTTTGGAAACTTCAATTTTGAGAATCTGTCTCTTCGTGAGGAAAGTACCCCTAGTGCTTCAGTTGTGCCAGCGATGGCTACTTTGAAAGATTACATGTTCCCAACTAGGACCAACCGAAGCTTCGTGTATTAAATTGTCGGCCAATACGGCTAATTTCGAGATAAAACCTAGTCTTCTTGAGATGATCCCTATATTCTTAGGAAAAGATGATGAGAACCCTTATTTTCATATTAGGGACTTTGAGGAAATTTGCGGGACGAGTTAGAATAAAAGACCTTCGACGAAGTCTTGAAACTTAAGATGTTTCCTTTTTCCTTGAGAGATAAAGCCAAAACACGGGTGAACAACCTACCATCTGGATCCATTGAAACATGGCGGGAAATGATTGCAGACTTTCTATATGAAATTCTACCCTAAGCATAAAAGCTGCAAGTTTGTTAGGAAGAAAATTAGTGCTAGTGTGCAACAAGAGGAGAGTCTCTTTATAGGTTTTTAGAGAGATTCAATGATCTCCTATCCCAGTGTCCTCACCATGGATTTGATAATATAAAACTTGTGGAGATTATTTATAATGGTTTAGACTATTCGACTAAATCCATGGTCGAGTCTATGTGTCTTGGGTGAATTCACAAATAAAGCTAGCGATGATGCTTTTACCTTCTTAGGAACTATCATTTGAAAAATCCCAACGGTGGGAGCCTTGTGTTGAACCCCTAAAAGACTCTTGGTCAATAGAAGTGGCACCGATGTGGTAGATACAAACTTCGAATCAGATGCTAAGTTTGCTGCTTTGTCTAGAAGGTTAGAAGCTTTGGAAATGAGCCAGTCTAAAAATAGGTCCCTTGTTGAACCTAATAGAGCCTCTCAAGTCTCTAGTTGTGTAATAGAGCCCGATAACTCATTTTGGGAAGGTCATGTTAGTGAAGAACAAGCCAACGCTGTCTATAACAACGCTAGGTTTGAGAGCCGTCAGAAGTCGACCCTTACTCGGATACTTACAACCACAGTTGGAGAAACCATCCTAATTATTCTTGGTCTAAGGGCCAGAATCAAGGACAATCTAGTAATTCTCGGCCTCCCCCGGGTTTTGGTTATACTCGAATCCTTCGGGTCAAACCCAGTTTGAGAACACTTCGAGAAAAATATCTCTACCTTAGAAGAAGCTCTTACTATGTTAACAACCAACCACCTTAGCTTTCAACAAGAAACCGAGGCGAGAACCATAAGGATAATTCCCAGGACTCTTGCTAAATTAGAACTTCAAGTCGGCCAAATAGCTAAGTATTTAAGTGAGAGAGAAGAAGGTAAGTTTCCTAGTCAATCTCAACCCAATCCTAGGGGGTCCATCAAATATCTTTAGTTGGTGAGGAATCATCAAACCATGTGAACTCGATAAAAACCCTTAGGAGCGGTAAACGGTAGACAACAAGGTAGCCATGCCTAGTGGACATACTTTAGTTCCACCTTCTACGTCCCAAGAGGAACCCGTAGGCGAGGAAAGCCCAAACAATACCTAAGGAGTCCCAAGAAATTCTGATATGACTACCTTTGTGCCTAGAGCCCCATATCCCATGATTGTTAGCACCAACAAAGAAGGAGTCGACTTTCAACGAGATAATGGAAACATTTAAGCGGTGAACATTAACATTCCTTTGTTAGAAGCAATTAGGCGGATGCTGCTTATGCCAAGTTCCTTAAAGATCTTTGTACACGCGTAAGCTTAATGTCCAAAAGAAAGCCTTTTAGTTGGTCAAGTAAGTTCCATTCTTAGAACCAAACACCCCCTAAGTATAAGGACCACTGGATGCCCCACCATTTCTTGTGCGATTGGTAATCACATGGTCGACAAAGCTTTACTTGACTTAGGAGCTAGTGTTAACTTACTCAGAGTATCATGTATACACCAGTGGGTCTTGGTAAGTTGAAATCGACCAAAATGACACTTGATTAGATGATAGGTCTGTCAAAGTTCCTCGTGGTGTCATAGAGGATGTTACGATTGAGGTTGATAAGTTTATTTATCCGAGTGGATTTCGTTGTTCTAGACACCCAACCTATTCGGGACCCAAGTGCTCAAATCCCGGTGATTCTAGGTCGCCCATTTTTAGCCACACTAACGTCTTGTCATCAAGCGTAGGATTTGGGCTTATGAACATATCCTTTGGTAATATGACCCACTGAACTAAATGTCTTTAATGTTACTAGACAACCTTCTGAGAATGATGATTTAGAAGGAGTGAATATGATTAGCACTTTAGTTCAGGATTTAGTTCAGGATAATTGGCATGAGACTTTACTGGGAGATTCTTTAGATGAATTTGAGGAAACCAATCTCTTAGACCAGTTGTGTGGTCATTCTTTAGAAGAAGCCCTTGAGTATTTTAAAGACTCTACGGACCCAGAAATCCAGGAAATAGTGTTAGGTATTTCTGAGAATAATGATGACCCTAAGTTTGGGGTGGAGAACTAGAAGAAGCTCTTGAGTACTTTAGGGACTACGAGGATCCGAGAAATTCAAGCAATAGTTAGAGGTTTGTCGTAGTGAGTAGTGAAAACTCTAAGTTTGGGGGTAATGATGGTAATGATGATCATCGGTATCCTAATTGAAGTCCCTAACTTGGGATTCGAGCCTTGTGCGTCGAGATATTACTTGAGTCTATTCGGACTCACGCAACCCGATCCTCCGATCTTTGTCCAAGAAGTAACCCGGGTATTAGAGACCGTTTTTCGGATGAATCTATTTATCAAGATACACATATGAAGCTCAATTATGCTACCCGGATGAACCTAGTTGTCTTGACGAAACCTAGACGAGGATGTGCTCCTTCTATTCATTTTTAAGAACCGGTGCGGTTTATGCGATATTGGTGTTAGCTCTATTTGGTCTTATGGACCCACAACTTTTTCGGCTATTGGTGTATGACTTTGGAAGGTGAAGATCCTTTTTGAGGTATTTGATGTCTGGCTGAAGACTTTAAACTTAGCACTTCTTGGGAGGTAACCCAATCTCATGCAACACGGTAATATCTTTCCTTAACTCTTTTGCTTCAAATGGTAACAGTTTCTCCATGTTCATGTTTTTAATTTCATCTTTAGAACATTGAGGACAATGTTAGATTTAAGTTTGGGGTATGGGAGAAACTTTTTAGTTGCAATAAATAAACTCCAGAGCCTAGAAATTTATGTTTATTAAGGATGGCATTAACCAATCTAAGTGGATGGAAGCATTTTGGTTGTAGGAGTTGAGGAACCAATCTGATTAGATGGAAACATCTAGAAGAGTCTATTCATAAAAGCACGAGCTCGGTGTTAGAAAAGAAAACATGGTAGTTTCGCCATATCCTCGTGATGGAAACATCGAAAGAATCCTGATCACTTCTTTTATTTTTATTTTTACCATTGTTAGGGTGAAATAGAGTGACTGAGATACCAAAAAAAAAAAAAAAAAAAAAAAAAAAATTTGAGACCAGACCACTAGACCAACTGGAATAAATACAATAAAGTCGACCACTGGTACCCTTGTATATGCCAGCTGAGTTGACCTAGAGCAAGGATTATCGACCACTGGTCCCCTTGTATGTGCCAGTGTGTTGATATTAGTCCAGACCAGTATCTCAGTCCATTAGGATAGGTTCACCTAGCCAATATCATCCACGTTTTTCTCTTCTTAATCTATTCATGTGATTGGTCGACTCCAGGTTTATGATGTCTAGAAACTATCGAGTAGAGCTTTGTCACTTTATATGAATTTTAGTATGCTTTCGTGTACATCAATTGGAATTTCGCATCGGGGTACTTCCTCTTGTAGTCAATAAGTATGCCAACCAAGGAGATTCTTTAGTGCCTTCCAAGGTTACTGCGTAGATAGCTAGGGTGCAGGTAAAAGGTTTTGTGGGTACACCTCGGTAAACCCTCCGGAGACAACACTCATGCCAGGGAAACCTAGTGGTTTAACGGACTTCTTTGCACGTGCTAAGTGTACTCATTTTATTTTCTAGATTAGTTTTGCTCGAGGACTAGCAAATAATAAGTTTTGGGGTGTTGATAGACACATTTATGTGTCTAATATGTCTCAACTTTGTATGTATTGTTAGTACTCGACTTTTGTATTTATTTTGTTATTTTATGTCTTTATAGGCATTTTAGAGAAATAAGCTCTTGCGGCGAAATTGGCTCGAAAAGTGGTGTTTTACACCCCGGGATAAAGTACTAAAGGCACCCCAGAAAATTACTAAAGGCACCCCATGGGAATGTGTTATTCGGACTCCGAGCAACGGATAAGGGCGACCACTGGATAAGGGTGACCTTCTTCACAAATTCAAAAAAATTATTTTGGCGGAAAATATTTGCTCTTCACTGGCAGATTTTCTCGATTGCATTTGGACGTGATTTTGTGCGATTCAATCGTTGAAACTTTTGGAAAGATGTAATATATCATAAAAGAAATTTGGTATGGGTGATTGTTTTGACTGAATTTGGTTGGATAATCACGTGGAAGAAATCGGGGCAACACGGGTTTGAAAATGATATTCACGGATTTTCAACAAGTTTGATGTGTCTTTGCTCGTGTTTAGATGACACTTAGTCATTGAAGATGCGTGTAGAAGCTAAATAAGGGAGTATCGAAGCTATTTACGCGTGGAGAATGATTTCGGGGAAGAAAATATTCGTAAAATATTTTCTTTTAACAGAGTAATGGAGGATCTTGGAGAGTTAATGAGCGTGATTTCTTGTCGCTTTTGGGTATAAATAGGTTCCCTGGGTGTCCTAGAAGGTGTCGAGTTTGGGGGCTTGAGGAGAACCGAGGAGCAAGAAATCACCATGAACAGACAAGCTTCCTGCTTCTTTGTTTTATGCTTTCGATGAAGATGAAGAACACGAAGAAACAGACTAGCAATAACGATCGTTTGTCATGATGACACCCGACAGTGGATCTTGGGTCACGGGCGTGGGTCGTATTTTTCCAAAGACACAGCACTTCAGCTGTCGTTGTTTTAAACGTCTTTTGTGGGTGCGAGAATCTGTTTTATACCATTTTCTCTTCTTCTCTTTATTGTAAACACCATTTGAGCCATAATAAATAATTATTTTGAGAGCATGTTTACCATGATGATCTAATTCCCTCGTAACCAAGGCAATGGAGGAAGCTATTCACGCAACATAAATGGGTAACTATTTCATTTAATTATATAATTCACCTAATCATTTGCTTCATAGAAGTTTTAAATTGTTTGAATGATTGTCTTAATTATTTGTGATTGATTTGATAGGTTATGCTTGGTTTAATCTCTTGATAATCTATGCTTAAGGTTTACAAATAACATTTGAGAATTTGTATGATTGATAGTGAATTAAAGATAAAAGAGGATTGAAGAATTGAATAGAGTTTTGAAATATTTATCATTCAATTTTGCGTAATAGTGGAATCTAGTGTCTTGGTCACCTCTCGCCCACTTTGTTAATATTTTTGTATATATATTTTTCTATCATTTCAGTTTATTAAGTCTAAAAAAATCTTCCTTCACAAGTCTCAAAGAACCTTTCTACTACAACATCATTGATAAATACCATCAGGGTCAACACAAGACTCCCACTGTTGGGATTTCTCAGCAATAACTCCTAAGAAGGTAAAGGCATCCTCAGCACTTTTACTAGTGAACTAACCAGCGCACATAGACTCGACCATGGATTTGGTCGAATAGTCTAAACCATCATAAGTAATCCCTACAAGTTTCATCTTATCAAATCCATGGTGAGGACACCGAGATAAGAGATCATTGAATCTCTCTAAAAACCTATAAAGTGACTCTCCCTCTTTTTGCACACTAGCACTAATTTTACGCCTAACATTTTGCGGTTTTATGCTTAGGGTACAATTTCATATAGAAAGCGACAATAAGTTCTGCCATGTTTCAATGGATCCGAGATGGTAGGTTGTTTAGCCAGGTCTTGGATTTATCTTTTAATGAAAATGGGAACATCTTAAGTTTCAAAACTTCATCAGTAAGGTCTTTTATTCTAACTGTCCCACAAATTTCCTCAAAGTCCCTAATATGAAAATAAGGGTTCTCATCATATTTTCCTAAGAATATAGGGATCATCTGAAGAATACTAGCTTTTATCTCGAAGTTAGCCGTATTGGCTTGCAATTTAATGCATGAAGCTCGGTTGGTCCCAGTTGGGAACATGTAATCTTTCAAAGTTGCCATCGTTGGCACAAATGAAGTACTAGGGGTACTATTCTCACTAAGAGACAGATTCTCAAAGCGAAGTTTCCAAAACGGGGCTCTCAAAAGAAGAGTCTTCGAGTTCCCCGCTTCCACAAGAAGAACTACTAGGTTTGTCACTAATCAAACGACCTAGAGTGTTTCTTTTCCAAGCCCGGTCTCTAATGACCTCGGGCATACACTAGAAAAACAAAAAGAAAAAGAAAAATCCTAAAAGGAAGGGAAGTTCTATGCAAACACAAACAAGGATGACTCCACCACAACAAACCTAATGATATCTAGCAAACAAAAAGCATGATGGCTCCACTTAGATTTTTTCTAGACCGGCTTCTAATCTTTCGAAAGGGAATTCGTTACAATATAAGAAAACCCCTGCGGGATCAATCCGAGTCAAAGTAAGTTGAATCAAGGCGAGGGAAGCTCGGTGGAGCTTTGATACCCAAGGCCTCACCGCTATTACAAGGCGGCGCGAGTCACGCATTCAACTTCACAAACCATCATGAACTTCGAGTATGCTAAAAGAGTAACCAATATTTTTCGAAAGACTTTCCTACTAAGCTCGTTACCCTATCGGTCTCGTTCTATTCCAAATTTTAAAGCTTAGGTTCGCATTAAGTATCGTTTTCCTAAGGCGGACAAGAAGAGAACGTGATGAAATCCGAACCCTTATCTTATATGGCCAGTCCTTGCCCTTTACTAGGAAATTAAAACAGTCGTTTTCAAGTCCTCAGCATATATTCACACGAAGGAAGACAGTAACTCGCTAGCAGGGGATTCGCGAGTGTTTCGACAACTTACCTCCCGTACCAGACGGGGGATGAACCGTTGTAGTCGACTTGGGCCACGACTCCTATGTCATGTACGAACCCGAGGGGCTGAGGTGATATCGTAATCACCGTCCTTCTCTGCAAACAGTTTGATATTTAATACTACCCTTCCGTAGGGTTTAAAAATAAAAGAATGTCCGAGTCCAAAGTCCAAAAATAAAGTACAAAAGAAAAGGAAAGTCTTAAAAAAAATAAAATAAAAAAATATCTCTCTTTTTTTTTCTCTCTTTTTTTATAAAATATAAAAAATCTTCTTCTTTCGCTCCTTTCGCTTTGTCTTTAACTCCAAATCTTTAAGTATCCACCAAAAGCTTTGGTAAATTTTTCTTTCGCTCCAAATCCCAAAATATGAAAGGAAAAGACAAAAACCCAAAAACGTAAAGAAGAACAAATAAACAAAAACCTAGAAGAAAATCTAAAAACTCTAGCCTAAAGACAAGCCCGCGTCGGCGGCGCCAAAAATTGGTGGGTATTTTCATTGATGTTGTAGTAATAGGTTCGTTGAGACTTGTGAAAGACTTAATTTTTAAAGCAAAAATATAACAAACTCAATATAAAGTTTTGTGAAAATTATGGAGAGACCGGGGTTTAGGATTTCACCATTCACCAAAATTCATGTGATTTAATGTTAAAGTTTATCATGCAATTCTAGACAATATAACTCCAATCAAAAGAAACTGTGATTCTACTCATTGCCTAAATTAGATTTTCAAAACATTAATTGTTAATCGCAAGCATGAAGTATCAAAAGTCCTAAACTAAGCATACTTCATCAAGAGAAAACACAACTAATTAATAAAAATCATTTACTCAATTTTCATTCGGTGCAAATAATCATAAAAGAATTGCATAAATAAATTTTACCACATAACTTTTGGAAGAATGGCTTCCTCCATCGCCCCGGAGGATGGGTTTAGCTTCTCATCATGGAAACACGCTCAAAAGTTGATTTCATTGCTCAAAAGGTGTTTACAAGGATGAAAATATATGAAAACAACAATTTGTGACGACTATAATTGTTGAAAATTGTCTTTTTAAAGAACGATACAAAAGAAAGCGTCGCGATTCTTGTTAATTTTATCCTTTGTGAAATCTGTTGCTAAGCCTGAGAATAAAATGACAGTTTTTAACAACTGTCCATAGCCGTCTGTTCTTCGTGTTCTTGATGATCACAGCAGCAGAAAAATATTCTCTGCAACTCTCGATTTCTCGGCTCTGTGACGTTCAACACTGCTCCCGATCCTCTGCATCTATTCTAATCGACTACAACACATTATATACTCCTCCATGCAGCAGAATCACGCGTCATAACTTCATATAATCTTCAATCAATCGGCAGTGAAGAAAAATATTCTCGGGAATATTTTCTTCCCAGATTTATCTCCGACGCGTTGATTTTCTCCCCAACACGCTCCAATCTTGTTGATTAGAGTAAACCACGGTGCAAACACACACCGCAGTTGATTCTCACGGGAAATCTTCAAACAACTCGTGACAGTCAGAGTAAAACTTCATGCTGTTTTGCTTTGCTTCACGTTTTCTAGCCAATTTGAGTCGAGCCAAAGACCCAAACCAAGCTGTTAGGCCCAATCAAGTCATCACGAGAGAGTTGCGGCGATTGAATCTCTCCCGAACGCCCAAAAATCCAACTCCAAATCTGCCATATCCTGTGAGTTTATTCCCTTAAAACTGGATTTTGAAATGGTAGGGATGGTGTCCCCTTATCCTGATGCAGGGGTGCGAATAGCGGAGGTGGCTCCTTGGGGTGCCCCTTAGATATTGGGTTACCTCTTATCTAAAGTGGGATTCCGAATAGCAAATGTCCTCCGGGGGTGCTCCGCATAATTTTTCGATCAGATTTTTCCAAAAATGTTTATTTCCAAAAAATACCTACAAACACACAAAACACCATAATAAGGACAAAAACGAGTACTAACAATACGAAACATTGAGGACAAATTAGACACATAAATGCGTCTATCATATTACATCTCTGAACTTCACCGATTACAAATTTTCCATGATAAGCTGTCAGGGTCAAGCATTGCATATATAAGACACAATAATCTATTCAACTAGTCAAATGTAGTATGATACATGCAAGTCAAATACTACTCCTCCAATGCCAACAAATACCAATACTTGGCGGAAAACTATTTCTATAATTCGTCGGGACCTGTAATATTAAAGTAAAGAATATTGACAAATGAGGATACCAAACATTTGAGGTTAAATAGATAATAAACACACAAAAGCATATATCAAGAAATATAATTACCTTAAATACATGGCAAAAGACTGAAAACTTGACCTTTGCAATCCAGCTCGTACTTTCGGATACGGTATTTTTTTCACTAAATGGACACATAAGATCCTTCACAAAAATTCTTTCATGTATGTGCTGTTGAAATCAAACCAAAAATGATATATAAGAGAGCTCCAAGGTATTGGGAGTAACATTAAAATACTATGTTCAAAAGTAATTATTTACAGAGTGTGATGGACATGGTGGACCACTGGATTGAGAAACATAACTTTTGTTACGCACGACAGACTTAATTTTTTTGGAAACCGAAAGTAATAAAAAATATTCGTAAACCTTCGGGAACTAATTCAATGAGCCATTATTACCTTGCAGCATGAAACCCAGTCAAACCCAAGTGCAAAGTTCTTGGAATCGGTGGTGCAGAAAGAGTTGGATAATTGAAGTTCCGAAAAAATAAGCTAAAATACGCACCCTCAAACTTGAATTTCCATAATAGAAAGTGGCAATTATGAAACATTAAATATCGTAACTATGTAAACAACAATAACTGTTTTACGCCTGGAAAGATTTCAATAATATATATTTAAGCCAATTGCAATATTTACCGGGAATATTTCTGATGCGTGTCGTAGGTGCGATCAAATTAATTCAATATTTCCACTCAATTAAAAATAATATAATGGAAGTCAAGTTCGTTCCCACGAGGAGCAAGAGATCTTAGTTGTAAAAGTTGTCACGAAAGGGGGGTGTAAAAAGCAAAATAAAAATAAACAAAGCAATTAAAATCGAAAGTTGAAAGATGAAAGCAATAAGAGAGAGAAGATCAAGGAATCCTTCTTCGTTACGAAACAATGAATCAAGTTATGTTCTATTCTACTTGTTATTAGTCATAAATTATCACCAACCGTAGGTAAAGCAGCTAGCTCAGTGCTAAACCCCTAAATCCCTTGTATCACCGGACACGGAAGTTCTCGACTAACGGATTCTAATCACCAAGCCACCTAGAATTAGCTCAACCTAGATGTAACTTGGCTCATGCATTAAGTTTTGTGAATTTCTTAGGTTGATATTAGTAGTTAGACTCTTAGCTCAAGGTCTACTTGCTAACGTTGTTTCTACACACAATTGCTCCACGGAATCCCTCACAAGGTCTCGTGTTTGCTACTTATGTAAAGAGTCAAGAAACGATTACTTATCTCCTAACTTTCACTAGCTTTAGATCAAATTAACAAATCAATTTAGCGTGCACTCCAAACAATCTATCAATCAATCATGAATGTCTTTAAGATCACTCCTATTAGTAAAAACAAACGATAATTATGTGAAAAACTTCAAGATAGAATTTGAAAACAAAACTCAAATCATGTTAAGAACTAGGAATTCATCCTCAATCAATAAGAAATTAGCTACTCATGCTTTTGAAATTCACACCAATAATAATAATTGAAAGAAGAATTTTCAAATTCACACAAGTAATTAAAAAGAAAAATCTTAGAAAAGCAAGCAAAAACACAAGTGTTGTGTGTGTAGAGAGGTGTGTAGAAGTTGTAGAAAACTTCTCTATTTATAAGCTTCAATATTCTCCAAATCTTCTAAGGAGTAGAATCCTTTTCCTTTTGCAATTCAACTTCCAAATTCAAGTCTTTCTCAACTCTTCATCTTCTGTTTCCAAATTTGAGTCCAATTCTCCATCCAATTCCTAGCCCAAGTCTTCACACCCATGAGAGAAGTCCATAGAAAATTCTGGAATTTTTGGCTCGCCAGAAAAAGCTGGGATTGTGGCGGAATCCGGCCGGAATTTTCGTCATAGCCACAGAAATTCACTTGCCGGTTGATGGAATATTCCGTCAAGATTCCGTTATACTTAACTTTCGACTAACGGTCGTTAACGGTTAATTGGGTCAAGGTCTAAGTCATCGAGTCGAACAGAGTCACTAGCTAACTCTCGGGTGACCGGTCTAGCCGAGCCATCAGTGCACGCGAGCCAAAATATTCACACCAAGTTGGCCATGCCTTCCCTGCACCTCTTCCCGACCATGATGGCTATCACCCCGCCAGATTTCTTCACAAAGATTTCAAAGACACTCAAGACGGCTCGGCAACCAAAGTGCCGGTTCATTGCTGCACATTCCATTCAAGCCCACGTAATTGCAATCCTAGCATTCATTCTTAAGACAACACACACACACACGAGAGAGCCAACACCATCTAGCCATTGCACGAGACTCAACTCATGACTCCACCGGACTTAGTTCATTTTGCACCTGTACCTTGTATTGCACAGCCTTTCAGTCTAGCTATGAACCACCATCTTCCCTGCAAACCTCTTCTTGTAACTTGCAACTCAAAACCAGGCCATGGTGCTGATGCTCCAAGCCTAGTCATTCACTTCCAATACCACCTGCAATACATTGTAGCTGCCATTTGCATCTTCAGCTCCACTACTTTGCAGACCACTATGAGCTCAAGCTATATTCATCTCAGCCAACGCAGCCCTTAACCTCCAGAGACTCCATTTCAAACACCAGCCTATTCTCACTGCAGCATATAACACCTGCAACACCCAAATTCAATTTCACCATTGCCTATGCACCTCCACCAGGCTTAGGCCATCTCATTGCATTTCTTCCATCAGCGGCATTGCCATCTCCTTCTCTGTTCAAACATCAGAGCCACATTACCTGCAATAACTCCACCAACACAGCACCATTAGCCTAATCAGGCAATAACCACCACCTGTAGCATACAACCAGCACCATCATTGTCTTGCAAGCCACCATGCACGATGCACCAGCCAACACCACCCGGCCTGCTAACTTGTAGCCACAATAGCTCAAACGACTGTCACGGCTACGCCGGACTCGCACTTCACCACCGCCTCAAGCCACCATTTCAACCCATTCTATCTCGGCTGCGCCTGTAATGCCACATCTGTCTAGCTTAGTTTCGAGCCATTCCATAACCATCGAGCAGCCATTTATTCCATCAAATCCTTCTACTCTTGCCAAGCCATTCAACAACATTAGTTCAAGCTAAATTCAATCATAGTAACCAGCTGAGTCTCATTCTCACTGACAAACATTTCATATTAACGACTTCAATTCATCATTGAACCCTAGCTTCTAATTCACCGAGCAACACAACGCGAGAGACCATTCCTATCAACTACAAACAGTTTCAATCATCACATCACCACCAGATCCCCTTTCTCATAGCGACAACAGTGAACTGGTTCTTGAGCCAAACCCAATTTTTCTGGGTTTCTTCATAGCACCAACAACGACTCAATACTCAATAATCATCATTCCGGCTCTTCTCGGGCTCAATCTCGGACTTCACAAAGAATTTCTCGATCTTGGCTGCATCGTTTTACTCTTCTTTTCTCACAATTTCAACGGCGTGCCTTAATCTTCTATTCACCAACGAACCCCTTTTTGTTCTATAAACATCAAACTGCAACAGCATCGAACCCTGATTCTCTGATTTCTTTAACCTCAGACGCCATCGATTTACTTAAACCCATTCTCTACTTACATCTTAACTCAATCACGGATCCATAGCCACAAGAACGAGCTCTCGGATTCAAATTGGTTGTGCGCAACTTAACCTAGCCTCATGAAAATCAACAGCATCACATCTCAGTTCTCTCTATTCTCAATTTCTAATGCAACTTAAGCCAATTGCAATATTTACCGGGAATATTTCCGTTGGACATCATTCTTTCAACAAACATTTCCGACAAAAGAACATTTCAAGTTCAACCACATTAGCAAAACATGCTTCACAAAAATAAGAAAGCACTGACCTAAAATGTAATTTTGAAATCACTTCCTCTAATCATGTAGATTTGATTAAACGTTATCAGCTGCCCTCTCAGGATCTGAAGCATGTGAATGACGACCAGTTAAGCTTTGGGAGCCAAACAAAATAAAGAGAAACAAAGAGTTCAGTAGGTGATTATAATAACACTTTTGGTTAATTTTGGACAGGATCATAGATCGAGCAAAAAGTCAGTTGTGACTGGTTTTTGCACATTAGAATTCAACTGCCAACCAAATTTGGAAAATAACCAACAATAATTCTTGAAAAGCATTAACAAAAATTGCATGCATGTATTATTATATCGTAACGAAAACATCATAACTAACGGTAATTACCAGATCAAATAAAGGTTAATTATAAATCGCAAAAAATTAGCACATTCTCTTTGATTAATAATTACAAAATCCAATTTTGTAATGTATAGAGGACTTGTAGGTATAAAAAGCTCGAATTAAGAGGTATAAAAAGCTAACGTAGGATTCCAATAATAGCTTCTATTTCATCGATCATGAATAACTACATAATCTCGGTTTTTCGTTGACAACATTCATCAATCCTCACCTGAATAAAATACAACAAAGATAAACATGATGATCCTATTGGTTGAAATATATTCCGGTGGGGCCAGAAAATCTAAGAAGAGTGATTTGTTCATCTTATAACCACAACAGAGAAAACTCATCTGAAATCATATAATTAATTAATTAATACTTTTTTTTTTGAATGGAGAAGGATATATATGTACAGGATATTTGCAGAGAAGGGAAGCCAGAGGCTTCAAACCAGCAAACAAAAGGACGAGATTTACCATTTCATGCTCATTATGTCTTTCCAATGGAAAATAACTTGGTTCATAGAATAACCTCCGAATATATCAGAGGATGAACTCCAAAGATGTATATCTAACTTTATGGCACAAAGAAGCTCATCACATGTCTTTTGTCGACCTCCATTTACTCTTCGATTCCTCTCTAACCACAGCTCCCAACAAATCGCAAACGGTATTAAGTGCTAAACCAAATTAATTTTCTTTGAAATTCGATTGATCTACTAGCTACGCAAACATCTCTTCAAACTATTTCTTCTTACCCACTTAATCAGTATGGAATTAAGAAAGCTATCCCAAGAATCTTGCCATATCACAATGAACGAAGAGACGATCTTGAGTTTCCACATTAGTATTACACATCAAATATATATTTGAACTAATTCAACCCTTCATTCTAGAGCATTTCTCTAGTTGGAATTGAGTCATGCATCTAACCCAAATCGAAATAACACTTTCGGCGGAACTTGTCTTGCTTGTCACAACTTTATAAAAGTCATAGTCCTCCTCAATCTCTTTCGGCTTGGTATATAAAGCCTTGAAGAACAATCACCTAAATGAAATCTTCCTCCTCATTTCTGCAGACCACCGATCTTAAGTCATGCTTCAACTCAAATAAGTTTATACGTTCAGCTGGGTCGAGAACTCTTGAAAACTCAAAACTCCACGCACTGCCTTTCATTTTTTCTACAATATCGAACTTTTGTTTGCTAATCTTGTATAGTCTAGGATATTTATCCTTGAGCGCACCTTTGTAACTCCAACAATCATGCTTGAATCTTGTGCTCTTTCCATTCCGAACTTGCATATTCACAGCACTATAGAAATATTTATTAGGTTTTAGAATATCATACCACATACTTCTTCCCACTGGCTCATTCGATTTGTAGTGGAACTAAACAATGCTCCTCTGCATTTTTTTTTCACACATAAGCTTTCTCCATCAGTCTGTTTTCTCCTTATATACAAAATCTTCCATGTCACTTTGCCAAGAGTGATTTGTTGATAAATCACAGACTTCGGATGCCTAACCCTCATTTGTTTCTGGTTTCAGACCATAAAAGGCCAACGCCCATTAAACACATACCTTATTTGTATGTTACATTTTTGGTTATTGTCATTCCATTCTCCTTTATCTCTATCCTGATTGTCGATGCATTGTTCCATCTACCAGCTAGAATAATGAGAAACATCCACTAGGTAGATTATGCTTATGCTAGTGCTGATCATCTAGACAAACCTTAGAATGTGTATTCAAGAATCAAGTAGAAATTGAGATGAACGAAAAATTAATTTATTTATTTTTACACAAAATTAGTTAAAAAGACCAAAACCAACAATTTAAAGGTGAAAAGACATGTAAATTTTGATACTCGTTTTTAAATGGACAAGAATGTAAAAATAGCCAGGATGTAAACAGTTTAATCCTACCCATTTTCAAATATTTTTTCTTATTTTTAATTTACATCAGGATGCATCCAGTTTCATCCTCACTATTTTTTAAGTTTAAGCCAGGATGAATCCAGTTTCATTCTTGCTATTGTTTTGGTCCATTTCACCCATACTAATTTTTACTCGTCCATTAGAACCAAGTTTTAAAAATATTTGGACAAATGACCCATTTTCCGATATTTTTATTAGGGTCGGGACTTGGGGAAAAAAAACTCCAACCAAATAAATCAAGCTTCTTATAACTTTGAACTTTTTAAGGGGTTGGGGTTGTAAGTTGTCGGCATCCTTAGATGCTTGGCCAATTTGTTTGGGTGGTTGGAAAGTCTTTGTTCCTAATTGAGGGATGGAGCCAAGAAAGGCCCATTTTTCAATTTGACCCGGGCTATAATGAAAAATTTGCACTGGTGGACCAGAGTGCTACCTGAGCTAAAGCCAAGTTTAGCCCTCTCCTAGGTCCATCACTTCTTTCCAGGCTTCTATGGTGCACTGCTAGGTGCCGTCTGTCAACTTATTTATACTCATAAGGTCTGATTCACCAATGGAAATTCCTAACTTGGGGAAATTGGCATGAGATTTCTGACTTGTAGGTAAGTTTTGATATGGAAAATTTTGAGCTTTTAATAAGATTTGAATGATTTTTGGTGGTATGTAGTCCATTTATATTTGTCTGTGTAATTATGGTTTTCTGGCGAAAACTATACACCTTGTAATCTAATTTGATTGATGTTTGGATAAAGGTAATCGATAGCGGTGAGTTAACTCGTCTTAAAGTTCAACCTTGCTCCCTGAACCCTTTTTCTGTTTTTTTAGACATACGCTAAAAGTGTAAATGCAGAATTGGATAAATCTTTGAAAGGAAGTTGAGAAGAAGAAATTGGAGAACAAGAGGGTAACAAGGGAGTCAGCGATGGGAAAGTCACAATTGAATCCAGTGATGATTCTAGTGAAGATGAAACGGATAATGAAGGATTGAAGGTGTGGTAGTTGAGAATATGATAACTCTAGAAGAAATACCTAGAAAAAGACCTATGACTAAGGAGCAAAAGGTTGATAATCTTGTGAACGTTATATGCATGAGGCCACTCCACTCATTGCCAATTGGTTTTGAGTTGGAAGCCCAAATGCTAGTATGGTGCTAGAGCTAGGCCTAGGCCCTGTATGTGTAGTAAGACCTAAGACCCCTACGTGGGCAGGCACTCATGCAGCGGTCCACGTGTAAGGGTTCGCCCTTCACGTGGAGGGCGTGTTGAGGATTAGTCCCACATTGCTAACCTTCCTAGACTAGATCCTCCTTGTATGTCAGAGTTCAGTTGTTGTTAATTAAGGCTTGCAGCCCATAGTTTAGTTCCCTTTTGCGGCACTTGATTAGTGCTTTCTACTTCTGTAATTCTTTTTTTTTCTTTTCAATAAAATTTAACTTTTCAAGTCCAAAAAAAAAAAAAGTTAACTCGGCTTAGGAAACTTAAACAATTTTAGTCGGTGTAGGAAAAACTATAACTCCATATCGGTGTCAGTTTACTCGGTTATATGTATAGCCCGTAGGATAGCTTGAAGCCGAGACCTAATTATATTTTTGGAAACTAGTAATTTGAGAGCAAAACTTATATAAACCGAGCACCCACTTAAAGTAGACACACCAAAACTAAGAAAACAGATTTTCTCATTCTTCCTAAGCGAAAGTTCAATTTTCAAAACTTCAATTAATTTTGCTGCGTTTTCAGACCAATTTTCGAACAACAATGTCAAGATCATGCTTACCGGAGGAGATCCAGGAAGAGATTTTATTAAGGTTACCTGTTAAATCCATCTTATGTTTCAAGTCTGTATGCACGAACTGGTATGCACTACTTTCTAGCCGCAAGTTCATAAAGGATCACCTTAATCTTTCGGCCACCAAAAACAACCTCAGAAACAGAAAAATTATGCTCGGACTCGAAGTAAGTGATAACAAGTCCGACAAGGCTGATGATATATTTTATTCCATTGATTATGCCTCATTATTATCACCGACGTTAAGCAGGTGTGACGGAGATGCGCTGATGGATTACCCAAACGACAATAATGCCGGCAATAATTGCCATTCGATTATAGGATCTTGCAATGGCTTGATTTTATTATGGGAAGATTTTAGGGAAACAATGCATCTTTGGAACCCATCAACAAGAGAGTACAGGGGAAATCATTAGAGCTCTGACGGCCATAGATAACCTTTCATATGGGTTTGGTTACGATGCCAAAACTGATAATTACAAGTTGGTATGCATTGCAACTGGCTTTTCTGATGATCATGGCACGCTTGACGATTATTCGGAAGTTTACTCATACACAGCTGGTTCATGGAGTAGAGGCCAAAATATCCCTTATTCGTGTTCTGATGAGACTGAAGCTGTGCTTCTGAATGGTGTTCTTCATTGGTTAGGTGAAACAGTTCATTGGACAGGCGATACCGCCACTCGTGAAAAAACTATAATCTCCTTTGATATTAACAGTGAAAAGTTCATTGAACTGCCGTTTCCTGAAGGAACTATGACATGTCCAGAACAGATTTTGGAAGTTCTGGGAGATTCCCTTTGCTTAGTTTCTAGTGTCCGCAAGGTACGTGTTGATGTATGGGTTATGAAAAATTATGGAGTGAGAGAATCTTGGACAAAAAGGAATTCACCATTACCCAAGAAATTATTACTGCAAATCCCAGTTCCTTAAAGTTTTATGATTTTGCTAAAAATTGTGAGATTCTAATAAAGCTTGATGATTGTTTCGGTTTATACGACCGAAAAAATAATAACCTTAGGATCCTGGATTTAAATGGCACCATCGACGGATACTTTTTGTCGGAGAGTTACGTGGAGAGCTTAGTTTCAGTGACGGATACAACGGAACAAAAACAAATGAAATACATTGGTGAAATTCAAGATTCTCATTTGAAGAAAGTCTCTGAAGTTCCAACGGAAGCAGCTGCAGATAAAGAAGCAAAACGCAAACGTAATGAATTAGGTGAAAGTAATATTACTTCTAAAGAAAACTAGTGATAACCAAGAATTGGATGATGTAAATTCTGCTTTTGGAGGAGTCAATAATGGTTTTGTGTAGATGTTATTCTTGCAGATATGTTCTTTCAAGTGAATATTTTACTCATTTTCTGAAAAATAAAACTCGGGTTCAAATTCAATGATATTACATTCCACTTTGTAAGCAACATATAAGCTATTCGAATTGTACTTAACTTCACATAAATATTTTGAATCAATTTCTAACAAACACATTCAATTGAAGAACTTCTGACAAGAAAATAGTTCAATGAAAATAACATAACCACCAGCCAAAAATCTTGTTTGTAGCATCCAAAGCACATAATCAGGAGTTAACCTCACGATCCATTGGGTCTGAAATCATAGCAGAAGCGCACATAGAATGGAGTAAATAAATGGTCCATAAATTTTCACACAGAATTGGATTCAGGACGATATGCAAGAACCGAAGTAGCTAGAATTGAAAGTAAGCCAATATCAGCACACATGAAAAAGTTCTGGAGATTAGGGTCTTCACTTTGTTTGTCTGGTTTCAAAAATCTCTCTTCATTTCATGAATATCATTTTCTTCTTGTCTGCATGAGTATCAACAGTGAATACCAGAATATTGTTACTTTCGATCATTTTCGTTCCTGACTCTGTTGTGAGTGGGTTTTCAGAATTTGGTAATTGGCAAGTTTGTTCCTTGGTTGTGCTCTAATACGAGGGTACTTGGGGTTCCTCGCCTTCTTCCATGTCTTTGGCCTGTGAAATGTTTTCTGATGTACGGATCTTCTTACTCGTCTTCATTATCGTGGATACTCCAGCTTTGACTGCCTTGGAAGCTTTTGAAGCCTGTGCCTTCGGGTCGGCTCTCTCTGTAGCAACTATACATGACGACCAGATTAGGCGTGATGTTTACTTGAACAGAAACTAAGATATTTCCTTCGCGATTGACAGATTGCTCAAACAAATAGAATTTTGTCGCTGCTTGATTCAGCCCACTGTAATGAGTAAGGTAACAAATTAGAGATGATTGGAAAAGCAAGAGAGTATATTACAAAAAAATAGAGCAAGTATAGTTTCACCTCCATGCGCCTTTTTAATCCAAGATCAGGAACCTTCCAACCAACCCATAGTTGCAAAGCACATGAACAAATTGCAAGTCCATATGTAAAATGACCAAGGCCTTGCACAATCAATATACCATATCTCATGTGGCCGGCCTGGTCTTAATGTAAGAGAGTTTCCTGCATAAGCAAGCCGCAAGCAGACTATGTAAGGTAAATCATACAACTTTCACGAAATCATCTAACTTATGTCGAGCAAACTATAACATGATTATATTATGAATATAGTTACTAAAACAAAATCTCCACTTTCGAAAGCATCTCCAGATGGATTTGTCAATTGCTCACACATTCAAATTACCGAGATCAAGGATACTGAATTAAAGTTATCAATAACAATAATCACTAAGTGAACTCGCACTTGTGAACTCAGCCAGAATAGACATGCCAGCCTCATAACAAAATCACCAACACCCAACTTATCACCCATTAACCCAATTTTGTATTTGATGCTTTTAGGATGCAAAAGAACAAGCTAGCAGAATGCCTCAGTTATTACCCCAGTACAACACCCAAAGCATAAAACCGGACCCGACAATATAGCATAAAACCGGACCCGACATTGAACCCTTTGGGTCGGTTCAAGTCATCAAAGCACAGGAATCCAGCTCAAGCCCAAGCCTATTAAGATAAATACTCTACCGGGTCCGGTTTGTTTGTTTATCTCATAAAGGTTTATCTGTATCGCATAAATCTTTGAGCGAGAAACGGATTTTTTTTTTGTGGAAATTGAATTATTGTCCCTCCTTTTGATGGGCCTTCACAAATATCATTGTCCACTATATTAATATCCCTAATCCAAAAACAAGGAAATTTAATTAATTATACTTTCCTTTAATACCCCCTCTCAAACTTTAATGCACTTTCATTTTTTAGATCTGGAAACGATCTTTTTCTTTTCCTTTCTCCGCCATCACCACCACCCCTCTCCATTATCGGCACCTTACCACCGCCACCATCAACGTCTACGCTACCACCACCATCGTTATCCTACCGGCACCACCACCATCGCTATCCCTACCCGAGAACCACTACAACGATCTCCACTATCAACAACATTCGAGAGAAACCATATTTCCAAATCAATCTCGGTTTAAAATTACATAGAAAAACTTATTTTCAAATCTTAATCTTTATTAGAAATATGAGGTTTATTCCGATTTCAATTGATTTCGACTTGAAGAATCCGAAATCGATGATGCTGATGTGTATCGGTTGGGAAGAGACGATGGAAATCTTCATCCCAAGTAAGTAGATCTGAAGTTTCAATTATCAAAAATAAATTAAAAAGATAAGTTTGATCTCTTAAGTATTCTAAGTAGTAGCCTAAATTTGATCTTGGATTTGATTTGTTGGTGTTGATTCAACATGGTTTCTTTTTTTTATTTCGATTTTAAATTGAGCTCTTGTGGGTTTGATTGTGATTCATTCGAAACCAAGCAAATGGAGTTTGTTGTACTATTGTGGTGGTGGTGATAGAAACTTTTTGGTATTTGTTGTTGTGGTGGTGATGGTGGTGGTGGAAGGTGTTGTTACAGCGGTGGTGCTAGATGTTTGTTGCACTGCAGGTGATAGTGGTGGCTTTTATTGTATGAGTTGGTGGTAGTGTTGGTATGAGTTGTTATTCTGATTGAAGCTTGTTTGAATGAAATATGGTGGTTATGTTTCAGTTGAAACGAGACGATGATATTGGATCAACTATGGTTTGTTGATCCATATATTTTGGATCAACTATGGTTGTTGATCCATATATTTTGGATCAACTCCTGTTGTGGACCCAATTTTTTATTGGATCAACTATGGTGGTTTTGGTTGGAATGATGAAATTGGTGTTGGATTTTTGGTTCTGGGTGTCTTGGTGGTGGTGGTGGTGTTGGAGATGTGGGATTTGTTGGTGGCAGTAATGGTGGAGAGGTACGAATGACAAATTAGTCATGGAAATAGTAGTAGAATGGTGGTTTCAGTTGTTGTAGTTGTCGAGATTGGTTTTGAAAGTTTGGTCTTGGAGGTTGTTGGTGTTTTAAGCTACGAGGTAATGAAATATGGTGGTTATCTCTGGTTGAAGTAGGTAGTGATATTGGATCAACTATGGTTGTTGATCCATATATTTTGGATCAACTATGGTTGTTGATCCATCTATATGGGATCAACTACTGTTGTTGATCCTTTGAACTCATGCTTTGTAGTTTAAATCATGTAAATTTCACTAGTCCAGAAAGTGGTGGTAATCACGCTTTTAAATGACAGATTAATTACGTGAATAAGATATTACAAACAAATTCCGTCATATAACGTGAAAATAGTGGGACCCATCATTTAACACAAAAAAAACCGTTATTTTCAAACGTGGTAATTTACTAGGTGTGTGATTTAACGATGAATTATTAAATAACATAATAAATCCGACAAATATTTTAGTTTTTATACGCCCAAAACTAATTTTCAATGAAGGATTGAAGGTGTGGTAGTTGAGAAGATGATAACTCTAGTTGACTGAAATGAAAATCTACAAAACCTTTTTTATTGATTCAACCCAGAGAAGAGAAAGCTCTTCATATACAAACAATCCTCGAGTCAGTTTGTCATAGACACACATAACTGTCATGGATACAATGACTAATAGCATACAAGTAAAAGACTAAGAAATGCGAGACACATTTTGGACACAAATAACACACGAGTCATGCTCCTTGTCACTAGCCCCCTCAAGCTGAAGTGGTTGGAGCACTTTCAGCTTGTGTTTTAAAAACTCAAAACGAGGAGTACTTAGACCTTTAGTGAAAATATCTGCTGCTTGTTGAAGAGTGGAAATATACACAACCTGCAAATTTTTGGATTGAACTAATTCTCTCACAAAATGAAAATCAAGAGCAAGATGCTTGATTTGGCTGTGTAAAACTGGATTGGAAGCTAAGGCAATGGATCTTTTGTTGTCACAGGCAATGGAAGGGGGAATAGGAACGAGAATATAAAGATCCTTTAGAATATGAAAGATCCAAAGTACCTCAGCAGCAGTGGATGCAAGTGATCTATACTCTGCCTCTGTACTACTCCTGGAAACAGTAGGTTGTTTCTTGGATGACCAAGAAATTGGATTACCTCCAAATAAAATACAATAACCACTCACAGACCTTCTATCATCTGGATTTCCAGCCCAGTCAGCATCAGTGTATCCTTGTAAAGCATTAAAACCTAGAGAGAAGAGAAGACCATGGCCAAGAGTGCCTTTAATGTATCCCGAGAATCCTTTTAGCAGACTTGAAGATGTGCGATAGTGGGAGCATGCATAAGCCCGACAAATACGATTGGCTTGCCAAACGATATCAGTCTTGTCCAAGTTAAGTATTGCGAGAGAGCCAACAAGAGACACGTATTGATGAGTATTAGGAAGTAGATCTCCATCTCAAGCGAAAGAGTTTGAAATTTGCAGGACAAGGAGATGTGCAGGGCTTGATTCCAACAAGATTGCATTTCTGAAGCAGATCAATGGCATATTTTGTTTGACTAAGAAAAAATGTAGAGCACCAAGATCTTTGACAGGAAAAAGAGTACTCAGATGAAGAATGATCTTGTTGCAGTGAGAGACATCATTTCCAGTAATAATTATGTCATCCACATAAACAAGCATGATAGTAAGCTTGGACCCTAACTTACGAACAAATAAAGATGGATCGGCTAATGAGGTTTGAAGTCAAGAGAAATGAGGGGCATCTGCAAGTTTCTCATACCAAGCCCTTGGGGCTTGTTTTAACCCATATAAACATTTGTTGAGCTTTCAAACATATTCAGGGATGATCTTTGTCTTCATAGCACGGAGGTTGAACCATATACACATCTTCTTTGAGGTCTCCATGAAGAAAAGCATTGCTTATGTCAAGCCGCTTAATATCCCAATTAAAGTTCACAGCTAAAGCAAGAACAATTCGATTGTAGTTGGCTTTACCACGGAATTTGAAAGTATCTGTATAATCAAGACCCTCAAGTTGATGATACCCTTTAGAAACAAGCCTGATTTATGTCTCTCAATAGTGCCATCAGCCTTATGCTTAACTTTATAAACCCATTTGCAGCCCACTAAATTACGTGAAGGATGTGGTGGCACTTTGGTCCAAGTATCGGCATTAGCGAGCGGTATGTTCTTCATCCATAGCACCACACCAAGGCGAAATTTTTTTAGCTTGAGAGTAGCATGTTGGTGGTGGAGGAGCAATAGTTGTCATATAAGCGGTGGTAGAGTATGCTTAGTTGAGAAAAAGAACCTTAGGCTTGTATATGTTGTTTTTGGCTCTTGTAGTCATAGTATGAGTGTTAGTGATCACGGTTCCTTTGAGGTGATGTAGGATTGGAAGGAATGGAAGGTGCAGAAGAAATTTCATAAGTGACAGAAGGAGCAGAAAGTGGTGGGGAGAGTGAAACAGATGGAGATACATCTAGTAGAGTAAGAGACATATCAAAATTAGAGAGAACTTGGGTGAGAGTAGTAGTAGAGGTAACACAAGTGTATGGGAAGACATGTTCATTGAAAACAACATGTCTGGAGATAAAAACCTTATGTGAAATAGGATCCAAACACCTATAGCCCTTACTTTGAGAGCTGTAACCCAGAAAAATGCACTTAGTACTCCTAGGTTGCAGTTTATTAGAGACATAGGGCTTAAGCCAAGGAAACCAAAGACAACCAAAAGACTTTAGAAAGTGATAATCAGGTGGCTTATTAAACAATTTCTCAAAAGGAGAAAGTGAGTGTAAAGATTTGGTTGGTAATCTATTGATAGTGTAATTGGCAGTGGCCAAAGCATCAAACCAATATGAAAGAGGTAAACCAGCTTGGATAAGAAAAGTTCTGGTAATATCAAGTAAATGTCTGTGTTTGGATTACTACACCATTTTGTTACGGTGTATGAGGACATGTAAGTTCATGAAGAATGCCATAAGAAGAGAGAAAAGAGTCAAGTTCATGATTGACAAATTCACCACCACCATCTATTCTAATAACTTTGATAGTAGTAGAAAGTTAGTTTTCCATAGTGGTTTTAAATTGGAGAAATATGGAAGTGAAATATGATTTTGCAGTAAGTGGAAAGACCCAACAAAACTTAGTAAAGTCATCAACAATATTGACATAGAACTTATAACCATTTACAGAGTTAATTGGAGCAGGGCCCCCAAACATCAAGATGCAACAACTTTAATGGAAATAAAGAAACAGAAGATGACAATTGAAAAGGAAGTTTATGAGACCTTCCCAATTGACAATCACTGCACATAATAGGCTTTGACATGACTTTGTCAAGCTTTATTGTTCTACAGACTTTACTAAAAGACTCAAAAGAAGGATGTGCTAATCTTTTGTGCCAAACTTGGATGAAGCGGCAAGCGTGGAAAAAGCTGTTTTGAAAGAAGTAGAACTTTGTATTGGGTAGAGACCATTTTCACTTTGGCCCTTTGAAGAGAATCCTCCTGATCTCGGATCCTTTATGCAAAAATCGGTGGAGGTAACGGTTAGAGAACAATAATTGTCTCTAGCAAACTTATGAATTGAAATGAGGTTGTGAGAGGCTTTAGGAACATGAAGAATTCTATTTAAGTGGAAGGTTTTGGAAGGAAAAGTTAAAGTGCTAGAACCATGACCGAGAAACAAACATACCTTCACCATTAGTTTGTAGTAACTAAGTCATTGCCGGTGTAAGATGTTGAAGGCTGAAGCATCAAATGACTAGCATCACCGGTTAGATGATGATTGGCTCCAGTCCATGTACCGGGGGTTCTCACCAAAGATATTTG
Organism: Papaver armeniacum; assembly: GCA_023531295.1. Taxonomy (NCBI): domain Eukaryota; kingdom Viridiplantae; phylum Streptophyta; class Magnoliopsida; order Ranunculales; family Papaveraceae; genus Papaver; species Papaver armeniacum. The sequence continues at coordinate 141,465 of JAJJWW010002056.1, read as the reverse complement.
CGGGAAGCAAGCATAGCTTGAATGTTTCTTGGTGGATCATTGCCTTGATAAGCAAAGTTGAGTCGATTCCAGCATTCACGTGCATCATGTCCATATTTGCGACAAATTTGACAAGTAGGACGATCTCCAGAAGATAGGTTTGAAGAAGCAGGTCTGGTAATAGATTGTGAAGAAGGGGAAGGTAGCAAACCTTGAGATGAACTTCTCCCTGAGAGATATTGACTTCTACCACGACCTCTGAAAGCATTAGGTGATAACCTCGACCAAAACCTCTACCAGAACCACGAAAATTGCCATACTGAGCAGCAAAAGCTCTATGAGTAGATTCCTCATGCAGAGTCTTAGATCGAGCAGTTACAATTGATTCCTCACTGAGAAGCATATTGTGAAGTTCCATACTAGATACATGAGGCGATCTAACACGTATAGATGTAGCAAATGAAGCATAGTCAGCGAGATAAAGCACCAAGAGTAATGACAACCAATTCATCATAAAGAGACTTTAGATCCAGCTGACTTCAAGTTGATCGGAAAGCGACTTGATCTCATTGAGAAGTGAAGGAATTGATTTATCACCTTGTTTAAGAGAAAGAAGTGTAGTTCAGTAATTGAATCGAATGTGTAGAAGAAACTCGAGCAAAGCGATCATTAATACATTTCCCACAGTTCAAACGAAGAAGAAACCGAAGCAAAGTATGCAATTACCGAATCGGAGATTTTAGAATTGAGCCACAAAATAATAGTTGCATCATCATCCATCCAGTCGGTGTAAAGTGGATTTTCAATTCGATTGAGTTCATTTCTTGGAGAGGTAAATTGAGTAGGACAAGGAAGAGATCCATCAAGGTATTTCATTATCTTGAACTTACGAATGACAGGAAGAATAAGAGATTTCCAGATCAAGAAATTATCATCTCTGAGTTTGAGTTGAATAATACTTGTTAATTGATTTAATGGAACTTTGGAGATTGAAAAAGCGGTAGGATTTTCCATGGAGTTTGATGGGAATTCTTGAATCATGTAAGATTTGCGAGAGAAGAAATGAAAATAGATGCGAAACAACAAACAAGATCAAGAACTAGAAGAGAAAGATGAATTGTGGAAATAACACACCGAGATTGATGACGGTTGAAGAAGAGATATAATCGATGAAAGATTGGCAAAGGAAGCGGAAGATTGGTGACCAAGTTCCTACCGGAGAAACTCTGTTTCTCTATACGATACCATAGTTGAGTGAAATGAAAATCTACAAAACCTTTTCATTGATTCAACACGGAGAAGAGAAAGCTCTTCATATACAAACAATCCTCGATGCAATTTGTCATAGACGCACATAATCTGTACGGATACAATGACTAATAGCATACAAGTAAAAGACTAGGGCAGACACATTTTCAGACACAAATAACACCTGAGTCATGCTCACTGTCACTAAACTCTAGAAGAAATACCTAGAAAGAGACCTATGACTAAGGAGCAAAAGGTTGATAATCTTGTGAACGTTAGTGCTTTGTTAGGTAAGAAAGCCGACATGAAGAATGTATTCAGTGGCATAGGAGAAAGGCAATCAAGGTAAACCCTGAAAAAGAACTTGCTAAACTCAATTGGCACTGGGGTTACAAATAATGATATGCTTGGTAGAGGAAAAGGACCCTGCTAGGAAGAAATAGATGCGACAATTGCTTGTATGTCGAGTTCCTTTGTTTGTTGTTGTTAAGGCTTGCGTGTCTTAGTTTAGTTCCCTTTTGCGGCACTTGATTAGTGCTTTCTACTTCTGTAATTCTCTTTTTTCTTTTTTCAATAAAATTTTAACTTTTCAAGTCCAAAAAAAAAAAAAAAAGTTAACTCGGCTTAGGAAAACAATTTTAGTCGGTGTAGGAAAACTACAACTCCATAACGGTGTCCAGTTTACTCGGTATAGGAAACTTAAACAATGGACGTTGATTTGTCTAGTCGGTTATATGTATAGCCCGTAGGATAGCTTCTTATTTCGTTTCCAAAGGCTGCAATTGCTTGAAGCCGAGACCTAGTGGAAATTTGAGAGCAAAACTTATATAAGCCGAGCACCCACTTAAGACACACCAAAGCTAAGAGAAACAGATCTTCTCATTCTTCCTGAGCGAAAGTTAAATTTTCAAAACGTCAATTAATTTTGCTGCGTTTTCAGAACAATTTTCGAGCAACAATGTCAAGATCATGCTTACCGGAGGAGATCCAGGAAGAGATTTTATTAAGGTTACCTGTTAAATCCATCTTATGTTTCAAGTCTGTATGCACGAACTGGTATGCACTACTTTCTAGCCGCAAGTTCATAAAGGATCACCTTAATCTTTCGGCCACCAAAAACAACCTCAGAAACAGAAAAATTATGCTCGGACTCGAAGTAAGTGATAACAAGTCCGACAAGGCTGATGATATATTTTATTCCATTGATTATGCCTCATTATTATCACCGACGTTAAGCAGGTGTGACGGAGATGCGCTGATGGATTACCCAAACGACAATAATGCCGGCAATAATTGCCATTCGATTATAGGATCTTGCAATGGCTTGATTTTATTATGGGAAGATTTTAGGGAAACAATGCATCTTTGGAACCCATCAACAAGAGAGTACAGGGAAATCATTAGAGCTCTGACGGCCATAGATAACCTTTCATATGGGTTTGGTTACGATGCCAAAACTGATAATTACAAGTTGGTATGCATTGCAACTGGCTTTTCTGATGATCATGGCACGCTTGACGATTATTCGGAAGTTTACTCATACACAGCTGGTTCATGGAGTAGAGGCCAAAATATCCCTTATTCGTGTTCTGATGAGACTGAAGCTGTGCTTCTGAATGGTGTTCTTCATTGGTTAGGTGAAACAGTTCATTGGACAGGCGATACCGCCACTCGTGAAAAAACTATAATCTCCTTTGATATTAACAGTGAAAAGTTCATTGAACTGCCGTTTCCTGAAGGAACTATGACATGTCCAGAACAGATTTTGGAAGTTCTGGGAGATTCCCTTTGCTTAGTTTCTAGTGTCCGCAAGGTACGTGTTGATGTATGGGTTATGAAAAATTATGGAGTGAGAGAATCTTGGACAAAGGAATTCACCATTACCCAAGAAATTATTACTGCAAATCCCAGTTCCTTAAAGTTTTATGATTTTGCTAAAAATTGTGAGATTCTAATAAAGCTTGATGATTGTTTCGGTTTATACGACCGAAAAAATAATAGCCTTAGGATCCTGGATTTAAATGGCACCATCGACGGATACTTTTTGTCGGAGAGTTACGTGGAGAGCTTAGTTTCAGTGACGGATACAACGGAACAAAAACAAATGAAATACATTGGTGAAATTCAAGATTCTCATTTGAAGAAAGTCTCTGAAGTTCCAACGGAAGCAGCTGCAGATAAAGAAGCAAAACGCAAACGTAATGAATTAGGTGAAAGTAATATTACTTCTAAAAGAAAACTAGTGATAACCAAGAATTGGATGATGTAAATTCTGCTTTTGGAGGAGTCAATAATGGTTTTGTGTAGATGTTATTCTTGCAGATATGTTCTTTCAAGTGAATATTTTACTCATTTTCTGAAAAATAAAACTCGGGTTCAAATTCAATGATATTACATTCCACTTTGTAAGCAACATATAAGCTATTCGAATTGTACTTAACTTCACATAAAGATTTAGAATCGAATTTCTAACAAACACATTCAATTGAAGAACTTCTGACAAGAAAATTGTTCAATGAAAATAACAAAACCACCAGCCAAAAATCTTGTTTGTAACATCCAAAGCACATAATCAGGAGTTAACCTCACGATCCATTGGGTCTGAAATCATAGCAGAAGCGCACATAGAATGAAGTAAATAAATGGTCCATAAATTTTCACACGGAATTGGATTCAGGACGATATGCAAGAACCGAAGTAGCTATAGAATTGAAAGTAAGCCAATATCAGCACACATGAAAAAGTTCTGGAGTTTACCTGATTAGGGTCTTCACTTTGTTTGTCTGGTTTCAAAAATCTCTCTTCATTTCATGAATATCATTTTCTTCTTGTCTTCATGAGTATCAACAGTGAACACCAGAATATTGTTACTTTCGATCATTTTCGTTCCTGACTCTGCTGTGAGTGGGTTTTCAGAATTTGGTAATTGACAAGTTTGTTCCTTGGTTGTGCTCTAATACGAGGGTACTTGGGGTTCCTCTCCTTCTTCCATGTCTTTGGCCTGTGAAATGTTTTCTGATGTATGGATCTTCTTACTCTTCTTCATTATCGTGGATACTCCAGCTTTGACTGCCTTGGAAGCTTTCGAAGCCTGTGCCTTCGGGTCGGCTCTCTGTAGCAACTACATGACGACCAGATTAGGCGTGATGTTTACTTGAACAAAAACTAAGATATTTCCATCGCCATTGACAGATTGCTCAAACAAATAGAATTTTGTCGCTGCTTGATTCAGCCCACTGTAATGAATAAGGAAACAAATTAGAAGATTGGAAAAGCAAGAGAGTATATTACAAAAAAATAGAGCAAGTATAGTAGCTTTTAGTTTAAATTAATTATGAACAACAAAATCCCCCCGTTCACTTAAGTTTCCAAATACATAAATTACACATATCTCCATTTGGATCGTACTTGTCTTATTATTATACTCTTATGTTATAGTTGTGAAGTAAAAAGACTTGAAATAATTGTTTTTGGCCGACAATCAATCAAATTTTGGCGTCGTTACGGGGTGGCATAGCGGATTGTTATTTTGTTTTAATTTTTTTCTTTCATTTCTTTTTCTAGAATTGTGTTTCAGGTATCTATCTTCTGGCTCCTAAACCGAAAACGAATCCAAAACCTATTGATTATCCACAAATTGAAAACGAGACTCGCAAGGGAACAATATTGAAAGATAAACCGGAAGAAAACACAAAAGGAAACAATGGATGATACGAACCGTACACTCAAGGATTTAGCTTTTAATAAGATACTGGTGTACTCAATCAACATCTGACTTTGAAACAATTTAGGGTTGATTTTGAGAGTTTCCCAAGTTTAATGGAATACGTAATGAAGATCCAAATAAACATCTAATGTACTTCCATAATAGAATCATGAACATGCTACCCAAGGGTACCAATGCAGATGGGCTATCTTACGAGCTTTTCAATTTTCTTTGATGGATATTGCTAAAGAAAGGTTGTAATGTTTACTTTCCGGTAGTATTACAATATGGAATGGGTTGAAAATTTTTTTCTTAAAAAGGTACTTTCCTACATCAAAATCTAGCTACTTATAATCGTAAACGGATTTGCGATATTAAGCAGATGGCAGGAGAGACATTATAACAATGCTGGGAACGTTACAAACATGCGGGGATGTTTATATTTATATTTAGGTTCTGGTCGTTCACACCAAAAAAACATATTAACATTTAATCTCAGCTAAGATATATATATGTCCAAGAACTATTAAAGATACTTTTAGAGAAGGTATTCATTTTTACTTGTTGTTCTTTTTCTTCGGTATTTCTTTGCAAAAAAGGAAAGAAAAGCAAATGATAAACAAATTACTTTTAGACTTTTTGAAGAAAAGTCAAAAATCAGATTGAGAACACATTTTCGAAATAATTTCCCGAAAACAAAAGGTCAACTTTTAGTTAAGGATTTTGGATTCACTTTTTCTTTTGGAGAAGTAAAAGCATTTTTCCTTCATGTATCTAGACATCCTATTAACTACTACTCGATTTAGCTTGACTTTCGGGCAGAAGCTACACTAATAAAAATGAGTATGGATTAACATTTAATCCCAATTTGGTTGCTTTTGATTTTTTTATTCCTCTAAAGTCTCGTATCTGTTAGGTATAAATCTCAATTGTTTTAGCCCAAATTAACAGTAGAGTACATCAGTGTTTTCAGATCAATCACATGACTACAAATTCTTCCCAAATAGCGTAAAGATAACACACGTCTTTCAAGTTAGACAAAGTAATTTCGAAAATTATGTGCATTTTTTTTTTGTTTTTTTTGTATGCAATATAGCTATAAAGTTCTCATATATATATATATAAAACTTGAAATCAAATTCCGTATCTTTTTTTTTTTTTTTTTCCAGTTGCAGCGAAAATACATAAAAAGTGCATCATTCAGCATATTGACCATATATTTCCTTGTAGTGCATTAAAAGTGCACAAAAAGTGCCCAAGTTTTTTATAATTGTGTGTTTGAGCTTGAAGTATAAGTGCTTCCGCTTCTCCAAAAGTAGAAATCAATTCCATAAGTCAGAAACAAAACTGTTTTGCTTCATAAAAAAATAACTTTTATGTTTTTAAAAATTATTTTAAAATTTTATCGGTAACCTATCCAAACAGCTTTCATCGAGTTCGTTGTATTTTTGTTTCTCGGGTACTATCCAAACAGGCTAAAGTCGTGCATTATTTGGATTATAACTTGCTTGAACAAGCGTGCCCTTTTCGTGCATAAAGAATGCCCAGGCCCAGCGCACCGCACCTCACAAAGGCATTCGTGGGAAGATTGCCCTTCGGATAGCCCGTATTAAAATATTTGAGTGCTAAAATCGGTTCTTGAACAGAATAAAATTGGCGGTATGTTATAAATTCTCATGGAATTGCTTTTACCATCTCTGTAACCTTCTCTGTCACAAATTGATCAAAAAAATTCGAGATTAAAAACAAAATTCTTTGTGAAAACTTGATAATCACAAAAATCCCACCCCCAAAACCCAATCAATTTCTGCAAACACATCACACAAATCAAGAATTGAAAATGGGATGGAGGTGACCGTTGATGATCACCGATTCACGAAAATACAATACAAAGTTCAAGAGGAGTTTCAAGGGAAAGTTCTTTCTATTCAGGGGGGACTGGAACAAATTAGTCGCTGCAAATGGATTGACGAAGAATTATCAGGTTCAATTATGAACTTTTCGGAACTTCATCACTCAGAGTTCTTCTTAATTTCTTGACTTCAATACTTCTTAATTTCTCTTTGTATTCGAGTTCTGACCATTACCCATCTGTGAAATATACGCAATTCTTCATTTAAACTCTGAATCGGCTTCCAAATCTTCATCTCCATGAAACCCTAGATATCAACAGCATCAACTCATGTTCTTCACTGGCTTCTCGATCTAACTACCACGACCATTCTTCCATCTTCTCAAGCCCCTTGTTCGTCTCTGAATTTCTGCATCTATCGATTTCATGGCGCCGTTGTAACTCTCTCGTTCAGGTGGAGTAAGTGAAGAATGGAAAATGATGAATTTCTCTGTGAATTTAGGTTCTGTGTAAGAATAAATCTAGTGGATATAGCCACCCTGATGAAGTAGATAAGGGTCAACCAAATAATGTCCTTAGACACCCACTCATTAGTTAAGGGACACTAAGGTCTGCCCCTTGCTTCTCTAGACTAAGCCGTAGTGGTTGTGGTTGTCTCATATCATGTGCTTCGTTCTGGTTCTGCCTCCAATGGAAGTTGCACATCAGAATTGATGCCTTTTCTCTTTATGCTCAAAATGGATGCTTTCTCTTTCTTTCACTCCAAATGACTCCAAAGTACCTGATTAGCTCAAAAATAATCATAAGATACATAATTTACAAGAAAACTCGCAAAGAAAGCATAAACAATAGATAAATATCACGGTGTTTACAACACCTATCACTCTCCAAGGAGGAGGAGTTCTTCATAAAACAATGATAAAATTACCTATTCTGATTTCATTGAAACTCAGAAAGTGTGCTTCTATTGGAATAGTAAAGGACATGTCCAAAGAAATTGTAAACTGAGGTTGGAAAGCTATCAATTTGATCGCCTTCAAAACACCTTGGATATAATTCTAAATGGTATGTCTGATATTCGTATGTCTAAACCTCTTAGGGTGAAATCACATTCAAGCAAATCTGCTTCTAGGAATGTTACTACTTTATGGTCCACGAATATTCGAACAATTCAAAAAGGTAGTATGAAAAATTGATTAAAAATAAACTCAATGAATCATTCACAAATATGGGTTCATAAGGATACTAATATACCGCCTGAGAAAATTGGTGTTCTCATCAATGAAACAATTCAAGAAGCTAAAATTAATTTGATTATTACAGGATACAAGAACTTATTGATCTTATGGATACAAGAACTTATTGATCTTATTGATAAACTTTCATCATCCTTAAGAATTACAGGATACAAGAACTTATTAATAAACTTTCATCATTCAGAAAATCAACCTTAGGTAAAGGTTAATCTTGTCTTTTTCCATGATAATAGTAATTTTTATGATCATTTTTCGTATCCCAAAAGAATTTTCTCAGTAAAAGGAAGAGATAAAACAAGGGTAAATGTCAGCATAATCCCTCTGGTGAGAGTTTGAATCACCCTTGTGAAATCTAGGCACAAGTCTTGGAATCTTGTCCATAAAAACCATGTTGGATAAGGTTTGTTCTTTGTTGTGAAACAGGTGTACTATTTATGAAAATATTTCTTTGAGTGATGAACTATAATATTTTTCATATTGTAACCTTTACACATTCCTATGGTTGTTCCAATCTACAAGAATGCTAATAAATTTTTGTTGAGCCTAGCTCCAAAAATCAATAAGCATTCAATGATTTTTCTGTCATAATTAAAACTCTTGTGCTCTAAACTTCAGTTTTGTTGAGCTAAGAATTTTTATGAGGAGATGATATATCATAGAAAAAGGTAGAATATTACAATATTGAAAACCTTTATGTGCTCTCTAAATTCTTGTGTACCTCTGAAAAAGGAATGTCCTTGTCTTAAAAAATTTTGAGACGTCATTTTATGAACCGTACGGTTTTTGACCCGTCCAACCTTCATCACAAACCCTATCTTAGGAAAGGTCACGAACTGACTGACAATCTAGAAAATACCTCCTTCAAACTCGTTTATATACCTTAACTTGTGTATGAGAAATTCTTATCCAAGGGTTTTCGCAACCAAGCATGTCTCCTATGTCAAAAATCTTGAAAGCATGGAGAAAGCTCTTAATTGCGATGGTATTGAAACAAGGGGAAAAAAAGAGAACTCTGGTTGATGACTAAGTTGTTGAATCATCCGAAAATCCTTCTGGTGTGAATTGCTATTTTGCATATGATCATCAAGATGTTGAGCGTGAAGAGATGATTTTTGCTAATGGTTTTTGTGATTATCTTAAACAATTTGAGGAAGCAAAACAAGAACTTGTTGAAACGTTAAAAGGTCAGACATGTTAAAAACTGAGTTGAAAAGGCTTTCCACTGACCTTGTTATCATGAAATCTCATGTTCATGATCTTCTGAATGAGGATATTTTCTCTAGAGAGCTCGTTGATATAGTTGATGACAAATTCAAGGGTTTCAATACCGATGAAGAGTCTGGCAAAATCTAGTTTAATTTGTTTTCTTTTATATACTGGGAAAGTTCTTCTGAGAATTTATTACACAAGCTATTTTCATCTTGCATGTTTTTAGATTTATTTATATTTAAATTCTAGAGTTGTTGGAAGATGAACTTGTAGTACGTAATCATTATTGGTTTAACTATTGCAAAAGTCTTATGAGATATATGCGTCGTTTACTTTTTGTTAATTTTACTGATATCTCATATATGCTCAGAAGTTAAATCTATTATGTTTTCCATAAACTGAAAATAAAACAAAATTTTTGAAAAATATCTCGTAGTATCGATCTACTTATGATCACACTTATATGTTATTACTGTACTATACACTTTGTAAGATTTTCTTATGTTGACCCTTACCGATTTAAAATTAACTCTTTGTTCGTAATTGGCGTTGAGATTAATTTAAGTCGATGTTCAGGATACAAATCCATGTGATTTGTTAATGTCTGACAAAATCCTTTTTTTTTATCAAAGTAAGCTCACTCATGTTGTTCTCTTGGAAATGCCCCCAAAACCCAAGGGTACCAATGCAGATGGGCTATCTTACGAGCTTTTCAATTTTCTTTGATGGATATTGCTAAAGAAAGGTTGTAATGTTTACCTTCCGGTAGTGTTACAATATGGAATGGGTTGAAATTTTTTTTCTTAAAAAGGTACTTTCCTACATCAAAATCTAGCTACTTATAATCGTAAACGGATTTGCGATATTATTAAGCAGATGGCAGGAGAGACATTATATCAATGCTGGGAACGTTACAAATATGCGGGGATGTTTAAATTTATATTTAGGTTCGGGTCGTTCACACCAAAAAACATATTAACATTTTATCTCAGCTAAGATATATATATATGTCCAAGAACTATTGAAGATACTTTTAGAGAAGGTATTCATTTTTACTTGTTGTTCTTTTTCTTCGGTATTTCTTTGCAAAAAAAGAAAAGAAAAGCAAATGATAAACAAATTACTTTTAGAATTTTTGAAGAAAAGTCAAAAATCAGATTGAGAACACATTTTCGAAATGATTTCCCGAAAACAAAAGGTCAACTTTTAGTTAAGGATTTTGGATTCACTTTTGCTTTTGGAGAAGTAAATGCATTTTTCCTTTGTGTATCTAGACATCCTATTAACTACTACTCGATTTAGTTTGACTTTCTGGCAGAAGCTACACTAATAAAAATGAGTATGGATTAACATTTAATCCCAATTTGGTTGCTTTTGATTTTTTGATTCCTCTAAAGTCTCATATCTGTTAGGTCTAAATCTCAATTGTTTTAGCCCAAATTAACAGTAGAGTACATCAGTGTTTTCAGATCAATCACATGACTACAAATTCTTCCCAAATAGCGTAAAGATAACACACGTCTTTCAAGTTAGACAAAGTAATTTCGAAAATTATGTGCATTTTTTTTTATTTTTTTGTATGCAATATAGCTATAAAGTTCTCATATATATATATATTTTTTTGAAAAACTTGAATTCAAATTTAAGTATCTTTTTTTCTTTTTCTCTTTTTTTCCATTACGTAAAAATACATAAAAAGTGCATCATTCAAAGATATTGACCATATATTTCCTTGTAGTGCTTTAAAAGTGCACAAAGGTGCCCAAGTTTTTTATAATTGTGTGTTTGAGCTTGAAGTATAAGTGCTTCCGCTTCTCCAAAAGTAGAAATCAATTCCATAAAATCGGAAACAAAATCATTTTTGCTTCATAAAAAAATAACTTTTATGTTTTTAAAAATTATTTTAAAATTCTATCGGTAACCTATCCAAACAACTTTCATCGAGTTCGTTGTATTTTTGTTTCTCGGGTACTATCCAAACAGGCTAAAGTCGTGCATTATTTGGATTATAACTTGCTTGAACAAGCGTGCCCTTTTCGTGCATAAAGAATTCCCAGGCCCAGCACACCGCACCTCACAAAGGCATTCGTGGGAAGATTGCCCTTCGGATAGCCCGTATTAAAATATTCGAGTGCTAAAATCGGTGCTTGAACAGAATAAAATTGGCGGTATGTTATAAATTCTCATGGAATTGCTTTTACCATCTCTGTAACCTTCTCTGTCACAAATTGATCAAAAAAATTCGATATTAAAAACAAAATTCTTTGTGAAAACTTGATAATCACAAAAATCCCACCCCCAAAACCCAATCGATTTCTGCAAACACATCACACAAATCAAGAATTGAAAATGGGATGGAGGTGACCGTTTATGATCACCAGTTACGAAAATACAATACAAAGTTCAAGAGGAGTTTCAAGGGAAAGTTCTTTCTATTCAGGGGGGACTGGAACAAATTAGTCGCTGCAAATGGATTGACGAAGAATTATCAGGTTCAACTATGCACTTTTCGGAACTTCATCACTCAGAGGCTCTGTTTCTCTGTCATTCCAGCTTAGAGAGAAGAAGGGGGTAGTGCTGAAGGAATTAGAGTGAGGATTAGTAAGATCGAGAAAAACACCATGTAAATTATGATATCAAAAGTTCAGATTTTGTGGGTTGTTTCCAGGTTATATGTAATGTAATGATCTAATTTTTCGCACAGGTCTGCAATGCTCTTTCTGGATTATTAGTAATGTAAAGATCCTATCTGGGGTTCAGAATGAAGTTTCTAGTCTGTTGCTAGGTAATGTGCTTTCAAGTTTAATGAACAATTTTGGATCTCAGTGTTCAACAATTTTTTTTCATATCTCAGTGTGCTGCTCTGAGAATAAGTTGCAGGGTATATTATATAATGCAATAGGGTTTTAATATCTGACGAAAGCTTCCTACCGAAACTACTGGCAACAAAGTAGTTACACGGAAACAACATAATAACTCTACAATCTTTGTAATACCAATCTTGTTTGAAACATTCAAAGCATCATAATTTGGATAAAAGCTCACCTAAGCCTTCTTCGTTTAGTTGGACCTAAAGTCATAGCATATCCACATACAGAGCAAATAAATGGTAGCTAGTTATAAGTGAGCCGGTATTAAAATTCTGGAGTTTACCTGATACTGGTGTTGTTCACTTTCTTAGTCTAGATATCGAACATCTTCTTGACTGCATCCTTAATTTTCTTCATGTCGGCACCAACATCAACAATGAATACCAGGGTCTATTGTTTTCAATCTTTTCTATTGTTGACTCTGTAGTGAGTGGGTATTTCAGGATCTGGTAATGGTAAAGCTTGTGTAAGAACAGAATCTCGCAACAGTTATATCTCAGCGAAGTTTTAACTGAAGGATGTTTGCGAAGGCCACCGCGGAGTATTAGAGAAGTGATGTAGCGAGTGACGTCAGCTTAGTCATAAGGAAAGTGTGAGGATTCTGCGAAGATTGGGATTATCTTGCGAAGGAAACCCTTGCAAGCTTGCGAGAATGACGCAGATCAGCTCCGAAAATAAAGGCTGGCTTAGCTGTCATCCACTATGTAATATCCTACATAAAGGACCAAACAAAGTCGAGATGAGAGAGATCATTTTGTAGAGTGAGGGGAGAACAAATAGGAGAGAGAAAGTCCAGAGTTATTTTAATTCCCTTACATTCTTGTTATTTTTGCAAGATTCATCAAAAAGATAAATAAAATTTTATTAATTGATCATGGAGTTCGGTTAGAATAGTGTGTAATCTTGGAGGGGTGTGGTTGTAGGAAATCCTGCAACTACAACTTGTTCCTTGCTGGTGCATTTGTACGAGGGTATTTGGGGTTCCTCTCTTTCTTCTATGTGATAGGTGTCTGACATACAAATCATCTTAGTCTTCTTCTTTGTCGCTGATGCTCCAGCTTTGACTGCCTTGGATGCTTTCAAAGCATGTGCGCCGTGCCTATGGGTCGGCCTTTTGTGTAGCAACTACATGACAAGCAAATGAGTTTCAACCCCATGCGCCTTTATATGCGAGATCAGGAACCTTCAATCCCATATTTTCAAACATGATCAAATTGCAAGTCCATATGTAAATTACCAAGGCCTTGCACTATCAGTGTACCATATGTCAGTGTGGCCTGGAGCAAAAATTGCAAAGGAATATTTGGCTCATGCATAATTTGTAACGGTCCTAAAGTGGGAGACTGCCTGCATGAGCAAGGCCAAGGCAATTATGTTAGATTATCAAACATCTTTCACGAAAAGATACAGTTTACAGCGAGATAGGGACAAAGTATAACTATGATAATTTTAATTTCGAGAGTATGCTGATTAAATTGCACATCAAAGGTGAATGATTTACTTTATCAGCCCAACAAAATATTTGGGAAACATAGTTAACTGTCAATTACAGTTCAGCTTATCAAGAGAGTTTTCATTTAGGAAGGGATGATGCTCAGAAAAAGGGGTGCATGCTTGCTTTATAATAACACAATTTTCCAACAACCTGTTCACTGGGTGAAATTCTCAGAAAAGGAGATCATGAATGGTACTTTTCTACGTCGAATAACACATCTGAATAAATGGGAAAATGTTCCTGGACCAATTAATACGAGATAAAAAGAAATGAAATGAGATATATGTACTATTGAATTTTCCTAAATCATAATCCGCAGGATTTCCGCTAAAGCAACATATTTGATCATGCTTTGCAGATCTACTTAGATTGACTATGTCCTACAATGCTAAAGCAACACTTTCCACCATCAGCGCAACCCACGCCAGCCCCATAACAAAATCACCAATAGGCAACTTATCTGTTCAGAATGACAATGTTATCACCCATTAACCCAATTTTCGTTATTCGATGCATTAGGATGCAAATGACACGAAAACAACAAGGCACCACAATCCCTCAGTTACCCAACACATGAATCGAACAAATTATAGGCAAGCAAGAAAAAAATCTCACTCTCATGTACATCTCAAAATTCGCCAACAAAACAATAAACTGACAATTACTATGCAAAATATCCTTCTCCACACAGAAATCTCCAAATGTGAACAGAAAATCAACTACTTGGGGTTCGCTTAATCACTCTCATTTGAACTAATTCTTCTTCAATTTTCTGACCTAATAAGTGCTCACATAGTAAAACTAGATTACTGTTGCAGCAGTGGAGGCCGACGGAAAAACGTCCACTAAATTTATTAATCATCCTACACATGCCGTGTAAAACCCCGGTTAAAACTCTGTGAAAAATCTGACAGATATTAGGATTATATTGGGTTGATAAATGGGTAAAGTGTATCCCTGTGTCTACTAAATTTTACCAAGTATTTCCCTCTTAGGATATCCGGCATTTTTCTAGATAATAGCTGATTATGAATGGCCGATGACAAAGGGGTATATAAATCAACCTACAGCCATCGGTATGTCCATATAGTTTGTCTCTGCATAAAAGTGTATGTTTGCCAACATCAAATTAGATGGCTATCTAATTAGGTGTTCCTCCACTTGTTTATGATCCACATTGCATGATTAACACATGTACGCAAACTTTTCCAAATAAAAGAAAAAATAAGGCTAATATGGTAATTCGATTTTAGAAAAGCTAAAACAGAAATGTTTGTCACCCTTACGGCCTTACCTTCTCCGCCCCTTAATTTCTTTCTTCCCACTTTTTTCTTTCCCATTTTCGCCTACTGAATTTTTGTTTTGGTTACTACAGATATTGAACGGCTTTGTCAAAACTACATCATGATTATTCAATACGAAGAAAAGTTGGGTTTTATATATTTGCTACTGTAATCAATCGAGTTTAATAGATTGGTTGTTCAATCTCCATTTATTTTTCATGTTTAATCTTCTTCTTTCACCGTTGCTTTCAATTCTTCTTCTTCTCTTCTTTGGTATCTCGTGTTCAATCAATTGTAAGGCTGGAGAGAAGATTAATTTGTTGGTTATGGGCTAGATTCGGATCTACCCGGACCAAAATTGTGTCTTCTTAACCCGGAATTTCCGGGAAAAGAACTCCATTTCTTGTTTGCGATTGATTAACTCTGTTTTCTTGCAGAGATGAAATAACTTGTAATTACATTGTTTAATTGATGAAATTAGTCGATTGGGTTGAAATTAAGTTGGTTTATGTTAAGAAATTTGGTATAAATTTATTGTAATTAGCTAAATTTATTTCAAAATTGAAAATCGTCATCATTTTTTATTTTAGAATTCATTCGAATTCTAGGCTGTTACATATTGATTTGAATGATTGAACTGAAATTGGTAACGAATACGACAGTGAAGTTTGAATTACGGTGAAAATTGAAGAAAAAACTTCAAAATCGATCAAATTTTGATCAAAAGAAAAAAATTGATTTAAGAAAAAACGAAGGACCATGAAAGTGTGACGGACAAAATCCAATATAGTCACCCTATAGAAGGCCTCCTAAAGTCGGCCAATCACACCGAAAACAACAACGAAATTGGGTAAAATTAAAAAAGTGTTCAGATTCCAAACCCTTTTGAAACAACTTCAAAAGCTGATTTCCAGAATAGAACCTTTGAAGTTCATCAGTATTAGTATAGCAGCTGGTGGTTGTGATTATTCCCTCCAGACTCTCTATTTTCCATCAGTCCTGCAACAAATCCTACAAACTCATAACTGGAACTCAGACATTGAATAAAACAGAAAGAAAGAATTTTGGGGTATTTTGGACTGGAGAGACCTCCACCGTCCACACACTCCGCACTCAGTTTACAACGCAAATGGTGGGTCCCACATAAACGGGACTCATATTTAAATCACAAAATTGGTCAAAAAGACCAAAATCAATAATTCCTGGGTGAAAAAGACACTTAGGTTTTGATACTGTTTAAATAGCCAAAAATTAAAAAGATACTGTTTAAATGGACAAAAATTTAAAAATAGGCGAGGATGTAACCGGTTTCATCCTGTCCATTTTCAAATATTTTTTTCTTATTTTATTTTACCGAGGGATGCATCCGGTTTCATCCTGCTATTTTTTAAGTATAAGCCAGGATGAATCCAGTTTCATCCTTGCTATTTTTTTTTTGGCTATTTCACCCGTACTTTTTTTTACTCGTCCATTTGAACCGTGTTTTAAATTTTTTTGGACAAATGACCCATTTTCTCTATTTAAATAAACAAAAACAATCTTAGAGCATCTCCAATGGAGTATTAGTATTAAAAAATATTGATGCCACATAGGATTTTAGAAACTCTCAACAAAAAAAATATCTCCAGTGGTGGTTGGATGATTAAAATTTAATATGACGTGGAAGTTTGAGTTTGGAGTAGAGCATGGGTTTTTAGAGACTCTCATCCATACCCACGTCATCAATTTATTATTATTTTAATTAATTTTTTCGATTTTGTTTCTATAAATAAGTGACAAGTATATCAAAATAGATATGGATACAACCGCCACTGGAGATACTTTTCAAAACAAGATTTGTATTTAAATTCTATGTTATTAAATATATTTTTTTTAGGTCTCCATGTATGATAAATACCCATACTCCATTGGAGATGCTCTTAGAAAACCATCTGCATTGGCTTCCTTGGCTAAGTTATCCATGAGGCTCACAGGTAGGCTGACACGACAACTTGTTCAATTAGTGTAGTAGTACGTTATTGGAGCTTAGCTTGTTAGGCTTCCAACTAGTTAATATAATACTTTTTATTCTATTATATTCAAAAAAAAAAAATAATGCCACACTGGGCTTTTAATGAACGCGAAATTGGGGGATATAAAAAGGAATTGGGGGATATAAGCAAAGGACAAAAATTGGATCTAGATATCAATTCGGGGTCACCCCTTATCTAAGTATTTTACGTAATACCTAATCTACCCCTCACTAATCCTGATTAGTGATTAATAATAATTAGTCAAATCATAAGATTTTCGATAAATGATTAGTGTGTGTTTTTATTTGATTTTGGGTGAGTGAGGTGAGAGTAGAAGGAGAGAAAAAGTATTTGAGAGAGAACTTTTTTGGGGGAAAATGGAGGATGATTGTGAAGAGAGAATTGCTTCTGAGAGGTTGAAAATTTGATTTTTTTTTCTTTGAATCCACCATTTTTGTAGCTGAAAAAGCTAGGTACTGGCATGGACGTGGTATGAATACAATGTCGGAACCATTCGTACCGGCATGGTATTCATACCATGTACCATGCCGGCACCGAGATTATCCCCCATTATGATTCAAGCCGGCATAGTATTCAACCCAAAAACTATGCCGGTACAAAAGTTTCTTTTTTCAGAACGCTATGCAAGGGGTCTGGGGGGCATAGCCCCTCCCGGATGTGTTCAAAACCTATTCTGTTTTGAATTTTTTTTTGTTTTCAGTCCACTGCCGGCACAGATAGTTAATTCTCGAGCATGCCGGTACTGCTACCGGCATGGTATGTTGCTTGAATTTCTTTGCTGGAACATGATGTAAAGTATCCAGAAACTTAAATATTTTTTCCACTTGACTACCGGAATTGATAGATTTCTATCGAGCATGCCGATATTTAGTTACGGCATTGAATGTTAGTTACCAAGCATGCCGGCACCAGTTTCCGGCATGGTCTTCATCAATTCCGACATGGTCTTCATCACTTCCGACGATGTAAAAAATATTCCGTTTCTGAATTTTTCTCGATTTTTAATCGGTCCACTTAAAACACAGATTAGTTAATTCTCGAGCATGCGGCACCGGTTTCGGATAGTATGTTGCTTTAAGTCTTATTAGGCAAATGATGTAAAGTATCCAGAAAGTTAAATTTTTTTTTCACTTGACTACCGGCATTGATAGATTTCTATTGAGCATGCCGGTACTTAGTTACGTCATTGAATGTTAGTTACCAAGCATGCCGGCACCAGTTTCTGACATGGTCTTCATCAATTCCGGCATGGTCTTCATCACTTGCAGCATGATCTTCATCACTTCCTAATTAAAAAACTAATTCATTTCCAAAGTGAGGAGCCGACAGAGAAGGAGAAGAGAATTTGAAAGAGAGTCCGGAGAGTTTAGAATTTGAAAGGGAATGAGGAATATTTGGGTTTCAAAGCTCTAACCCTGAAAGAGATTAATAAGAAGTGGAGATGGAAATGGGGGATATAATTTTATTTTTTGATTTTAAGTTTTTTGATTTTTATTTTGAAGGGAGGATATTTTAGTATTTTTGCACCCCAAAACCACCCCTTAGCAGACACTATTGGTTGGGGGAAGTAATTCATATCCCCCAATTAGTTTTTATATCCCCCAATTTCGTGTTCCTTTTAATATCCTTTCTTCTCTAATTTTTTTCTATAGAGAAAGAAAATAAATCCATCGAAAGATGGTTTACAGTTTCTATACTCCTTTAATGAAACTGCAATTGACAAAAATTGATGTTCTTGTGGATCATATTACATGCATGGTTGAAAAATCTCCGGCCAATTATTATTGGTATTTTTGTCCACTAGACAATAATCATGTGATTCGTATTTGGTATCTATTATCTTTTCACAAGATACCATCCGTCCACAAAGTGTATTTTCCCTATGCGATGGATAAAAAGACAAATTTTTTTATTATTTTGTCGATGAAATTTTCGTAAAAATCTACAAACCAATTGATATTGTTTTTTACCATCTCTTTTCTTTAAGAGATGTAAAAATTAGCATTCTAAGAACTGAAATTGACATTCTAAGAACTTTTAGCCAGTTTTTGTTATTGATTTCTATTCCCTCAATGAAATCTTCATAAACCAAAAAGTAGATTTTTCTCTACAAAGAATAACAATAATGGTTTCTTTATTTTTATCAAAAGAACCATTTAAACCAATTGGAATTGGATTTTTCTATATTGTTATTATGGTTTATAAACTAATTGTAAATACCAGTGAATAAAAATTGTTGCATTCTTAAGGGATATTGAGCAATTTTTCCTCATGGTTAAAATCTCCAAAAATTTGAAACAGTTCCACTAATAATTGGAATATGTAAGGACACGAAAGATCAAAGGGTGTGCGCCCGTCTTGTTCGCCTATATAATTATTCCTTGAGCGACTTGATTGACCTTGCTATAAATTTCTTTTGCTAACAAATGTGTTCATAATTTTATTTTATTTTTTATTATTATTTTGAGAGATTGCATATTTTATATGCTTGTACCAATTAATTTTGGGTTCCAAACATAATCCATGGTTGAAATGCATGTCTATTAAGACTATATATATATATATAAATGTCAAAAGACATATTTTATAACAAGTATATATCGATTTAATCGAATAATACTCTCTGAGAACTTGTTTTCGTATGTGAGATGACAATTTCCGTTGAGACTCATCGGGAGACTATATGCTATTAGAAGTTGGCATTAATTAACTTAAAGGTTATATCATGTCTCTCCTATCATGATCAAATCGAAAAAGGCTGCCCTTAAATAGGCGTGAAAAGATCTCATTTAACTTTCCAATAAACTTATGCCGTTTGAAAAGGCAAATCCAATCACATCTAGAAATGTAGCATTTTTATATAAGCTACAAATACGCTCCAACAGAGTCTATCATAATACAATTCACATTCTCAAAATTATTATCTTCTTATTTGAATATTAGGAGATTATAACGCCCATGGGCACTAGTACAAGCAAATTTTGAATCTTTAAAAGTATGCATACATATGAGAATTATGTGGATCGTAGTAAGTTAATTTTATTTTCGAATATTACAGTAAGTACTAAATGATGGTGGTTGTTAGCTCCTCTACAGAGAAATATCAACATATGTGATTGGTTGGCATACATTCCAAATTAGATTGGATTATTTTAGTTTCTCGATTGACGCAATATAAGGATCCTAGATAGACTTAACACTTTAAAATTGTCAAGCCTAAAAATTACAGGATGGTGTTAGTCATATTGCGTATTAAGAGAAATAAATCGTTTTAAGAGCAATTTGGGGATATATGTTGAAATCTTTGTTCTTCTTATACATTTGGCGTGGTAGTCTTGAAGGACTCGTATTGCATTCACACAAGAAACATCTCGAGGAACATATTCGAATTTGTAATCCTTAAAGGATTCAAATTATATTATGGCAGCCAACTGACTCGATTATATCAGGTTTAACAATCTTTTATAAATATGTGTTTGTAGAAATTTGGTGTGAAACAAAAAATCCGGATTAATTAATTGATGATATCAGATTTATATATAGGTCTCTTGAGGAGTCCATAAAAACACAAAAATCCACGCTTTAACTACATATATTCTATTTTTTTCACCTTAAATCTGCAGTTAGAATGATGCTTAGCTTAAACTCTTATTTAAGATGGACTAGAGTTATTTTTTTGATGCTTGTCTTTTGTAAAAATCATATAGTTGGGTTAGCATCAATATTTACGTCAAAAGTTGTGCTCTTTTTCCTTCGTTCAGGTTTTGTCCCATGTGGTTTTCTTGACAAGGTTTCAACGAGGAAACATCTCCTTGACGTTTAATTCAAAATGTTGAGATTGTGTTTTTTTTCCTTTGTCCAAAAATTTTCCGATTGGGTTTTACTGGTAAGGTTTTAGTGAGATAAATTAATTCAACATGGTGGTCATCAAAGGGGGAGTTGTATCAAATTTCGGTTATTTGGTGGATTCCCACTGTTGACTAGGTCATTTTGTAAGACCAAATCAACATAACCATCCCTTAGTTATTTGGATGTCATTCTTCTCCGCATAAGGTATGAACACAAATATAGTTTTGTTCGCTTATGTTAATTTATCTACATCTTGATCTATGTTGACTAAACTATATCAACAACTTCTGCAAATCATCTCGGGAAACTAGCAATCCATGAAACAAGTTTTTCAATGTGTTGAAGAAGAATGCATACTCTGCAAAAGTATTTATCGAAGACAATATTGCTTATATGCAACACAAAAGAAGACTTCATCAACTATCCGATATCTTCACGAAGGCACAATAATCTTCTGCGTCCTAAAAATTCGTTCATCAAAATTGGGAAGTCTCAACTCGAAGATTTGCAAGCAAGACTCAACTGAATTACTTATCGTTGGGAGCATCATAGTACAAGGTATTTTAATAGAACATCTCTCTCAGTTTTTCCCTCTACTTTGTGTCTCCTTCTCTATCTTCTCCTTTTATAAGACATCTCCCGTTTTTGTGGGAAATCAAATTCAAATATATGGGAAGGATATGGCAGTTGGGCTGGCCCAGTATACGTGTGGGCTTAGCAAACTAATACACCGAATTTTAAGCGGACACGAATAATTGGCGCGTACCATGAACGGATTCGGCCGTATGATTGAATATGGACGGTTCGGATACTTTAGCTTTAGCTTAGTTGCTAAGCATTTATAGTGCTGCTACTATACATTCCGGACCACCATTATAAATTACTTCAGGGCTAATCTTGGATCTAGGTTTATAACCATCCGTTCCCTTGAAGTCAAAGAAAAATCACTGCCAAATCGGTAAAATAAGAAAACCAACTCATTGATCCTCTGTTAATCCCTAAAAACCCACATTGAAATCACAATTTTTCTGATAAAACAATCAACAGGTTCAGAAAAAACGCAGTATTCTTTCAATGGAAGATAAAGAAGTAAGGAGAGGAATTGAATTAATTGAAAAAAGCAGTGGATGTTCTTCAAAGAGAAGTGCGAACAAAGGAATCGGTGTAAGTAATTCACAGGAAAACCAGCAAGAAGGTAGTATTGATGAAGATTTTACTTCTAGGGTTCATGCTATTACTTCAAAGAAAAGAAGAAGGTTCGTCAATCAAGGAATTTCTGGTACTCCTTCTGTCCGGAATCAAAAAGAAGATGTTAACGATGAAGATGGTACCAATGCTGTTCCTCTTTCACTTCTTGGAAAAGGTAATGGTGATGTTCCTAAACTTAGTAATGAATGTTACAACGAATTTGTTAGATGTTATGTTCAAGTTTTTAACGACCCTAATCAAGATAATGTTGCTGAGCACCGGAAACTACTACTAGTTTCAATTCTTCCTTTTGTTAAGGTTAAAAACAAAATTGATCAGCGTATTGAGAAAAGAGATCTCAAGGTCGACTTTCCTAAAGTTAATGGACATTTAACCGCTGCAGTTAGAGGTCCATTAGGAGGCTTCAATATTAAACTTGGAGATTATAGACGTAATCATGGAAATCCCCGGGTCAGGAATTTAGAGCTGCAATTTCATAGAGGATTAATTGCTTACACTTACAAGAAACTTACAATTGATGACGTTAACAAATTTGTGAAGAGATTGATTTTGCCGAAACCTTTCATTGTGGAACAAGTAAGTCGATTACTGAATGCTGGTGAGTGTTTGGAACATGGAATTCAGGTCTCGGTGTACAATCAAATGTTGCAAAGGTTTGAAATCAGACTAAAGAGTTTTAATGGTAAGTGTTTCTTCGTTAACTGGAGCAATTTTCGACTGAAGAGTGGGTTCGAAGACAAAGTGATCGCAAACGTGAAGATTGGAGCTTTTCGTCACTTTATATCTGGGGATCTATGTTTCATTGTCGTTCGAGCATAAGCTGCAAGATGATGGTGGTGGTGGTAGCATATCTGTGCTTGTAAAAACTGTAGAAGATGATTTTGAGTCGGTTCAAAGTTTCAGTCTTGTGGGTCTTTTGAGTGAATTTTCCATGGTTAAAATGAACTTTTCAGTGTGTTTCTCTGTCATGTTTTGTCCTTTGGATTTGGGTGTTGTATAAATTTGCAAGTTCTGGGATTTCTTTTGTTTGATTTTATTTTCCTGTAATGCAATCTATGGCTTATCTTTTGATTCTATTTTCCTGGAAATTTGTAGGGTAAATTTGCAAGTTCCAGGATATCTAGTGTTTTTACTTGGATTTCATATGGTAAGAGAGATTATATGGGATAATTTGGGGTCTGACTAAAATTACTTGTAGTTTTGAGCTTTATAGGTTTTTAAAGGACAAACCCTCTCTACTGTGGTCAGGTCAATAGTAGAGCTCATAATATTACCTGCATTGAGCTTCCATAATTCGTATGAAATCTACTAGGTTATTCAGTAAAAATCTAGGAGATAAATAAATTGCATTGAATATATCTGACGAAATTGCAACAAAAACTTCTGTGGTCAGTGAAATTGCAGTAAAAATCTAGGAGGCCAATATCTGACTAAAGCTTACTACAAAACTTCTGGCGCCAAAGTAGTTTAATGAAAATAACAGAACCAGTATAAAATCTTTTTCGCGATGTTCAGAGAATCATAATCACGCAATTGCCTTCTTCGTTCCATTGGTCCTGAACTTATAGCATAAGCGCACATCTAATGGAGTAAATAAATGGTTTATAAATTTTCACAGCGAATTAGATTCAAAGCCATAACCAAGAAACGAAGTAGCTAAAGTTGAAAGCAAGCCGGTATCACACACTAGAATGTTGGATATTTTCAATATTGTTTGCCGCTATCCGGGGGCATAGCCCCTCCCGGCTGTGTTCGACAGGTCAGGTCGTGGGGGTAGAAATTTTTTCTGATTTTGAAATTCAAAACCTGATTCGGTTTCTAGAATTTTCTACAGTTGATCCTGTTGAAGATGAAACACAATCTCCAAAAGGCATGAAACCCTCTATAAATAGCGAAGGATTCTTCCCATTACAATCATCAAAAACTCTTTCTCTCTAAGCATCTTCAGAATCAAATACAGTGTGTTCTTGATTGGGTCAAGGGAGTTAATATGGGACGTATATATTTAGGATGTCAATCATGAGTCTCGGACCGGTCCTTATTATCTGTTTAGTCGTATCATTTGTTAGGATTTGCTATAATTCTGCTAGATGGTTAGGATAAACTTCACACGCATGTGAAGCTCTGTTCGGTCAAGGTTTGTTAGGGTTTAGTTAAACTATAAGTATTCATTGTTCTTGCCATTGTAAGGTAGCTTGGTTTAGCTCACTTTTATTTGATTAATGAAAACTCTTAAGTTGTTTGGTTATACCATTGTTTATCGTCTTAACTCTTGGATTAGAGATTATCGTAGCTCCTGGATTGGAGTGAGTGTTACTTTTGGGAGTGGATTCTCCTTGTTCTGTTACTTTTCTAATTGCTTCCGCTTGTGCCATATCAGGTGGTAATCAGAGCAGGTTTTCCTGTGATGTGTGTCGTAAATGCAACAAATTAATTAAAATATTTCCCACTAATTAACTGGTAATATAGCGGTAGTAAGAGATCGTTCCCACAGAGAGCTGTGTAATTAATAGGTTATTTGATCAGCAAAATAAAGTAAAAGACAAGGGGGTTGGTTTAAAGTAAAATAAAAAGAATACAAAATAAAAGAAAGATGATTAAGGAATCATTCGCAGATCCTTTGGAAAGAAACTTAATAAAAGTACTTTTTATTTCTTATAGAATTTCCATTGTCACCAACCGTAGAATAGCAATAAGCTCTGCTATCCCGAATTCCACACATTGCCACTTGTATACGGAAGCGCTCGACTACGATTCTATCCATCCAAGCCACCATGAATAAGCTCTCAAGGTGTAACCCATCAAACGCATTACGTTTTGTGAATTAGGTTGATCCTAGCATCAGACGCATAAGCTCGGTCTGCACGCTAGGGTCATCTCTATACACAATTGCTTAACAGAATCCCTCTGTCAGCTTTTGCGATGTACTACTTGTGTATGGAATTGAGTGACTATTACACGTATCACCAACCCCAATACTAGTAAAAGAATTATTATCAGGTTAATTCAAATGGCCAATTGAATAACCCAATAGTAATCTTAGACACTAAAATTAATAGAGATAATCGACAAAAAAATTAAACTCAAAATAAATTTTTAAAAAGAATTAAAGTTTCATTAATCAGGACTTTGAAATCATACCTTAATCAGTAAAATTTAGCTACACATGGATTTCCTAAAACCCATAAAAATATATAAAAGAAGAATTACAAGAAGAAAACTTGGTTTCCCCCTAAAGGGGTAAACCCTAGATATAAAATAAAAACCTTTCCTCTCTCTGTATTCTTTTTCCTTCTCTACCAAAAGTTGTATGAAACTCTCCTCTGATCAGCTGCTTTATATAGGCATCGGCTAGCCTTGTACGATCCACAAAAGTCGTATTGGATACACTTTCAAAGTCGGCAGAGAAGAGTTTCTCGGTTTGGAAATTAAGTGATGCTGATTCAGTGTGGCAGAAAGCATTCTAATATAGTACTCCATACTCGTGATTGGCTATGGGCTTTAGAGGGACCCATGTAACACATTATGTTTTCTTCTAAGCCGATAGTAAATTATGCTTCAAAGTAGGCAGAGAAGAGTTTCTCTGTAGCTATCCTCAACTAAATTCTCCTCCAAGTCTTAGAGTCCAAAATCGACAACATACCTCCCCTGACTTCTCGTTAGCAGAAACCTAAACCGCGTACAACTCCTTCCAATATCCAGTGTTATTCTATTTCTCTTTGACTCGAGCTGCACATCCACCTGACCCATGACTATCCAGCAGCAAACCCTTGTTACAAGGTTAAGAAAATATGGCAAACTAACACCTTTGTCCGAACACGAGCTTCAATATCTTAACTGCCAAACCCTATATGGAGTTCGAACAAACACCACTATCGAGTTCTTCTCATCACTGCCAGCAACACAACTCATCCATATCGTCCCTGACTCCCATCTTTGTAGGATCCAAATATCGCAACAACAACACACTTGCGGAATCTTCATTAACAACGTCGCGAAGCCGTCGCAAAGTGATTTCAGAAATGACATAACAAATGAAGATAACGTAAACATGAAGAAAGTGCGAGGCTCTCGCGAGAATTAGAGTGTCTGCGAGATTTAACATTTATACACTTGCGAGGATGTCGCAAGGTAAATCCGAAATTAAGGGAAATATTAGTTGTACATGAGCTGTCATCCACTATGTAAATACTATATAAAGAAGAGAGCAGGAGAGAGAAGAGGAGGACACTTTTAGGAGGAGAGAGAGAGATATTTTGGAGAGAGATATTTTTAGTGAGAGATTTATTTTCTTTATCATCTTCTTCCCCAAATAATTAGATCTACAGCTCTACAAAATATCCATTAATGGAGACTGTAAATCTAATTCTTATGTAACCTCAAAAATCATAGTGAAGAACCATGGATGTAGATCACATTGATCGAACCATGTAAAAAATCTTTGTGTCCATTTTATAATTTTAGCACTTTTATCTTCATTTTCATATCAAATAAGTTTAGATCTAGAAATTATTATCAAGATATAGTGAGGGGTGTAGTGTGGGATTTCCTGCAACTACATATGCGCTAGAAACAGGGAGAGAATAATGGATTTTGTCCTTCTTGTAACTTGTTGGATCAAGAAATTTCCATGAAAATTAGTTACTGTTCATACTTTTTATTTAGATCTATAAAATTTAGGTTCAAAAATGGAAGTTTGATGGAAGAAATCACACTTTCAGGGAGAAAATACCGTCAACAATTCAAGGACATGAAAAGAGGAAGAGAAAAAAAATAGGTTGATGTGATGAAATTCAAGGAAGAAAGCTAATTTTTTAATGGAAGATCTCATATTCAGGAGAAAAAGCAAGAGGAAAATTGTTGAAGGAAATAAAGGAAGAACGAAGATAAGGATAAGAACAAAACGCGTGATTTTTATCACAAACGAAAACTTACACAGATGGTTTGAGTTGGAGCGAAGAAGCTTGATGTCGCAAGATCAAATCTCGCCCACAGTCATATTTTTTCACATTTTTCTACAGCCTAGAGAGGAGAAAATGAGTATATTCGCAATATTGTTTCATTATTTCGCAAGCATCAAATAGCCCAGATGGTCGGGAGAAAAGTATGCAAAGCGAGAGGTCAGGTTCGAATCTCCCTCCTCGCAAAAAGAATTTTTGCTTCGCAAGAGGGGAAAAAATGGATAATCTCATAAGGTTGTTTCATTCTTTCGCAAACAAGAGGCGGCACGAGTTGGTCACTGCGAAATTAATGAGTTCATGGTCGCGAGTTCAAGTCCCATTGAACGTCCATATTTTGCATGAATTTTTTCGCAACAATATCTCACTAAGAAGAAAGTAGGTGATTATTTCGAAAACACTTCGCGAGGCATGGCTAGCACGAGTTGGTCGGGAGGCATGAACGCGAGCAGAAGGTCGCAGGATCAATTCTTGCTCTCGCACACTTATTTTTGTTATGCGAAATTTCGCACAGACTTTGCTTATCTCGCAAAGAAGAAAGTTGATGATTATCTCGCAAATGAATTTCGCGAGAGAGGGTTAGAAACGATTGGTATCTGCGAGAATATGCAAGAGGCGGGTCAAGGGTTCAAGTGTCACTTCTAACATTTCTTTTTGCTGCGCGAGATTGACAACAACAAACCAGAAAAGCTAAGTACCACTTTCTTTAAACATTTTACTTACAAAAAAAAAAGTTTTTTGATTTGATTTACAAAAGGCGAGATAATCGCAAAATTACAGAAATTTCAGAATTACAAAGATCCCACAATTACAAAAGAAGCCGAGAAAAATCTCAAAATTATTTAAAATTATTTCAAAATTACAAAGATTTCAAGATTTCTAAGATCTCAAAAATTTCAAAGATTTCAAAATTATAAGGAATTACAAAGATTTCAAAGATTTCTAAATTACAAAGATCTTAAAGATTTCAAAGATTCGAGAAATATCTCGCAGATTAATTTATATATTTCTCTTGAATATTTACTTTACCTCAAATGATATGATATTATGAGAATGAATGAAAGAAATGACAGAAATGAAAGAATGAGTGAAGGAAGAGACAGAAATGAAGGAATCAATGAAAGGATGAATGAAAGAATGAAGACATGCGATAATTTCGCAAAGATAATGAGAAGAAAATAAAAAATGAATGATTGAATGAATTGACAAAAATGAATGAGTGAGTGAATGGGACGAACCTTTATGGCGTACACCCTAGTTCGCGAATGATATTTCGTAAGAGGCAAATGTAAGACCTAAAGTGCGTCATATAAGGGGTATCTCTTGACATGGCTCGGGGAAAAGGTTACACGTTCTGGAACTTTGAGTCATGGAGATTTGGGGCCCATGAAAGCCTATCCGGAAGAGGTACCTTGGATTCCCAACTATATATATAAGGTTATACCACAGTTGGGCGGCCAGGGTCTCTTCCAAGGAGTCGGCGTATGACCAAGGCGCCCGGGTACACGGTTGAGTCAAGAGTGCGGGGAGCATGGAACTTCCTTACCACTCTTGACAAGTCTTGGCACATCTTGCTTTCGGCCGAAGAAAACTCCACTTAGGGTGCGGTCTCGTAACCATAAGCCCTATAGGTATAAGGGATAAGAGGATGCGAAAACAAGCTTGCTTGCTGTTAAGACCGGATGGGAGGAGCTAGTATTGTATGGCCGATGTACGCCTCCTTGAAGGGGCAACCGGGGAGAAGATAAGGCGGCACCCTCCATTAGGGAGCGATAAGTGTCAAGAGACGCAAATGTCATGAGGCTTTATTTTCGAAAGGAAATTTAGGCTTGTCATATTTGTGCGATGATCTGAAAGAGGCAATAATACTAACGAAGGTAAGACGAGATCAATGGGTCGTTATATGAAAGTGTAACGACGTCCTGCGATTTCGTCGCAAAGACGACAATATCATGGGGCTTTACGTTCGCAAGAACATTTAGACTTATCATATTGTCGCAAGAAAAATATCCTGCAGAGGCAAAAATACTAAAAAAATGATAAGACAAGATCAATGGGTCGTTACATGAAAGTGTAACGACGTCCTGCGATTTTGTCGCAATACTGGCAATGTCATGGGACTTTATGCTCTTGAGAATATTTAGGCCTGTCATATTATCGCAATGAGGGTGGCAAAATAAGACCTTTAACTAGGAAGGCAAAATAAGACCACACAAAAAAACAATGATAAGGCAAGATCAAGGGGTCGTTACATGAAAATGTAAAGACGTCTGCGATCTTGTCGCAATGACAAAATTCAACATAAACATTTGGATGAAGGTAATATAGTTCTTTTATCGCAAAAAATATTACATGATAAGCTTGCGAGCTTGAGAAAATGATTAAATGATAAGCTTGCGAACATATACATGATAATGAGGCGAGGCAATGCAAATGCTTTGCACACTTGATATTATGATCATATTATTATGCGATATTAATAGTGCGGGAATAAGAAAAGATGAAGCACAAGTAAGAACTTGCGAGAAACAATAAATACACAAAGAGGAATGCATATACTAGAGACAAAATCAGAGAAATGAAGAATGGAAGCGATTTAAAGCTACATCAATTTTAGAATGGCGAAATGAGCTAAGTAACACAAACATTAGCTATACATTGCAGTAGATAAGCATTCTCATCATACAAGCATCATCCTCGCATCATGAAAGCATTGCATAAGCATTTCATGGCATAAACATCGCATACACATTTCATAACATAATCATTACATAAGCATTATACTCGCACAAGTCTTTTACAAAATTTTACTGAGAATTATCCAGAATCTCTCAGTGAACTATTTATAATCTCTCAAGAGTGTTATTCGGAATCTCTCGTGATATTATTTGGAATCTCTCAAGGTATTATTCAGAATTTCGAAGAGAATGAGTCAGAATTTCTCAGAATGTGATTAGTTTGCGAAATGTGGTTATTTCGCAAAATTATAAGCAACTTGAAGAGATTATACTATCGCATGAGCACAAAGCATGAGGCAGAGGCAAAATGAGAATGAAGATACAACTCCCTCATTCAACATTTTCTTAAAGATTCTACCTTCAAAGATAAAGAATAGAGGCAACTATGGATAACCAACAAAACATTTAATGTTCTTTATCTTCTCGGCAAGAATCATTTCCAAAGAAGATGTTCACCAATGAACAACAAGAATCATCACCAAAAATGGAGTAATAATTTCACATGAATAGAGGCAATACTTACTACTCTTATTCAAGGATAAATACTTCTTATATTTCGAGGATTAATACGTCTTATATTGCATACTTCTAATTTCGCATGATTAGTTCGCAATACTTTTTATTCGCAATCAAGGACAGATACTTCTTACACTTCTTCAAAGATACTTCATACTTCGCATACTTCAAGAAATGATACTTCTTATTTATTTCGCAAAGCTTCGGAACTTCACAAAAGAATAGAGGCAAGTACGTACTTTTCAAGTCCGGTATTCTTTTCGCTCGTTCCTTGACAACAAATATCAAAGATACTACAACAACAGATTTTTCTTAAAGATCGCTCTTCAAGCAATATTCAAGAAAAAAGAGGCAAGATGTAGGATCCAAATATCGCAACAACAACACACTTGCAGAATCTTCATTAACAACGTCGCGAAGCCGTCGCAAAGTGATTTCAGAAATGACATAACAAATGAAGATAACGTAAACATGAAGAAAGTGCGAGGATCTCGCGAGAATTAGAGTGTCTACGAGATTTAACATTTATACACTTGCGAGGATGTCGCAAGGTAAATCCGAAATTAAGGGAAATATTAGTTGTACATGAGCTGTCATCCACTATGTAAATACTATATAAAGAAGAGAGCAGGAGAGAGAAGAGGAGGACACTTTTAGGAGGAGAGAGAGAGATATTTTGGAGAGAGATATTTTTAGAGAGAGATTTATTTTCTTTATCATCTTCTTCCCCAAATAATTAGATCTAGAGCTCTACAAAATATCCATTAATGGAGATTGTAAATCTAATTCTTATGTAACCTCAAAAATCATAGTGAAGAACCATGGATGTAGATCACATTGATCGAACCATGTAAAAAATCTTTGTGTCCATTTTATAATTTTAACACTTTTATCTTCATTTTCATATCAAATAAGTTTAGATCTAGAAATTATTATCAAGATATAGTGAGGGGTGTAGTGTGGGATTTCCTGCAACTACAATCTTCTTCGCAGAGTCAATCAATCTCCGATCATCACATCTCTTCCACCATCACCGTATCACGACTCCATTCCTCGATGACATAAACCGTCGATCCATCTTAAATAAATCAGTTCTCCATCATGATCATCACTATCACTGCTGCCGTTAATGGCGGCGATCCCATAAACTCGAACTCTTCCCTTTCTGTTGCTACATCAAGTTCCCGACAGTCTTCTTCATCTTTGAAATCTTGTCGTGATCATCATCTAATGGCGGTAACCCTTCTAGAGACATAGCAGACCTTTGAGTTTCTATTTTCCACAAAATGAAATCATACTCTACCATCTTGAAATCCCATTTGTCCATACTCTAGATCGAACCACGAATCACCATTAACTACCTTCATTTGCGACGGTTGAGAGTATCCGGAAAACTGGTCGTCTTTTGTTGATGTGAAAGAAGATGATGGTGGCAACCTTAAACTGAATGGTCGGTGCCATTAACAACATTTGAGTTGCCCCAAATAAAAGAGATGACTTCCTTTAACAGCTCCTTTGAGTACGACAGCCCCTTAACAGAGTGACTTCCCCTTAACGTATACTGGGGTGCCAATAGCACCTGCCTTGAAAATGACTATTTCGCCCTTTTAATCTTCTAAGTTCTTGTTTTGCTCATAACTTCTTCATACGAACTCAGAATGACTTTGTTCTTTCGCCGTTGGCTTCATCTTTTCATCTTCTTCAAGATGATAACTAGAAATCCTTCATTTGAACAAGTTTCACTAGGTCTTTGTCCCTTCTTCAGTTGTGACTTCACTTTTGTAGCTATTTCCACTTCTTTTCGGAGAATTCACCTAATATAAGATATAAACTAAAAAACAATCATAATAAAAGAAAATATGCAAGAGTTATAACTAAAACAAGTATGGAATTGACCCTCAAAACATGTAAATAAAGCACTTATCAAATTCCCCCACACTTGGCCTTTGCTAGTCCTCGAGCAAACTACCTAAACAAATACAACAACTTCATCTCGTCGAGTATACGGGTGCACTTAGCATGTGCAACAAGCCTTTAAAACCCTAGGTGTCCCTAGTGGACGAGTTATAGTCTCGTGAGGGCTTACGAGAGGTATACCCACAAAACCTACTCCAACTTCAAAGCATTCCAGCTTCCCAAGCATCCAAAGATCTATGAGGACATAGAGTTTATGCATGCTAGTAATAAGAAGTTAGAAATACCAAAGAACATATTCTCATTCTTAAATGTTGAGTGAGAAATAACCACACCATAATGAGAGAACGCGTGTTTGAGAGCGATCAATAAGCATTTTTCCTCGACTTCTACCTCACTTAAAATGATTTTATGATAATTTCACTCAATAAGACGGCTTTTTTATGGGTCTCACATGCGTGTGATAGACACATTTTTGTGTCTAATTTGATCTCAATACTATTTATTGTTGGCACTCGATTTTGTACTTATTATGGTGTTTTATGTGTGTGTAGGTATTTTTGGGGAATAAACATTTTTGGAAGATTCGGCTCGAAAAGTTGCTCGGAACACCCCTGGAGGACATTTGCTATTCGGACTCCCATTTTGGTTAAGGGGCACCTCATTTGGGCACCTGCTATTCGCACCCCAGAACAAGATAAGGGGAAACCCTTTCTTCTTCGTTTGAAAATAATTTTGGCGGGAAAATAAACTTTGAAAACCCGTCATTCTATGATTTGATTTTGGAGGAATTACAGTGAGATTATGTAACGATCCTCAAGCTCGTCAACACGATTAGACCGGTCAAGTATCAATTTAGCTATTAATAACTCGATTAGTTTAACACGAACGTTAATTAATAGAAATTAATCTAACAACGAGATAGATACGAAACTAGTATCATCGAATAGGTCTCGAAAAGTTACGCGGAATGAACTACTCGAACGTGTCATTCGGATACAGACGGAGAAGATATCATCGGATGAGTATGAGCAGCCATTAGTTATGTTGCGGTTTTAGCGCCTTGGCTGCCCATATCATTTCGTTGGGTGCGATTAGTAAGTTTGGTTGGTCTTATCAACAAAACCGATCGAAAGAAAACCATTTTCCTCATTCTTCTTCTTTCTTCTTCTTCCCTTCTTTCATTGTTCTTCTCATTTCGTGTTTTACGTAAGAAGATGTTTTGATTTTGAGATCGGAAACTTAAGGGAAACATTAGGAATTGATTCTTTGGTGGTGTTACTGATGTTATTTGATCTCGAGAGAAGAAGGAGTTGGTGCTGTTGTAACTGAAATTAGGGTTTTGAGATTAAGGTTGAGTGCATGTTGAAATTGATAAGTAATTCGAGTTGATAACGGATGAAAATTGAACGGGTTTGTGTTTAATTAGAGTTTTGAAGTTGATTCAGTGGAGAATCATTGAGGAGATTCGAATTAGGGTTTCAGTAGAGCTACTGAAGATGAAATTGAAGAATTAGAAGATGAAATTGATGTTTTGAGGAGTTGTCATTAGTCCTGAGATGAGTTGATCAATTTCCTGAGCAAATTGAGGTAATTGTTCTTCTTAGTTAACTTATGTTTTGATTTTCATTACTGAGTTTATGAGTTTGTTAATTGAACTAAGAATTGACATGGATGGGTGTGTTGAAATGGACCTGAGGCTTTGAGAATGACTGGTGGTGTTTCTTTAATTGTGTTTGTATTGTTAGTGATGTGATTGAGATATGAAGTAGGATTGAATTTGAGTTGAATTAGATAATGGAACTGGGTTGCGATTAGTGTTGGCTATGAGATAATGTAAATGGCATGGTTGTATAGAAGAAGTGGTTTATTTAGTGAACTGTAGAAGTTATTGGTGGGGATGCAGACTGTCTTAGTGTTGAATTAAGTTGATTTGACAGTGGAGATGTGTTTCAGTTCTTAGAGTGGTATTTGAAATGTAGTGGTGTTGATGGTGATGGATATTGATCTGGTAGTGCTGAAATGGATAAGATGGAGATGAGTTATTGGTGGTGTTGTCTGTGTTGTTGAGTTTGCAGGTGTATAGATTTGTTGGTGATATTGAACTGGTGGTGCTGGTTGTGTTGAGGTGGAGATGAGTTGGTGTAGGTGGAATGAGAAAGAGAAGTTGTGCTAGTTGAATGGAGACCTCAAGTGAAGCCTGTGGTAGTGCTGAGTTATGAATGGATTGAAGTTTGTATGACTATGGGTTGCGGGGGTTGATAGTATTGGTGAACCTAGTGGTGTTGTATGTGAAAATGAAGCTTGGCACAGTTTGGACCAAGGTACTAATCTGTTGCAGGTGGGTTGAGTTATATTAGGTGAGTTGCAGTAAAAGGGGCTTGGATGAGTGGATTGATCTGAGGTCGAGCTTAGTTTGATAGTGATGATAGATTTGTGTTCCTATGAAAGCTTGCAACTTCTGCAATTGCAGGTAAACTGATTTGTGGTTAAGATTGTATTTGTGAAGTTATTTGTATTCAATGTATTGCTATTTGAAGTTATAGTTAGGAGTTTTGGTGTTGCACAATGTTTGTGCTTTAGTGTTCTTTGGCACGAGCAATGGCTCTGGCACATGCAAATGTTTGGCCTTGTGCCATTCGGCCTAGTCGAGGATCGACTCTAGCGACTCGATCCATCCGGCCCAGTCGAATCGAATAAATCGGGTTTGACCCAGCGGTCACTTTTCTTGACTCGTTGACCATTGACCACTGGACATTGACCTTTGACTAAACGTTGACTGTTAGAGACCCATTGACTGTTAAGTTTGACCGTTAGTTGACTTAGATGGACCGGACCTTTTATTAACGGGCGGTTTGATGGGCCGGGCCGGAGTAAGCCCATGGGTCATGGGCACAGGGCTTGTGATTAGTTTTCTTAATTAGATGAATTGAACCCCTTATGAGTGCGAATTAGCCTTTGGCTTCTTCTACAAAGTTGTAGATATTCATAAGACATATCTAGTGGACTATAGAATCAACCTAATTGGATTAGTATACCTTTAGATGTGCTAAAGTTAGATAACTAAAAGAAATAGAATCATAAATAGGCTTAGAAACATTAGATAAACTTGTATGATTCTTGTGTGAGCCATTTTGGCTAGATTCTTAGAGTTCTCGTGTGATTAACAGTTAGTTATTAACAACGATCTACTCAAGGATGAACCAGTGGATCATGGATCTCAAGGTAGGCGTGGCATGTCATCAAAAGAGGTGGGAATTGATAACGAACTCTCTTGTATTCATTATTATTTTACAAATCAATCTTGGTGTTGTGAAATTCATGCATATCTTTGTGTGCTTTGTGTGGTATGAGATGTGTGCCGACACAATATCAGTATTCTATAGCTAGGGCGATACACCGCAATATTATTCTTCCTTTATATATATCAGTATTCTATGGCTAGGGCGATATACCGCAGTATTACCTATTTGGTGTGGAATTGGCATCAATATTACTCTTCCATTATGTGCGGCAACACACATCTCATACATGGATGTTTACTGTTATTTATGATAGTCTATGAAGAAGTTTTTACATTATGTGTTACTTGTCTTTCAGTGTATTATCGTTTTTCGATAAAACCTGCATTGTCTTCGAATCATATTAATGTTTACTTGAAAGCTAGTTGTTATTCCTACGGGGCACCCCTTTTAGGGATGATGTGCTCACCCTTTCCCACTTTCAGTTTCAGAGACAGATCAAGATGTGTATGTGACGATGAAAGCTTCGAAGAATTATTTACGTTAGTTAGTTAGCTTTCGTTATGTTCATTCTGTGTTTGTATTCTATTTGTAAATCTACTCACTATTGAATATGTATCATTTGAGAGGAATCCTTGTATATATATATTTCTGAGCGGGGCTAGTTTTTGGGTTAAGTTTTGTAGAAGATTTCTTAATTGAATGTTAAGTAAATGATTTAGATTCTTAGTGCCTCTTTATTTAGTTAATCTCTAGGATTAGTCAGCTGCTAGCTTAGGGGGCGCTACAAAGTTGGTATCAGAGCTCACTATTAGATCTTATATGGGAAAAGATAGGTTTAGCCAGTGCCAGTTAGTGAAATAGAATAGTTTAGAACTGGGTTGGGTTTGTGAGATAAATCTGAATCACTAAAAACTATCAATAATTAAAAGAATTATTTGATTGTTTGATTTGTTTGTTGATTGTTTGTAATTGTAGTGAAGTAAAAAAAAAAAAAAAAAAATTGTAGGGTACACCTATACTTTAGGATTTGATAATAATTAATCTAAAATGTATGAACACGTACACAATTCAATACTAAAATTAGTGAGTTTAGTATTATTGATAGAATGTCACATAGAAATATATTAAATACCTCGACTTATACATAAAATCAACAATTTATATTTTCATAAATGTTAATAATATTCTTGGAACTTAATAATATTTGTAAGAGTAGTTAGAATAATAGCCAACTATCAATGTATATAATCAAAATATTATAATAGTAATTATAAATGATAATAAAATTAGTAATAATTTAATAAGTAATGTTAGCATTTATCAATTAGTAATTATATTTAACTTAGTTTCACTAAAATCTCATTAAAGATGTATAACCATAAAAATAATAATCATGATTAAATAGTTATGGAAAAAAAAAAAATTAATAACACTTATCTACGGTTAAAAGTTTATAAATTAAATTAATGACAAATCATAAATATATGTTTTGCAATTAAACTAGATAGTTAATATAATACTTATTAGGTGTTAGACTTAAGAAAGATAGAATAGAATATATAAAATAAAAAGAAGTAACTTGTTAGTAATATTGTACCTAAATTATCTTTAATCTAACAAATGATCCAGTAAATCTTTAAGATGAAACAAATATACATGAAGTAGTAATAATAGCATTTGGATACTTAGTGTGATATTAGAATTAAAATAAAATAAATTCGTAGATTAACATGATTCTTCTTCATAAATAAATTTAATCATCTTTTGAAATGAAAAATTAGGATGATGAACTTAAACTGTTAGAATTTAAATTAATATAATATTGAGCACAATTTAAATTAAAATCTCGTTAACAAATATATAGTGATAAAATAATGATTAGATTTAAATAGCTATGGAAAATAATTAGTGTTCATATACGGTTAAGTTTTACAAGTTAACTAAAAACAAATTAGAGTTATGTATTTTGCGTTCAAACCAGATAGATAATATAAGAATTATTGGGTAGGATTAAGAACGTGAGGTCATATAAAGCATACAAATTAAGACTAAACTTGTTAACGATCTTATACCCATATTATCTATAATCCAATAACCGATTCACTACATCACTAAATTATACACATGAAGCGATATTTATAGTACTTGAATGCTTAATACAAAATTAAACTTAAAGGAGAATAAAATTGTCTATGAATAGGATACTTATTATTAATACCAAAACCTAAAGTTTATTAGGATATAATATAATTTTAAATTTTTATGCTGACTCAAATTTAGATCATATTAAATTACCAACGCCAAGATTTAACAAGATATAGTATACGGATTCAAAATGATAAATAAAATACATTATACCAATCTTTTCGTGAAGTAGAATTATATTTAGAACATTAAGGCTTAGTGTACCAACTGGTCTGTTAACTTAAGAATAATGAAAATGATAATATAATCAAGACAATAATTTTTGATAAGATTAGCAAATAATTAATTACTATAAAATTTGGAGTTATCGTGAATATCTTTTGGATAATAATTATAGGATACTAATAGCAAAATGTATTGTATTAATAGTACAACTTAAGGATTACTTAGCAGTAATATAAATTTAGGAAGATAAAGTTAGATCAAATCAAATATAGTATTAATAATAAAATTTAATTTAAACTTGTAACACTACAAGAAAAACACTCTATAGCCACACTAGCTATTTTAGTGTATGTGGAAAAACGGTCATATTGCTACGCTTAGATCATGATGTGGAAAAAACAGGAATGTAGCCACATCAATACAACTGCTGTGGAAAAATAATGGGTTTTTTCCTCACCAAGGTTGGATGTGCGGCAAAAAGGTGATCTATTGCTTCGGTGCACATTTTAGGTGTTGCAAAAACGTAATAATCTATTTTTATTATTAGTAAAAAAATAAATAAATTAAAATTCTGGTCCAACTGTCCAAACCTCCCCATTGGACCCGTACATATTCCCTCCCTTGGTGAAGAATAATCACTTTCTCTCTCTGGTTTCTTTCATTTTCCCCTCTCCTTTTTTCTTAACATTTTCATTTTCAGATCTAAGATTCTCATGTTCCGTCGATACTATGGATGTTCTGCTAAGGATTCTTATTCATATGATCAAATAAGCTTTTGAAGTCTTGATTCCTTTTGGACTTGCAAAGTTTTGTTATTTCTTATTTGATTATGATATTGAGCAGATCCGGTTGAAGAAATTTTGATTGATTTGGGAAAAAAGGAAGGGAAAGCCTTGATGATTCAACTTTCAAAGGTATGATGAAGGTTAGTGAAAAGAGTAGTGTCTCTACATCGATTTCAAATACTCGTAGTTAAGTAGCTAATTTACAAAGATCTGTACACAAGTAGGGGTTTGTTATTCCACCATTTTTTGTTCTTTGTTACTCTAGATACGTAGTTTGCTAACCATTGCTGTTCTTTTTCTTTGTTTTGATTTCTTAAACTAGTTTTAGCTTAATAAAGTTTTTGATTTTACAGGGCAAAGACAATATGTTGATACGGCAATCAAGATGGGGATGTTTTCAGTGCAAGGGTAACCTTCAAATCTCCCATAAAAGTAAACGATTATTCATAGATGTTTAGATTTTGATTATGAATCTAATTATCTTCCTTGTACATGTATTGATTTTGCAGGAATACGAAAGAGATATATATTTTTTTTTGAACTAAGGGATACAGAAGAAAATTATGATGAAGGGGCATTGCCATATTTAATTAATGTATTGTGTAAATTCATACCGTATTTATGTACTAAATTTGTATATGAATAAAATTAATTCATCAAATGAGAATTTTGTTCGCCTTATATAGTTATATTTTCCTTTCTTAAATTTATAGAATAGTTTGGAATTGAGTCAAACATCACCGGAGAAATTTAAAGCAGTAAATGAAAAAAAAAAGAGAGAGAGAAAACTGGAATTAGATAATAATTATATAATAAATGAAAATAACAATAAAAAGGGAAATAATAATTGCCATATTATTAAATAAAATAATATCAAGAAAAAAAATTTAATTAGAAAATATTTTTTTGCCTCATGTTACTGCCACACCGTTTGGTGTGGCATAAAACTCAGTTATTGCCACGGGATACCAATGGTGTGGAGATAAGTTTTTGTCACACGGTTTCTTGCCACAGGGTGTGGCAAAAGAATTTTGTGTGGCAATAGGCTTTTGCTACATGAAATAAGGCTTCTTGCTACACGAATGACGTGTTGCAATACACCGATTTTCTTGTAGTGTAATTACGATTAATTTTATCGGTCTAAAATGTAATCTTAATAATACAATATTAATACCAAACAACTATGAAAATTTGTTAGCGGTTATTTATTCATATCAAGTCAGATTATGAAATAAACAAATAGATATAAATTTTATATTTGAATAATGGTAATAACATTAAGTTGTTCTTAAATAATACATGATTTAAAAATTATTTAGTTATAATAGTATAGTTTCATTTGTTATTAAAATTTGATTTCATTAAAAGAAATAAATAATAATAATGATAAATAAAATTAAAACAAAATAAATAATTTAGATAACTAAATTGCTTAAAAAGCTATGGAATATGTATATAATTTATGAAGTAAAATTTTTAAGTTAAAATCAGTTATAATAGAATTTAGAGGTTTATTAATCTTAATTAATATTTAGTTAATCCCAGTGCTGAGTAGTGAGGTTGGTAATTCTGATGTGTTCGGGTGATACTTGTTACGTAGGAAGGCATTGTCAGGCGTCGCGAACCTAGACAGAGACAAGCTTTGCATTCATGTATCACTAGGCATTGAAGGGAAACTTGCTTCTATTAGTGAATTAATAGATCCCAAATTTTAATTAGAAACTTTATTATTGAATATCTTCTCAAATAAACTTAGACTTCCCTCTTGGATAGAACTTAAATCAGTATAGTTGAATCTAGAGCCACAAATTTTTAGTTATAGAGCCATTTAGGTTTACGATTTACTTTATGTTGTTTGCGCTTAGACAAGAGATGGGATTGTTCTATAAGGTGGGGATTATTTGAAGACCAGAAGGATGGTTCCATTTTCGAGGACGAAAATGTTATAAGGTGGGGAGAATGTAACGATCCTCAAGCTCGTCAACACGATTAGACCGGTCAAGTATCAATTTAGCCATTAATAACACGATTAGTTTAACACGAACGTTAATTAATAGAAATTAATCTAACAACGAGATAGATACGAAACTAGTATCATCGAATAGGTCTCGAAAAGTTACGCATAATAGACTACTCGAACGTGTCATTCGGATACCAGATGAAGAAGATATCATCGGATGAGTATGAACGACAGTTTAGCCGCCTTGGCTGCCCATATCATTTCGTTGGGTGCGATTAGTAAGTTTGGTTGGTCTTATCAACAAAACCGATCGAAGAGAAACCATTTTTCCTCTTTCTTCTTCTTTCTTCTTCTTTCTTCTTCCCTTCTTTCCCTGTTCTTCTCAGTTCGTGTTTCTGTGAGAAGATGTTTTGATTTTGAGATCGGAAACTTAAGGGAAAAATTAGGAATTGATTCTTGGTGGTGTTCTTGATGTTATTTGATCTCGAGAGAAGAAGGAGTTGGTCTTTGTTGTAATCGGAAATTAGGGTTTTGAAATTAAGGTTGAGTGCATGTTGAAATTAATAAGTAATTCGAGTTGATAACGGATGAAGATTGAACGGGTTTGTGTTTAATTAGAGTTTTGAAGTTGATTCAGTGGAGAATCATTGAGGAGATTCGAATTAGGGTTTCAGTAGAGCTACCGAAGATGAAATTGAAGAATTAGAAGATGAAATTGATGTTTTGAGGAGTTGTCATTAGTCCCGAGATGAGTTGATCAATTTCCGAGCAAATTGAGGTAATTGTTCTTCTTAGTTAACTTATGTTTTGATTTTCATTACGAGTTTATGAGTTTGTTAATTGAACTAAGAATTGACATGGATGGGTGTGTTGGAATGGACACGAGGCTTTGAGAATGACTTGGTGGTGTTTCTTTAATTGTGTTTGTATTGTTAGTGATGTGATTGAGATATGAAGTAGGATTGAATTTGAGTTGAATTAGATAATGGAACTGGAGTTGCAGTTAGTGTTGGCTATGAGATAATGTAAATGGCATGGTTGTATAGAAGAAGTGGTTTATTTAGTGAACTGTAGAAGTTATTGGTGGGGATGCAGACTGTCTTAGTGTTGAATTAAGTTGATTTGACAGTGGAGATGTGTTTCAGTTCTTAGAGTGGTATTTGAAATGTAGTGGTGTTGATGGTGATGGATATTGATCTGGTAGTGCTGAAATGGATAAGATGGAGATGAGTTATTGGTGGTGTTGTCTGTGTTGTTGAGTTTGCAGGTGTATAGATTTGTTGGTGATATTGAACTGGTGGTGCTGGTTGTGTTGAGGTGTAGATGAGTTGGTGCAGGTGGAATGAGAAAGAGAAGTTGTGCTAGTTTGAATGGAGACCTCAAGTGAAGCCTGTGGTAGTGCTGAGTTATGAATGGATTGAAGTTTATATGACTATGGGTTGCAGGGGTTGATAGTATTGAAGCTGAACCTAGTGGTGTTGTATGTGAAAATGAAGCTTGGCACAGTTTGGACCAAGGTACTAATCTGTTGCAGGTGGGTTGAGTTATATTAGGTGAGTTGCAGTAAAAGGGGCTTGGATGAGTGGATTGATCTGAGGTCGAGCTTAGTTTGATAGTGATGATAGATTTGTAGCTAGTGTTCCTATGAAAGCTTGCAACTTCTGCAATTGCAGGTAAACTGATTTGTGGTTAAGATTGTATTTGTGAAGTTATTTGTATTCAATGTATTGCTATTTGAAGTTATAGTTAGGAGTTTTGGTGTTGCACAATGTTTGTGCTTTAGTGTTCTTTGGCCTGAGCAATGGCTCTGGCCTGTGCAAGTGTTTTGGCCTTGTGCCATTCAGCCTAGTCGGAGATCGACTCTAGCCGACTCAGTCCATCTGACCGAGTCGAATCGGAGTCAATCGGGTTTGACCCACTCGATTCACTTTTCTTGACTCGTTGACCATTGACCTTGGACATTGACCTTTGACTAAACGTTGTGATGTAGGACATCCTACTCACAAGTTCTCTATTTCCTATTATAGTTCTTCTTAGAACTTCCTATCATATTTCTTTATTTAGGATTTCCTTTCCTAGTTTTAATGTGTTTCCTAGTTTGGTTTGATTTCCTTTTCTAGTCCTAATTATATTTAGAATCCTTGAAGCCTATATAAGAAGGCATAGTAGAGATACACAATTCTACAACCAATATTATTATTTGATTAATATCAAACTTATCTTTTATTTTTATTATCTTTATTTTATCATCACTTTTGTGAATCTATTGATCTCACACTAGTTTCTATCTTTTATCGGATCTTTGATCCAAAACATACGCTTCCTTACGTCAAGTGGCATCGAGCCACGGTTGAGATTCTCTATTATTGAGTTTTTGGCTTTGTTTCTATCCACGGTTAAGAGCCTCCATTGAGTGCCTTAATTTTTCAAGTTCTTAGTTATGGAAAAGGAATTTCGTACTACTTTTAGAGTAGATGGAATGATCACTGACTTTAATCTTGATCCATCGAGTCCGAAAAACTACATATCTATTGAAGCAGCAAATTACTTCAACGAAAGGAATTACGGCGCATGGGATTTATTTGGCGGTTATATTGAATTTAGCTTCAACGAAGGTAAGTACAACAGTTTTGCTTGTTGTGAATTATCTTTTAGGAACGATTTTCATGTGATATTAGGCAAGCCTTGGCTTTCAAGTGTAGGTGCTGTTTATAATGAAAGTTTGCATAGTTTTGATTTTCGTCAAGGCAACAAATTGCATCGTGTAATGGGATTACACGAACCAACACCATCACAACGTTGGACTGAAAAAGAAAAGTCAGATTTCTGGAAAGAATTCGATGAGATATTTGATCGTCCCCGAAAGAAGTCATATTTTGAAGCCTCTACAACAACATCAACTTCACAAGTACCTATCTTGGAAGAAGAGGAAGAAAATAAGGGTGGCAAAGAGAGTTCTAGTGTTGTTGAAATCCAACATCCACAAACCCTTGATTCTGTTGTTTCAATAACTTCTGATATTATTCCTCAAAATATGCAAAATCAAAAGAAATCCGAAACTTCCTTTAAGAATGCACTTCCACCATGTCTTGAGATTGCTGATGTTTCTCGTACTCATATGGATTTTGTTATGCCAAAGTTAAACTCTCATAACATCACTTGTTATGTTAAGTTTCCGGACTTTCCTATTTTATGGCATAAACAATTGAAGATAGAAAAGCAATCGAAGTACATTGTTTGCTGGGATGGGAGCTTGCAATACCTACCAAATTCAAGGGTGTATTCTTCAGATGGTTGCGAGCATAATCCTTCTTATGAAAACTGCTTCGATGTGTTAACTATCTCCGTGAGTCAGAATTCAGTATTTGTTGGTTTTGTCAGTAAGTTTATATCAGTGAAACCATTCTTAGCTTGCTACTTGCGCTCAAATACTGAGATATAAAATTTGGTTCTTGTTTGAACTCTTCACATCGGACGACTAGTTACTTAAGCTTTATCTAGGACGTATGAGATTACAAAGGTATGTCAAGAAGTTTATCCAAGTCTTCAGGGTGTTCTCTGCCAATATTTTGATATCCCACGAAAACCTCCGTGGCTTGTGTTTCTGCTGTGTAAAACCTTAAGGAAAGAACTTGAGAATGATAACAACTTGATCAAGAGGAAGAATGCTAAGGAAGGGTTTCAAATAACAGATGATAAATTTTTACT
Source organism: Papaver armeniacum (assembly GCA_023531295.1). Classification (NCBI taxonomy): domain Eukaryota; kingdom Viridiplantae; phylum Streptophyta; class Magnoliopsida; order Ranunculales; family Papaveraceae; genus Papaver; species Papaver armeniacum. The sequence continues at coordinate 97,282 of JAJJWW010002056.1, read as the reverse complement.
GATCGTGCTCTACCAACAAGGCATTTCGGTGTTACGGAGAAGTATATCCCTTATTCATGCTTATCGAATGTTTAACTATCTTCCTGAGTAAGAATTCAATATTTGCCGGTTCCATTAACAAAACTATTCAAGTAAAACACCTCGCATCTGGTACTTGCAATTGTTTACGGATTTGAACTCAGGTTCTCGTTTGAACTCCTTAAACTGGGTTGGTAACTACAAAGAAGCTTCTCCAAGTCGTCATTGTGCTCCCACACAAGAATGTGAGATTCCACGAAAACCCCCTTGGGTTATGGCTATGCGTTTGCTATGTGGATCTCACGGGAGAAGAACAATAAAAAGAGATACTACCGCTCTGTCCACTCCATGCTCGGCAACAATAATCATAGTAAAAGTGTTATATCAAAAGGAAGAAGGTTTTCGGATGATATCGATGTCAAATACACATCTTGAGAATGTTAATCTCGAGAAGGAAAGATTCAAGGAACGATCCGATCACACTTACTTTATAAATCTTGGAAAAACAATGAAGAAGTTTATGATGGAAACTAGGGTAATCGCTTCTGTAGATAACCCACGAGACGATGAGCAGGGGAATATTCTGAGATTTTCACATTATACCGGTGATCATCCGCTAGCAGAAAGACATGCCCAGGATATGTTCGCTAATCAAATGCGAAATCCTTCACCGAGCCGCGTGTTACCGACTCAAGGATTGACTACCTACCAATCAAGGTAGGCTGCTCTTAAGAGCCATCGATACGTGAAACCCGAAAGCTTGATTCAACCGCCCGGAGATTACCATTCTCAACGCATTCCTTGATGACATATAATCTACCAGTTGTCCTTCAAAGAACCTAAAAACTGTACATACTCAGAGTGCATCTGAAGTTGGAGTTACTATTGGAAATGATGTTACGGAATCACAATTGACAATGAACTTAATTGGATATTCTGCGCTAATTCATATTCTTGGGGTTCTTTGTGTCTTGTTTCTTCGAATGCTGATTTGAAGACTCAAGATTTAGCCGCACGTTGTTTGCCCTTTGACCCGAGTGGAACAATTACTACTAGGTTGAATTATGATGCCTTGTTTTGCACCAGGAAGAGTTCTAGGATTTTAGTCACGATGTCGACAGTAACTGAAAGGTTTATGGGGGTTCCGATTAAAAGTGAAGCTTCTGAATTGCTTATAGAAAATGGAATTCGCAAGAAAAGTTTTGACTGCACTGTCAGAAGCCTTGCGGAACCGATGTTGGTCCGAGTTATAGTTTCGCAAAGGACTGTGTGTATAAGGCTGTCAGTGAGACTGTGCAGCTAAAGAAGTACCCTGGTCTCGGATTAGAGGACACAAACGCAACTGTTGAATCGTTAGAAAGAAAGAGTGATGAGAGCAAGAGAGAAACTCTAGGATTGGTTGTCTTCTTCCGAAGATTTTCGAGAGATATCGAAAAGAGTGGAAGTTCCACAAATACAGTTCTCGATAGGTATACTGACTCGTATTTTAGCTGGATAGGATTAAAGGTCTCGTCTTATGTCAATATGGTATGCGAGAGTTTGCATGAGTCTGTTCCTAAATCCATCTTTTATTATCAAGTCCGTGAGATACCCAGCGGTTGATCCGGGCTTCAAGGAAACCAACAGACGTTTATATAAAGGTAATTGGGTACAGTGCATTATCTTACACCTATACGACTCAAGGAGGAGTTGGGTTTATTTTCTTAGTTCCATATGGAGAACAATCCGGACTTCCGATGCCAAAGCCTCGGAATGGACACATGTGGAATGTGGTGGTGGATATATTTTTCTATAAGGAGTCTGAGGAAGGCAAAGATAAGAGATTTTCCCTTCGGGAGTTGGACAGTGAAAGAACGAGTATATCATTGCATTTTCTCCATGATACAACTTCGTTGCAACAAGTTATGAGGAAAATGGCACTTGAAGATTTTTTTTTGCAACCAAAGAAGTTTATTGAAGCGGGTGATGCAAAGTATTTGATAGCTGATGATCTTCTTCGTCATTGTTTTCAACCATATGATCCTGGCGGCGATCTTGTTTGTCTTTTGCTGCCGAACTCGAGCTATCTGATTAATGGTGATCTTCGTAGGCGTTTCCAACCCTACGATCCTGGCAAGAGCGTTTGACTTTCTCTATTGAACTCGTGGTCGAGTTCTTTTCAAGAAGAGGGGCCTGATGTAGGACATCCTACTCACAAGTTCTCTATTTCCTATTATAGTTCTTCTTAGAACTTCCTATCATATTTCTTTATTTAGGATTTCCTTTCCTAGTTTTAGTGTGTTTCCTAGTTTGGTTTGATTTCCTTTTCTAGTCCTAATTATATTTAGAATCCTTGAAGCCTATATAAGAAGGCATAGTAGAGATACACAATTCTACAACCAATATTATTATTTGATTAATATCAAACTTATCTTTTATTTTTATTATCTTTATTTTATCATCACTTTTGTGAATCTATTGATCTCACACTAGTTTCTATCTTTTATCGGATCTTTGATCCAAAACATACGCTTCCGCTACGTCACGTTGACTGTTAGAGACCCATTGACTGTTAAGTTTGACCGTTAGTTGACTTAGATGGACCAGACCTTTTATTAACGGGCCGGTTTGATGGGCCGGGCCGGAGTAAGCCCGCGGGTCATGGGCCTGGGCTTGTGATTAGTTTTTCTTAATTAGATGAATTGAACCCCTTATGGTCTGAATTAGCCTTTGGCTTCTTCTACAAAGTTGTAGATATTCATAAGACATATCTAGTGGACTATAGAATCAACCTAATTGGATTAGTATACCTTTAGGTGTGCTAAAGTTAGATAACTAAAAGAAATAGAATCATAAATGGGCTTAGAAACATTAGATAAACTTGTATGATTCTTGTGTGAGCCATTTTGGCTAGATTCTTAGAGTTCTCGTGTGATTAACAGTTAGTTATTAACAACGATCTACTCAAGGATGAACCAGTTGATCATGGATCTCAAGGTAGGCGTGGCCTGTCATCAAAAGAGGTGGGAATTGATAACGAACTCTCTTGTATTCATTATTAGTTTACAAATCAATCTTGGTGTTGTGAAATTCATGCATATCTTTGTGTGCTTTGTGTGGTATGAGATGTGTGCCGACACAATATCAGTATTCTATAGCTAGGGCGATACACCGCAATATTACACGGCTAGGGTGATACACCGCTATATTATTCTTCCTTTATATATATCAGTATTCTATGGCTAGGGCGATATACCGCAGTATTACCTATTCGGTGTGGAATTGGCATCAATATTACTCTTCCATTATGTGCGGCAACACACATCTCATACATGGATGTTTACTGTTATTTATGAATGTCTATGAAAAAGTTTTTACATTATGTGTTACTTGTCTTTCCGTGTATTATCGTTTTTCGATAAAACCTGCATTGTCTTCGAATCATATTAATGTTTACTTGAAAGCTAGTTGTTATTCCTACGGGGCACCCCTTTTAGGGATGATGTGCTCACCCTTTCCCACTTTCAGTTTCAGAGACAGATCAAGATGTGTATGTGACGATGAAAGCTTCGAAGAATTATTTACGTTAGTTAGTTAGCTTTCGTTATGTTCATTCTGTGTTTGTATTCTATTTGTAAATCTACTCACTATTGAATATGTATCATTTGAGAGGAATCCTTGTATATATATATTTCTGAGCGGGGCTAGTTTTTGGGTTAAGTTTTGTAGAAGATTTCTTAATTGAATGTTAAGTAAATGATTTAGATTCTTAGTGCCTCTTTATTTAGTTAATCTCTAGGATTAGTCAGCTGCTAGCTTAGGGGGCGCTACAGATTCAATGGCTGATATTCATTGGGTAACTACATTTGGGCCTAACAGGGTTGGTATGGGTCGATTCTTCGTCTAAATTTGGTTAGATAATCTGATGGAAGGGAACAGAGTCTCTCGGGTTTTTCCGAGCTCTGAGTGTGTGGTCGAGAGGCTTTCGTGCACCGGCTCCGTGTTATACCACTTCTGGAAGATGTATCAGCGTGTAGGGAGTGTGTTTGAAGCATATCAAGGCTCGGAGGAGATTAAAAAGGTTAAGAAAATATTCCCGAAATATTTTCTTTAAAGCCGAGTAATGAAGAAAATATATGGAGTTATGGAGGAGATTTCTCGTGCATGAGAGGCTATAAAAGGTGGTGAGAGTATTAGAGCGGATACGGAGAGATTGGTAGAGTTGTAGAGCTTCAGAAAGTCGAGAAAATCAAGTGGTAGGAAACCACCATTTCTGCTGCTGCTGAAGAACACGAAGAACATCAACGCACAAGGGACCGTCGTTTTCTCTACAGTGACAACGACACATCTGAGGGTCGTAGTTTAGGAGACAGTCTTAAAACTACAGCAACAGCAACACTTTACATGTATCGTTCTCTGTAACAGTCCGTTTGTAACAAATAAAACTGTTACAAATCAGGCTTTTCATCTTTTCTCCCTTGTTCATCATTTGTAAACCATTTTTGAGCATTAATAATGATTTTTGAGCGTGTTTCCAACATGATGATGAGCTAGAAACCATCACTGGGACGACGGAGGAAGCTGTTTTGCACCCATGTGGTAATTCTATTTAATTCCTTTATGACTATTTGCACTATTATAAGTGATTCATGATTTTTATTGATTATTTGTGAATTCGTTAGATGTCGCATGCTTAGTCTTAGGTACTTTAGATGCGTCATGCTTGTGAATTACATATAATTATTTATAAAATCTACCTTGGCAAAGAATTAGAGTCGATGTTTGTTATTTTATGAGCTTTAATTTTCCGGAATTAATAGATGAACCGCATGAATGTGAGAATTGGTGGAATCCCGAGTCCCAAGAATCTCTTCGTCTTGTGACATAAATTGTATATTTTCTCTATTTTTATTATTTTTCTTTATTGAATCCTAGAATCGATTTCAACAAGTCCGAGTGAACGACAACTCTACTTACCACTATCTAAAATTCGATCAGCGTGCAGGAAGGAATGAAGAGAGAAATCCTACACACATTGAATGGTGGGAAGGAAACCTTCCGAAATAATTTCTGGAGACTCCACAAAATCGTGGAAAATAAAAGACTTTTTCTGATGATCTCTAAGAAAGGAATCAACTACTATTATCGAGGATGAGAGTACTTACCACCTTCACATCCGATTGCAATGATGATAACACCACTCTGACAGCATCCAATAGAAACGTCTTCAATCGGCTCATCTTCTTCATCTTCTTAGTCTTCGTTCTTCAGTCTTCAACGATTGATGATAAACTCTTGAACTTCGTAGAACTTTGACAATTTGTAACTCTTTTCTCTTTAATTTCCTTGTTGCTTGAAACTTCCTTATAGATTTTTCTTCTGCATGGCCTTATTGAACAAATAAAAACCTAAATGCAAATCTTTTTGTATTTTTTCTTTTCTTTTCTTTTCTTTTTTCTATTTTTTTTTCTTTTTGTATTTTGTATTTTGTATATTTTTTTCTCTTTTCTTTTGACAGAAAGATTGCAACTATAAAAATAATAACGAAATTAAAATTAACATGGCCATAAAAGAAGTACTTCACCACTTTGATCTTCACAACTTGTAATGTCTTCGTATCATAAACTTCAATAACTCTCATCTTTTGATTTTCTTCGCTCTTGTAAATAAGTCTTCATACTTAGATATAGAATTCCGCTTTTTATATGTAAGTCTTCAACATATATGTAAAAATCTGATCATTGTATGTTGCTTTACTCGGATATGAAATTTTTCTCTTCCTTTAATTGTTGCTTGTAAACCTCAAACGTCTTAAACTTTCCTTGTAGATTTTGATGTCGCTCCCTTGTTGATGATGATGGTGTTTCTATGGATCTGTTATTGGCGAGAGAGAATGGTGCTAACTGCAAATCAAACTACAAGAAGGTGGTTTTCATCTATAGACGTCACCCTTATGAGTGAAAAATTAGCACTCAAGAGATCAAAGAGTAGTGCTTCTATTGGTGGGAGGTTGGGTAGCTCACCATTCTACCCGGAATTAACGTACGGTGACACACACTCAAAAGAAAGCTCTTTAGTCAGCTACAAAGAAAATTTGGTCTGGTGCCTCTGTTGATATGAAAATAGGTAGTCCCCACTAATGATTGATCAACAACTCTAATAATGCATTTCTCCCTGCTCCTCGTTTGCATCACCGGCATGATTAAATCCATTATTTAACACTGTAAGAAATAAATCCGAACGTAGTTCCCTAACATTTCCAAGTTCAGTTATGTCGGTCAGAATTCTCTATGTAAACATACCTAGAAGTATGCTAGTGACTCTAAAATCTCTACAAGTTGAAGGTTTTATTCAAATATATATACAAAGAGTTTGAAAATTTTGACTCAAAAAGGCTAAAAAATATATATGCAAAATATCCAAACACTCCCCCACACTTAAACTTTACATTGTCCTCAATGTAATTGACTCGTCCTAAGTAAAGTAAAGGTGGGAAATCCTAATATGATATGCAAAAGAAGAAAACTAAACACAAAATGATAGAAAATACAAACCAATGGGTTGCCTCCCATTCAACGCTTAGTTTAACGTCCTCGGCCTGACGCTCTGGTTATCGTCCGTAAACCAACAATCTGAAAATCTGGTAGTCTGCCAGAAAAGAATCTGCAATTCTAGTAACAACTTCACAAAAATATTAGTATAAGATATAAATAATGAAATTGTTATTGCTTGGAAGTTTCCCCCACACTTATTCCTTTCTACACTTGGAAGTGGATAGAGAACATAAAATATGGGAACTTCAAAAGTTTCCTCTTGGTGAACCTGCACAAAGATAGAATCAAACACATCAAGTGGTAGATACTTAGAAGCAAAATAATCCGTTAAAACTTTGGAAGCACACAACTCCACTCCTAAGTGATGTCGATCAAAATATTTAGAAATATGCAAAGGATTAGACAAACCTTCCACAATCTCTTGTATTACAGGATCCTCATCATTCTTAAAGAATTGCAATGAATTATTTACCTCGTTTGTATTGTGTTCCTCTATCAAACTATTTAGCCATTCTTTGTCAGCTTCTGCTTCAATCAAAATCTCAGCATCATTATAATCCTTGGCTAGCTCAATTGGGTCTTCCACAACTTCAACCAATTTGGTTTCATTCTCAATCTCCATCTCTTTAACAAACTCTTCATCTGGATATGAATCATCTCCTATAAAGTCTAATTCATTGGTGCAAATCCTATAATCCTCGTTTGAGTACGTTACACCATTGATAACAACGGTTAAGTCATATCCATTCTCCTCCTGTTGAATAGGCGAGTGATCGTTATTATGATCCGGAGTTGGAATAACTTTACCGTTGTTATACAGACTTTCTAAGGTTGCTTATCTTCATAATCATTACCGATCAAGTATTCATCACTATCCACGGGGATGTCAGAATAGTTTTAGTTTTGAGACCAAAGTTCTTCTTTATTCCTCTCTTATTTAATTTGATCAAGGTCTCTTCTTAAGTTTCGGACACTTTATTGAAGTTCTTGGAGTGATTTATCAACACTCTGCGGATATTGGTCAATCCTTGTTGATGTTGCGTCATCGCTTGGATCTGTTGGTCAAGACGTTCTTCAAAACCTGCACTTTCACTCACCATAAGATTCCCAGACCAAGTCTCTTCCTTTTGAATAGGTGAAAGATCATACAAACGATCAGGAGTTTGGTTATATATATTGTAGTAAGATTCGGTTGATGTATTTTTCTCAATGCTTGGTTTTTCATTCAGGGGTTCCGGCGTGGATAAACTGGCCTTTAATTGAAGAATCAACCAATCAAGCTTCTGCTCATCATTAGAAGATAAACGATTAGAAGAATAACTATACCCCCATCCTTGTGATTTTTCACTTACATGCACGTCATAAGGTTGTTGACATGTCTAAGAATATCCATAAGGTTCTGTGGGATATTGATCATAGCCAAAAGATTGGTTCTGATTATACCCATAGGATGGTTCGTAGTTGTTATACGAATGAAATTGAAAACCAAATTGATTACCACTATAACATGATGATTGATCTTGTGCTCCATACATGTTACTTCCGAAAGGAAACATGACGACTCACAAGAACAAAAGATAAAATCGAAAAAAAAATCTAAAAACAAAAACAAGCTAAACAAATAAAAAATCAATTAGCAACTGCTCCCCGGCAGCGGCGCCAAAATTTGATACGTGTCGGAAGTGCAACAAATTAATTAAAATATTTCTCACTAATTAACTGGTAATATAGCGGTAGTAAGAGATCGTTCCCACGGAGAGCTGTGTAATTGATAGGTTATTTGATCAGCAAAATAAAGTAAAAGACAAGGGGGTTGGTTTAAAGTAAAATAAAAAGAATAAAAAATAAAAGAAAGATGATTAAGGAATCATTCGCCGTCACTGGAAAGAAACTTAATAAAAGTACTTGTTTATTTCTTATAGAATTTCCATTGTCACCAACCGTAGAATAGCAATAAGCTCGCTATCCCCGGAATTCCCACCACTTGGATACGGGCGCTCGACTACCGATTCTATCCATCCGAGCCACCATGAATAAGCTCTCAAGGTGTAACCCATCAAATGCATTACGTTTTGTGAATTAGGTTGATCCTAGCATCGACGACGCATAAGCTCGGTCTGCTCACTAGGGTCATCTCTATACACAATTGCTTAATGAATCCTCTGTCAGCTTTTGCGATGTACTACTTGTGTATGGAATTGAGTGACTATTACACGTATCACCAACCCCAATACTAGTAGAAGAATTATTATCAGGTTAATTCAAATGGCCAATTGAATAACCCAATAGTAATCTTAGACACTAAAATTAATAGAGATAATCGACAAGAAAATTAAACTCAAAATAAATTTGTAAAAAGAATTAAAGTTTCATTAATCAGGACTTTTAAATCATACCTTAATCAGTAAAATTTAGCTACACATGGATTTCCTAAAACCCATAAAAATATATTAAAGAAGAATTACAAGAAGAAAACTTGGTTTCCCCCTAAAGGGGTAAACCCTAGATATAAAATAAAACCTTTCCTCTCTCTTTATTCTTTTTTCCTTCTCTCTGAAAAGTTATATGAAACTCTCCTCCGATCAGCTGCTTTATATATAGGCATCGGCTAGCCTTGTACGATCCACAAAAGTCGTATTGGATACACTTTCAAAGTCGGCAGAGAAGAGTTTCTCGAGTTGGAAATTAAGTGATGCTGATTCAGTGTGGCAGACAGCATTCCAATATAGTACTCCATACTCGTGATTGGCTATGGGCTTTAGAGGGACCCATGTAACACATTATGTTTTCTTCTAAGCCGATAGTAAATTATGCTTCAAAGTAGGCAGAGAAGAGTTTCTCTGTAGCTATCCTCAACTAAATTCTCCTCCAAGTCTTAGAGTCCAAAATCGACAACATACCTCCCCTGACTTCTCGTTAGCAGAAACCTAAACCGCGTACAACTCCTTCCAATATCCAGTGTTATTCTATTTCTCTTTGACTCGAGCTGCACATCCACCTGACCCATGACTATCCAGCAGCAAACCCTTGTTACAAGGTTAAGAAAATTTGGAAAACTAACACCTTTGTCCGAACACGAGCTTCAATATCTTAACCGCCAAACCCTATATGGAGTTCGAACAAACACCACTATCGAGTTCTTCTCATCACTGCCAGCAACACAACTCATCCATATCGTCCCTGACTCCCATCTTCTTCGCAGAGTCAATCAATCTCCGATCATCACATCTCTTCCATCATCACCGAGTATCACAGCTCCATTCCTCGATGACATAAACCGTCAGTCCATCTAATAGGAAATCAAATCAAGTCAAATCCTTTTGACTTGTCTTAGTTCTTTGAGTCAGTTAGTTTGAGTCAGTATCTGAGTAATATGTCTGATTCAGACATAATAAATTCCTTGTAATAAATATGTCTGAACTGTGTATTATTCAATAATAATTCTTTTTCAGTCTTTAAGAAAAGTAACTCTTCTTCATCTTCTTTGTTTACAATCTGTGTCTTGATTATCATGAGATCCTAGATTTCTCATGGTATCAGATAGGTAATGTTCTTAGGGTTCTTTCAAATAGCTTATAACAATTTTATCAACAATTTTTTGAAGCTTCAATTTGGGTAATATCATATTCAAGAAATTTTTCACATAAATTTATTCTTTAGGGTTCTTGGAAGATTTTATGGTAACAACACGATCAACTGATTACAGCAACAACTTTAATCATTCGAGTATCAACAACAACAATAATCCAAATCGAAATTTCAGTCATACTTCAATTTTGGATCTAGAAATTTCACGGAACACTCAACATCAAAATATAATGTCTTCCGCTGGTAATTCTATTTCTCTTCCTTTTACAAATATATCAAACTTTGTGTCAATGAAATTAGATCATTCAAATTATCTTCTCGAAAGATCAATTTGAGGGTGTATTGTTTTCTTGTGACTTATATGGGTATGTCAGTGGTGAAATTGTTGAACCACCTCAGAAAGTAATGGTTGATGGTAATGAAATTGTTAATCCAGAATGGGTGTCTTGGAGGAGATTAGATAGATTTGTTTCAACTTGTCTTAAGGCTACCTTTACTCAAACTGTTAGTGGTGATGTTCTTGGATTATCAACTGCAAAATAAATATGGGATTTTCTTCAAATGAGTTTTAGGACTCAGTTTCTTTCTAGGAAGAGTATGCTCAGAAATCAATTGCATGGTATTAAAAAGGGTAATATGTCTATTGTACAATATCTTCAGAAAGTCAAGGGTATTGCAGATTCTTTGGCTGCCATTGGTGAGAAAGTTAGTGATACAGATCTTATGATGTTTGTCATGAATGGTTTGGGTAGTGAATATGATATTTTTGTTATATCATCACAAAGCAGAGAAACACCTTATACTTTTGGAGAAGTGAAAGCAAAGCTACTTTCTCATGAGCAATTCTTAGCAGAAAGGCAACATCAGAGTGCAAATCTATATGATGACCAAAGTGCAACAGCTTTTTATGCAAGAAATGGTTCTAATGCTTATAATAATAACAGAAGAAATGGTGGACATAATAGGAATAATGGGAATAATGGTGGTGGAAGTTACAAGAACAGTAACTATCAACATGGTTCTACTTCTAATAATTCTACTGGCAATTATCAAACTGGGTCTAGTTCAAACACTGACAGAAGGCCTTATATGGATTATTCAAAATTGTTCTGTCAAATTTGCAAGAAAAATGGGCATATTTCAACTAGGTGTTTCTTTAGATATCATCCACCATCTGGTACTTCAACTGGTCAGAAAGTCAAGCTAATTTTGTTACTTCTGATGCTCCAATTGATCATTTAACTTCAACTAATTCTGCTGGTACTTCACAACATGCTTTTGCAAGTTTAAATATTAATGATGCTGCAGTCAATGATGATCCTTCTTCGTCAAATACTGTTTGGATTTCTGACAGTGGTGCCTCTACTCATATGACTGGAGATAGAACTTTACTTCACAATACTTCTACTTATAAGGGCAAGGATCATGTTATGCTTGGTAATGGTAAGAGTTTATCCATTTCACTTATCATCAGTTGTAAGTCTTATTACACCAAAACCAGTTTTAGGCTTGATAATGTGCTACATGTTCCGATATGAAACACAACTTGCTATCTATTGCTAGATTTACAAAAGAAAATTCATGCTACATTACTTTTGATCCATATGGATATGAGATAAGAAGTTTCCATGATCATGCTTTGCTAGCACATGGTAAAATGATAAACAATCTGTATCCTATTACTTCTACTGAGCTGCAATTTGCCTTCTCTTCTCTTGTTTCATCTGATATTTGGCACAATAGATTAGGTCATCCTTCTACAAAGATTATTCATCAACTTCATAGTGACAAGAATATTATAGTCAAGGCTGTTAGTTCTCATTCTGTTTGTCATCCTTGTCAATTAGCAAAAAGTAAGAGGCTTCCCTTTCATCTTTCTTCTTCTCATGCTTCCTCTCCAGTTGCACTTGTTCATTGTGATGAGTGGGGTCCTTCTCCAGTTCCTTCCATAGCAAGGCATAGATACTATATCCTTTTTATTGATGACTGTAGTAGATTCCATTGGATCTATCCAATGCAAGTAAAAACAGAAGCTTTGAAATGTTTTCAGCATTTTAAGACCCTTACTGAGAATTTATTTCATACTAAAATTCTTGCTTTTCAAAATGATGGTGCTAGTGAACTAGTAAAAGGAGTTTTTAAAGCTTTTTAGACAGTTCTCGGTATTCTTTTACGTATTTCTTGTCCAAAAACACCCGAGCAAAATGGCCTTGTCTTTGAAAGAAAGCATAGGCACATTGTTGAAATGGGAAATACATTGCTTTTTAATGCTTTTTGTCCAAAGGAGTACTTTTGGTATGATGCTTTTTAGTCTGCTACTTATCTTATTAATCGAACTCCTACTCATATTCTTCATGATAAATCTCCTTTTCAAGTTCTTTACAATGAGTTGCCAGATTATTCCTTTTTACGTGTTTTTGGATGCATCTGTTATCCTTTTTTAGGACATTCAAGAGTTGACAAACTATCTCCAAAAACTGTTAAATGTGTTTTCGTTGGCTATAGCACTCTACATAAAGGTTACAAGTGTTTTAATCCTGTAACTAAAAAGCTTTATATATCTCGACATGTTATCTTCTCTGAACATGAGTTTTATTTTTCTGCTCCTTCCTCTGTTTCTTCTGTGTTAGACAATGTATCATCTGTTTCTGCTCCTTCATCTGTTTCTTCTATTCCTTCTTCTTCAATTATCACTAGATCTCAAAGGGGTATTACTAAGCCAAAAACTTTTCCTGATCATGTCATGAATTTTTCTACTCAGCATTCTTCTGCTCTCACTTCTATTCTTCATATTCCTACTGAGCCTAAAAACTTCAAAATGGCAATGCAAGATCCTAAATGGGTTGTTTCCATGACAGAAGAAAATACTGCACTACAGAATAATGACACTTGGGACTTAGTTGATCCTGAGCCTCACATGAATATCTTAGGCTGTAAATGGGTATATAGGGTTAAGTTGAAGTCAGATGGCACTGTTGATAAGCTAAAATCTAGACTAGTTGGTCAAGGATACAATCAACAAGATGGTATCGATTATGGGGAAACTTTTAGCCCTGTAGTTAAGTCTACCACTGTTAGAGTTGTTCTTTGCATAGCTGTTACTAGAAATTGGTCCATACGACAATTGGATGTTTCAAACGCCTTTTTGCATGGTGACTTAACAGAAAATGTCTACATGAAGCAACCACCGGGGGTTTGCCGATTCGGAGTTTCCAAATAAAGTATGTCATCTTAAGAAAAGTTTATATGGCTTAAAACAAGCGCCGCGAGCTTGGTTTCGAAGTTCATTCGGATTGATTTCATATGGTTTTGTTAGAACAGGTTTGATTTATCCATGTTTGTCTTTTTTGCTGGTTCAGACATGATGGTACTATTGTTGTATGTAGATGATATTATTCTTACTGGTTCTTCCAATCATTTACTTGATCATCTTGTGCAATATTTGAGTTCTTTGTTTGCAATGAAGCAATTGGGAGATTTGCATTACTTCTTAGGCATAGAGGCTACAAGAACACAACATGACATTTTATTGACACAGAAAAAGTATACTCTTGAGTTGTTAGTTAAAGCAGGCATGACAAAGTGTAATTCCTGCACTACACCAGTAGCTAAGGGGCCTAGAATTTCAGTTCATGAAGGTCAGTTATTATCAGATGCAACGACTTACAGAACTCTAGTTGGCATGCTACAGTACTTATGCTTAACCAGACCTGATATATGCTTTGGGGTAAACTATGTCAGTCAATTTATGCATGCCCCTACAGATGTTCATCTATTGTTGGTCAAGAGGATTCTTCGATACTTAAAAGGCACTATTGGATATGGTATTACTCGCGCAAAGGTGATATTGAAAAAGCGACAAAGATATACAGATTCGATCCCGGGGAGTTGTCCTGAAACCGCTAGATCAACTTGTGGATATGTTTGTTTTCCTTGGTGATTCTTTAGTTTCTTGGTCTAGTAAAAAGCACCCACAATTTGCGGATCAACAAAGACAGGCTGAATATAAGTGCTTGTCTGTGGCAACCGCCGATTTGGAGTGGCTTTCTTCTTTGTTTGTTCCGAGTTACATGTTAATGTTAAATTGCCTATTTCACTCTATTGTGACAATACAAGTGCTATTTACTTGTCTCAAATCCTGTTTCTCATTACAGGACAAAGCATATAAAAATTCAATATCATGTGGTTAGAGAGCTGATTCATGATGGATTTCTTAGTGTTCATCATATATCTTCAGAAAATCAACTAGCAGATCTTTTCACTAAAGGCTTATGTGCTCCTGTTTCATTCTCTACTTCAAAGAATTACTAGGATCTCCTATGTCATCACAGATTGATTCTACCACTATTGATCAGGGTGCTTCTACTTCTTCAACAGTTGGTGCTTTTACTTCTTCAAATTAATCTTGGTATTTCGATGCAAATTGTTGTATGACTGTTCCTAAACATGTTTCATTTCTTGTCCCTTAAACATTGTTGTTGTTTTTCAAACTGATTCTTTCTCATTATCAGTTTGAGGGGGGCTAATAGGAAATCAAATCAAGTCAAATCCTTTTGACTTGTCTTAGTTCTTTGAGTCAGTTAGTTTGAGTCGAAGATCCGAGTAATATGTCTATAAATTCCTTGTAATAAATATGTAAAAACCTGTGTATTATTCAATATAATTCTTTTTCTAGGTCTTTAAGAAAAGTAACTCTTCTTCATCTTCTTTGTTTACAATCTGTGTCTTGATTATCATGAGATCCTAGATTTCTCACCATCTTCGTGCGTCTGTTCTCCATCATGATCATCACTATCACTTCCAGTTAATGGCAGCAGTCCCTTAAACTCGAACTCTTCCCTCTCTCGCTGCTACATCACGTTCCCGACAGTCTTCTTCATGCTGGTACTGTCGTGATCATCATCCTAATGGCAGTAACCCTTACCGAGACATAGCAGCACTGCCGTTTCCTATTTTCCACAAAATGAAATCATACTCTACCATCTTGAAATCCCACTGGTCCATACTCGAGATCGAATCCTGAATCACCATTAACTACCTTCGTATGCGACGGTTGAGAGTATCCGGAAAACTGGTCGTCTTCTGTTGATGTGAAAGAAGATGATGGTGGCAGCCTTAAACTGAATGGTCGGTGCCATTAACAACATTTGAATTCCATTTCCCCCTAATAAAAGAGCTGACTTCCTTTAACAGCTCCTTTGAATACGACAGCCCCTTAACAGAGTGACTTCCCCTTAACGTATACTGGGGTTCCAATAGCACCTGCCTTGAAAATGACTATTTCGCCCTTTTCACTAGTGGAGAATGTCTTTTTAACCACTTTATGGGCTTTGCAAAAACGACTTCCGAGGGCAAGAGTAATTATGAGTGCCGTGAGACACAGTTTTTTTTTTTTTTATAAAAAGTAAAACCTGTTTCTTCCACAGTTGTTATACTAGCAGTTTTTTTGTAAATACATGGCTCCTTAATAGAGTATATCAACCATTGTGGCCCAAATACCAAAGAAACAAAACCACTGTGAGCGCAACTAGATTCTATATCTCCAGATTTAGAACCAAGGGTTAGATATATGTTAGGGAATATTTATACGGTGACGATGAAACCTCGTTTCTATCGAGATATTATCTTTTCTTTTATATCCATTTTCATTGCATTATTATCACAATTCATCTCTCCAATTCATCTCTCCAGTTTAGAGAAAAAAAAATCAAAGACACAAAATCGCCATGATCAAATAAAATCAAACCCTAACTAGCAAGTGATTCAAAACCATTATTTTTCTCCATATCTATCAACCCCCTTTTTTTTCCAAAACCCATTTCTTCAAAACTTCGTTCTTTTTTGTTTTAAATCTTCATCAGGTAAACTTGTGGGTTCACAGTATAATTTTTTTTTTTTTTTTTAATTTCTTGAATGTTAAGGTTTCAATTAAATTTCTATTTCGTTTTTGTATGTAGAAGACCTTCAGGTGGATTTATCTTCAGGTATAACATCTCCATCACTTTGATTTGATTTTATTTGTGTTACTTTGAAATTAATTTATAATTTCTTGAATGTTAGGGATTTAATTAAATTCTTGTTTCATTTTTGAATGTAGAAGACCTTCAGGTGGATTTATCTTCAGGTATAACATCTCCATCACTTTGATTCGAATTTATTGGTGTTACTTCGAATTATGGATTTTGTTGGTGTTACTGAAGTTCTCAGATTTTATTTTTATCATGTAAAAGGGTTCCTCTTCAGATGTTAACTGTTAAACAAAATTGTATCTGTTTGATTTTTGTTTTAGGGCGTTTAATCTTGAGATCTAGTTTTTCATACTTAGCTTTGGTTTTTGTTTGGTGTGTAATCGTGATGCTTTTACACTTGATTTAGAATCCTTTCTATGTTCTTTCTGTTGAATGTGGCTTTTGAGATTGTAATGAAACTTCATATTCTACTTTGAGGTACGTAGTTGACTTCAAGTTAAGGAATTGTGTTTGTATTATCAGTATTTGGTGTTTGTGTTCAGGTTTAAGATGAATCTAGACGGTTAATAATGTCTTCATGTTATTTCGGACCAAGTCTTTTATGTTTGTGTTTGGGTATGTATTTAGTTTTAGATTAAAATGTTTGCTGAATAAACTGCAATTGAGAGACTTTTTGATAAACGCCATGATGTAGATATCTGATTCTTTCATATGACAATACAATGATATGGAATATGAGACTTTTTGATAAACTGCAATTAAAATGATATGGAATATGAATTTAGATTTTTTTTGGTTTTTATGAATGATAGTAAATCTGTTATAGCTTAGGATGAATATCACAAGGGATTCCAACTATTGCAGTTGATGTTCTTCTTGATCCCAGCATGAAGAAACCTAATTTATATTGTTGTTCCCCTTTATTCCAGCATGATTGATTGTGATTAGGTTTCATATGCAGAAAGACTATGTGCAGATGTATGCGAGTTGATTGTTTAGAGCTATGTTGTAAAAGGCGAGGGGCGCACTAAGCTTAAGTCTAGCGCCCGAGTAACTCTATACCAAGCTAATTTCCACGCCAGCACCTTAGGCGAGCGAGTTTGGCGCTTTTGGCGCCTCGTGGAAATGTTAGGCGCTAGCATAAGCGCCAAAAGCGCCATGGATAGGTGGTAAAAATGTTAACAGATATTATGCAGTCAATATATAAAGGTTATAACCCTAAATATATGGAAAGTTCTTAGATTTTCCATCTTAGATTTTTTTCTCAGCATAAATTAGCTTTTTCAACGTGATGAGAATATATGGAAGATTCATTAACGTGATTGAGGGGATCAGTTGTAATAATATGGAAACTTAATAAACGTGCAACTTAATAGGAATTTGTTTCCATTTACAGGATCATGCTATCAATTAGTACTAACATTGTATGATCAAAAGATGGTAAGAAACATTAATATTTAAGAAAATAACTTGATTGATATAAATGTGATTTATTTTTATTTTTAATTCCTAATGCAAGAATGACGAACATAACGTGATTGATTTTTATTTCCCAATATTCATCAGTAATTGGTTTTATTACTTTTATAAAAAATTACCCTATGGAAAGATTTATATTATGTTCGTCCTGTCCTAATATCTATCTCTTGTTTACCAAAAAATCCTTTTCTTAGATGTAGAGGAACAAATGGTTCTGGTTTTGGAGAAGTGATGATGAAAACGAAGGTGGTAATAATGATTCATTTTCTTTGTTCTCTGCTACTAATATTATAGGTTGGGATAAAGTAGTTGATGTAGAACCAGGGCGAAGACAGTTTGAATCTTTTCCTGTACGTTCTAGTAATTCAGTAATGGTAATAATGATTCTTTTTATTTGTTCAGTACATCGCATGATAACTAAGTATACATGAAACTAACGAAAAAGATATATTTACCTTGGATTTTTGTTTATGTTCGCCTAGAGCGCCTAAGTCGCGCCTCGCCTAGCGCCTCATATGGCTTTTGTAAGCTGCTTAGAACCATTGCTGCATTGTGTATATGTCTATTGTTGGTGTTATAGAAATCTCTTATATGTAGGTTTTAAATTATGATACTGAGAAGCGATGCTGCATTTTTCTATTGTTGCTTATAATGGGTGTTTTGATTAGATAACTATAGCTAGGGGCCCTGGAAAAAGCTGCAGATCTCGTCGGACTACAACTCTGACCACAAGTGCAAGTAATTCAATGACATTGGACAACCTATAGGACCTTTACCCGCAAGACGTATGCCACCAAACATGGAAAGATGAACAAAAATCTTGTCTCACCAGCTTATGAAACTTGAAAGATAGTTCCTTGGGAGGAGTCTCACCAGCATACATGGTTTCTGAATTGGGTATCAAAGTTATTTGGTTTATATGTGTATCTATGTTGGTTTTATTTTTATTCCATCATCCATGCTTGCAGTAAGCTTTTATTTAATCTCAACGGATAGAATATTCACTTTGCATTTATCCACCTTGTTTGAAGTAAATGACTTGTTGCTTCTTGCGTGATAGAGTTGTGAATTAGTGTAGTCTTGTTGCGAATTTTCGCTTCCTTCAACAAGCACTTGTATATTTTCGTTTCCTTCAATTTTTAACAAGTCTGGAGCTCTCATGGACTAGTAAGAATCAGTATTGTGCTTGTCTCTGCTGGGAACGCAGACACATTGGTGTTGATATTGTACTGGTCAAGATTTTTCTTAGGACTCTGTTGTTAAAACTTTTGTTATTGAACTTCTAATGCATGAACTTGTTTTTGCTGCAGGTATACCATTCTGATTAGTTGGGCAACTAAGATCATATTTTTGCTGGTTTCTAGCTTGTTCGTTGATTGCATGGTTCATAACCTTCTTCAATTTTTTAAATTCGATGAATTTTCACAGCATGCCTTTAAATTAGAGCACGAACAGGACACGGTTGTCAATTTTTTGACAAGTTCTCATATTTTCTTCACATGGTTTAATCATTTATGTAAAAGTACTGAGTTATTATTTTGTATACAGTTTGTTTGAATTTTTTGCAGGTGGAATGAAAGTTTGTACATACGAAAAGTAATGGATGCAGCTATGGACCTCCATACTGAGTGTCAACTGGCAAGTCTGCTAGGTAAGGAATAATGATACGGTTTACTCTTAAGACTTCTACCAATTCATTGTGTATATTTAGGTTCAGGATCTCAATTTCTTCATGAGTTATGGATGGGAATTTTACATAGGAAAATTAGTTGCAGTTCATATGTTTTATTTACATTTCAATTTGAGTAGATACTTGTATGTGTAGGTGGTGTTGGTGTCGGTGTCGAGTAGATTCCTTTTTTGGTTTCCTCTTCTTTTTTTTTTTGTTGATTTTTATAGTCTTGGTTTTTGTTTGCAGCTGAGGGATAGCGTAATGGACCTGATTGGAGCTAGTTTTTCTGAAAATGAAAGCATATATAGATGGTGAAGTCTTACCTTTAACTTAGTGATCTGATTGTTAAGCTTGTAATAAGAATATCTGGATATAGGTTAAGGTTTTCCGACTTCGTGTTGAAGTTTTTCATATTTGGAACTTCTGGTATTTTAAGTAATTGAAATTGTAAACTGAATACACTTTTCAATATAAATTGAGTTTTAAAGTCATTATGAATTTAATTTTGTTAACTTTAGTTTGAAGTCATTATAATTTCATTGGGATTCAACTTCTAGTTTTAGATTCAGTTGAATCAGCTGAATCAATATAATTTTTTTTTATAAAATATGATCAATATAAACTAATGTGTCTGTCAGTCATACCGATTGACTGTTAAAGAAAGTGGTTTTCTTAAAGAATTCTACGTATGTCAGAAACAGTCGTTTTGAGAAAAACCACTTCAATATTAGAGCTGATGAACACAGTCGTTTTTAGCGATATAACTTATTGTCCTGACAGTGGTTTAACTTTCATTTTCCACTAGTGTTTAATCTTCTAAGTTGTTGTTTTGCTCATAAATTCTTCATACGAACTCATAATGACTTCGTTCTTTCGCCGTTGGCTTCATATTTTCGTCTTCTTCAAGATGATAACTAGAAATCCTCCATTTGAACGAGTTTCACTGGGTCTTTGGCCATTCTTCAGTTGTGACTTCACTTTTATGGCTATTTCCACTTCTTTTCGGATAATTCACCTAATATAAGATATAAACTACAAAACAATCATAATAAAAGATAATATGCAAGAATTATAGCTAAAACAAGTATGGAATTGACCCACAAAACATGTAAATATAGCACTTATCATCCCGCGTTTTGATCTGTGAGGTCGCCTAGAAGAATCAGTTGAGGATTCCCATGAACTCTAGGTTTTTATCCAGAAAAAAAAAAAAAAGAAAAAAAAAAGAGAAAAAAAAATAAACTGAAGGAAGATTATCTTATTCATCATCAGCTGCGTACTTCAATATTTGGTAAGATCTGACTCTTCGATTAATTAGTGATTCGGGGTTATGGAAATCAAGGTTTTCAATTTGGGGTTATATGTTTTACGTGTTAAAAGGTCATGTCTCCTGTTTGGGTAAGCAAGATTTAAACTCAGAAGAAAATATATCTGCTGGGTTTCTTTAATTAATCGATAGATAAGCCCATCCCATTAATTTATTAAATCTCTTGAAACCTACTTACACATTTCCACGTAATCCAATGAGAGTTCCATATTTCCTGTATTAGTTCCGTTAGGAGCTAGTTCTCAAACCTTCCCAGAAACTAGTCAGTACCTAGCCGGGGAAAGTTAATTTATATGCAAGAGTCAAGATGCAGGAACAAAATAATACTTTCCGTAGCCGATACATAGTGGAAAACATAATCTGTGATTTTATTGTTGATGGTGGTTGTGAATAGAATTTGGTTTCGATTAAAATGGTGAAAGCATTGGGTTATGAGGTGGACTGGTATCCTGTACCGGACTAGATTAAATGGGTCAACAACGACGACGGGGTAATTACCTGTATGGGTGTTTGCAAAGTTCCAGTTTTAATCGGTAATAAGTGTTACTCTGACACAGTCTTTTGTGAAATTGTTGACATGGACGCTTGTGATGTTGTGTTGGGTACGTCTTGGTTATTTAATGTTCGAGCAGTTCGTAGTTGACGAAGCAACAACTTGTATGAGTTCCGGGCGGGAAAGACAAAGGTAATTGTAGTGTTAGGTTATAGGCCTTCGCAAGGAGCTGAAGATAGTAATGAGTTTTCCAGTAATGCTTTTGGAGATGTAAATCCTGATAAGTTGTACCAAGCAGTTGACAAGATGGGTTTTCAGAAGAAAACAATCAAGGAAACTGAGATAACGGTTACCAAGGATTTACAAATGGAAACATATGGAGACTTAATGTTGGTCCCAAATTCATCCGATATGGTTGTTTCTCACCATGGCGACATCTTGGTTTCGACCAAGAAGTCAATGGCAATGGATGTGGCGTTGTCAGTTTCCTATCAATATGAAGATGCATTTGCTATATATTGTAAAGTAAAACCCATATCTTCTGGAGGCTCTTGTGATTACGTTCATATGTTAGGGATGGAATCTCTAACTTTTGTTTATGTATTTGTACAAAAGCATCAGTTCAAATCCAATATACAATAACTGAGGGGATGGCATCATTTATTGAGTTTTAGTCGTTTTGTTACGCCCATGCATAATTCGATAGCAAGCTACGCTACTGAAGCACCGATGCAAGGAGAGTCAAGTGCTTTGTTTCTGACTTGCCCCATTCATTGTAAACTCGAGACGAGTTTCTTCGCTGTAGGGTAGCCTGATACGGGACGTATTTAGGATGTCAATCAGGAGTCTCGAACCGGTTCTTATTATCCGTTTAGGATAATCTGCAGGGTTATCCGCTGTAGGAACCTTTAGCATCGTTATCCTACCTTCCTCAACTGCATCCTTGATAAAATGATACCTGACAAAGTTGCAATCTCTTGTTTAAAACCCAAATCACCAACCAAACCCATCAACCATATACCTTCCTTCATCAAGCTCACGGCTGCCATGTACTCTGCCTCAGTTGTAGACAATGCAACTGTACTTTGCAAAACCGACCTCCAACTGATAGTACTACCACACAATGTAAAAGTATAACCTATCAATGAACTTCTTCTATGAAGATCACCTGCTTAATCAGAATCAACATAACCCATAACATTTGTCGAATCCATAGTGTTTATAAAACACTAAACCAACATCTGTACTGCCCCTTAGATACCTCAAAATTCACTTTACTGCTTACCAATAAGCCTTCCCGGGACTTCCTATGTATCTACTCACCACACTCACAGCTTGTGCAATATCCGTCCTTGTACAAACCATAGCATACATGATGCTACCAACTGCGCTTGCATATGGAACTCGAGACATATATTCTTCCTCACCTGCAGTTTGAGGTGATTTCCTTCTAGAAAGTTTAAAATGAGATGCCAAAGGAGTACTTACTGGTTTTGCATCTTTCATACCAAACCGCTCCAACACCTTCTCGATGTAAGACTTCTAGGACAAATATAACTTGCCTTCATCTCGGTTTCTATGAATCTCCATGACCAATATCTTCTTTACTGCACCAAATACTTCATCTCAAACTCACTACTCAACTGTACCTTCAGCTTCTGTATCTCTGACATGTCTTTGCAAGCAATCAACATATCATCAACATACAAGAGCAAATACACAAATGAACCATCTTGGAGTTTCCTGTGATATACACAACTTTGTAAAAACCATAAAGGATCGTAGGCCAATCAGTTGGCTTGCTGGTGCTTATATGATTTACCTCAAAAGTCCTCTCTTCTACATTATCTACTATAATGCGTTGATTGATCTCCTCTACTAAGCCTGGTTTTTTGGCATAGAGACAAATTACAGATAGTGTGCAATATTCATGGAAAATAATAACAGGTTTTAAATGTAAAAGCTTGAGTTGGGACTTGGGGATTGAAGGAATCTCTAGTATTTTTGATAATGCTAATTATACAGGGTTATTACACAGCTAAAGGTCTATGTGAGAAGGTTTTAGACAGGGTGCATTGGGTTTAGTTTTGACAAAAAATTTATTATCTGAAATTCCCACCCTTGTTTCTTTGTGTTATACTTATTGTGCTCTTTACTGGTGGGTTGTTACGTTTAGTTTTTGCACAAAGTAAGCAAGCATCAGAAGTTACTCATCCTGATGATATGCTGTTATTCATAAATTATGAGTTGTCCTCGAAATCGTTTAGGCAAGAATGTTTGTTATGGATTATTATCTGAAATTCCACCCTTGTTTTCTTTGTGTTTATACTTATTGTTTTCTTAACTGGTGGGTTTTTACGCGTACTTTTTTGGATAAGTTAGCAAGCATCAGAAGTTGATGATTACAATTGCAGGTTATAAGTCTTGTCAGTGCAGAAAAGGCATTACTTCATCCTGATGATATGTTAGTACTCGCCAATTCTGAGTTGTCCTCGAAATCGTTTAGGCAAGTAAAAGTCCATTTTTGTGTTTCCATTAAATTTTATCTTTTAGTAACTTGAAATGTTGAGAACAATAATCTCAGTTGGAAAAGTTTTTTATCTCCCCCTTTTAATAGCAACAAGGGATTGCAAAACTTTAGTAAATATAACCGTTGGATCTCCAAATTTTAAAATTCTACCGTTAGATTTCACAAATAAAATTCCGTCCGAACTATTGCTATTGTCCGTTAGATCATTAGACTTCCTCTTTATTATCAGCCGTTAGATTTTAAAAAAGTGGTATAAAGAATGTTTACAGGGACATAAAGGTAAATGTACTTTTTATGTATTTAAAAATCTCATCTCCCCCCTTTTAATAGCAACAAGGGATTGCAAAACTTAAGTAAATATAACCGTTGGATCTCCAAATTTTAAAATTCCACCGTTAGATTTCACAAATAAAATTCCGTCCGAACTATTGATATTGTCCGTTAGATCATTAGACTTCCTCTTTCTTATCAGCCGTTAGATTTTTAAAAAGTGGTATAAAGAATGTTTACAGGGACATAAAGGTAAATGCACTTTTTATGTATCTAAAAATCTCATATCTTTTAAAATACATGTCGGATCTTTTAAACTATATGTAGTGATTCTAAAGCATTACTTATCAATCCTAGAGCATATCATGTCAAAGAACTTAACCCAAGCACGCGATATCAATTGAAAAGAATAAATAATCAACAAAATCACATGGACCGTTAAATACCAAGCTATATGAAGAAAAAGTACTAATTAATCAAATCATTATTAAGCATATAGATGTAGAGTTTATATAATAAAATTGGTTTCTACCAAAACCCTAATATGGCTCTAGCTAGACATGGCTTTCTTAAAAGCCATAAACATATTAAAATCAAAAACTCTAGCTAAACCAAAATGAAATTGAAGAAATGAAACTTCAAACCCTAGTCTTCTGTGTAGTTGTGGCTGTGTAGCCTCCATCCGGCCTCCCTTGGCTTTGTCGCCCCTTGTTCAATATATCCCAAAGGAATCTAATTTCTTTCCTTTTTCATTTTCTACACCACATCATTAGCCAACTGAGTCATGCCACATGAGTGATAAACAAAATCACCCAATGAGGTTCTGCCATGTCCTTTCTTCCAACACTGTCGTCTGCATATTATTTTATAGATGTCGCGTGCTCATTTTTGCTTCCATAAATGTTGGTAAAGAATTTGTCCATCTTGCATGCAAAAACGTGATTGCATATACTCCAACAAATACGGAAACATTATTGTCATCTCACGGTCCTTCCCTTTACAGCAACTTTCTACTCCCTGACCAGCTCAACCAACTCCGCCGGTAGCAACAGCTCATACCACACCCCAATATCAACTAAACGTACGGACTACCTCGAGCTCTGAATCTGGTTCTCTAGTCTACCGGCATACAGTTTAGGCAGAGTACGGTCCAATACCAATTCAATGGCTTCTTCTATAATCAGGCCAGTACTGTTGCCAGTACATCCATTTCCGTTCATGCCAAGAAACCCAACACCATCTTTTGTCGAATCATTATTCATGCCTTCACCGCTCAGCTCAAAACCAACATACCAGCACCAACAATCCACCCATGCAATCATCAAAGCCATCACTGCCATCAAACATTAGCCATTCTAACCAAGAAACCCCATCTGTTGCCATCATGCTGATTGTTCGAACTCTATAACGCCCCAACCTTTCACCAGTTTGTATCCATCATACTTGTTCCAGTCCGCTCCGCTCATGATATTCACAGGTGGCGGCACAAGACTTCATCTACACCCAGTTCGCACCAGAAACTCAACCAAAGCACTTCTAAACTCAGCCATTCTTCAAAGTCAACACAGCTCACATTAAACCCAATTTCAGTTCATTGTTGTTGAGCTTCCGGCATAACTTTGACTTCATTTTCTTCATTGAGGACTGTCAAGGGAACCAACTTTCTTCTCTTCCTGGTCATCTAACTTCTGTCCATCTCGTCACTACCAGTAATCTCTGTCTTCAACTGTTTGCACTTTGCAGCACTATCGATCATCCCCAAAACAACTTCAGCTGGCATACGGACCCTGCTTACTTGCTGCAACTTCATGTCTCAATCGAGATGTCAAGAATTCTTCATATACAGATTAACCCTCACCTAATTCAGCTACTCCATCTCAGAACCTTGTTCAACTAATTTTTGGAATCTTGCAACAATGGACAGCACGTTAGATGTATCAAAAATAATATGTAAAGAACTAATGCGAAACAACTCTACCGAAATAACTTGACGAGGGCAGAATCACAGGTTCAACAAGTTGTCCTTAACACATTAGTTCGCGGGTATACTCGAGTTGAGTAATGCTAAACCCCTCACAGCGAAGATGTGTCCAGGATAAGACTGCCCGATATAACTTGAGTTAGCACAACGCAAGTTACCCTCTCTTCGAACTCAGCAACGGGGATGGAAGTAAAAACGTATGGACAAACCCTAGAAACAAAAGAAGAATTTTTCTGTGTTTTTTAAACAGATTTTTGAGTTGTATTAATAGGATGAAATACTTGCAAATCAAGTTAGGTTTTGGTTTTCTAAAAAAAACAAGTAAAACACCTAAAAGGAATTTACCCAAAAATAAAACTCTTAATAAATAATTTTGGAATTAATTTCCTAAAGAAAAAATTCGCCCAAAAATAAATCCTTGTAGAAAAAGGGACTTGGTGCATGGCATATATGCGCATATCGCATGGGTAAAAATATGTATTTTCTCCCACCCGCTCCACCCACGTTTTACAATTCATACATAAGTGTATGATTATATAGTGGAGCTCCTCTTTAGTTTTCCGCAATGTGGGACTAAAGGTTCCACTTCATTCACCCAAAAATGAGTGAGTATCCTTAAACCCTTAGGTCATTAGATCAAACCACACCAAGACCATAAAACCTTTTAATTAAAACTCATTTTCTCCAACAATCCCCCACATGAATGAAATCTCGGAAAATGAAAAAATCAGAGTAAGGAAAATACCATTTAGGCAAAGGTGTCCATGAGGTCTTGAACCCTTACTTAGTGAGAAGTTACCGGAACTACTAGCTAAACAGTGAACCTAGTCTTGAACTGATAGCGTTGGTGTAATTCGCGACAACAACCACACATGATATTCTCCCCGGTGTTGCTAAGTTCGCGCCGTTTTGTCCAATTTGGCCCTGGACATATCCCTGTTTCTCGAATGCTCTAGAGAATTGGCTCAATTCTTATAGGAAGCGGCCCCACTTCCACATTCGAGATAGGTGAGTTCCATCAAGAGTGTTTACTTGCTACACCCCACTTCAATCTTAAATTGAAACTATGGAACTCATTAAGACTTATTTAAAAGTCATCCTCCACATGCAATCACACTATCACATCAACACCATAGGAAGGGACAGAGAATGAAATTTCCCGATAGTGTTTACCTTTACCCACCATGAATTAGTTGTCTCATTGAAACCTTGATCTTGGAATCTCCAGTCAGCAAGGTTGAGTATCCTTCATGGCAAGTTTAATTATTGAGCCTAAGACCCATCCCCCTCGGTGCTTTACTAACTATCTCCTTGGACAAACCTTTCGTCAAAGGGTCCGCGATATTCTCCTTACACTGCATCCAATCTATGGAAATAACGCCTGTTGAGATTAGTGTTTTCAAAGTGTCATGTCTTCTACAAATATGTATAGACTTTCCATTGTAGAAGCAACTCTTAGATCTACCTATCGCAGATTTGTTGTCACAAGTGTATAGATATAGGCGGCACGGGCCTATGCCGAGAGAGGAATATCTTCTAAAATGTTTCTTAGCCATTCGGCCTCCTCTCCCGCTTTATCTAACGCAATAAACTCGATTCCATAGTGGAACGAGCTATACATGTCTGTTTGGAACTCTTCCAAGATACAGACGCACCTGCTAGAGTGAATACATATCCACTCGTAGACTTAGAATCCTCTGATCCTGTTATCCAGTTTGCATCGCAAAATCCCTTAAGGACGGCCGGATATCCTTCGTAATTCAAACTAAAGGTCATTGTGTACTTCAAGTACTTTAGCACTCTAATAAGTGCATCCCAATGTATCTGTCCCGGATTACAAGTATACCTGCTTAACCTACTTACAGGATAAGCAATGTCTCGGTCTCGTACAATTCATCAAATACATCGGACTTCCTATGACTCTCGAGTATTCAAGTTGGTTAACTCCTACACCCTTATTCTTCTTGAGACGACAGTTAGAATCATAAGGAGTACATACGGAGTTTACAGTTAAAACCGATTAAATTTCTTAAGTATGGATTCAACATAATGAGACTGACTCAGACTATAGCCATTAGAAGTTTTTTCTAATCTTCATCCCTAATATGACATCAGCGGGGCCTAAGTCTTTCATGTCAAAGTTCTCATTCACAGTTTCTTAGTGGAATTAATAACATCCATGTTTGAACCTAGTATAAGCATATCATCAACATACAAGCATACAATCACACAGGCATCCTTGACAAGTTTATTATAAACACACTTATCGATTCATTAATTCTAAAACCACTAGAAATCATCACATGATCAAATTTTTCATGCCACCGTTTAGGTTCTTGTTTCAATCCATACAAAGATTTAACCAGCTTACACACTTTCTTTTCGCAACCTTTAACTACAAAGCCCTCGGGTTGTTCCATATAAATTTCTTCATCTAACTCACCATTAAGAAACGCTGTCTTTACATCCATTTGATGTATCTCTAAATTATGGACAGAAGCTATAGAAATTAACATCCTAATGGAGCTAATTATACTCACTGGTGAATATGTGTCAAAGAAATCTATACCTTCTATTTGTCTCGTAGCCTTTAGATACCAGCCCTAGCCTTGTATTTTTCAATAGTTCCATCTATCTTACGTTTTCTTTTGAAAATCCATTTACAACCTATGTCCTTACACCGGGAGGTAAATCTACAAGTTCAAAAGTACCGTTTTCTCGAAGGGAATCCATTTCACTAATGGAAGCTTCTTTCCACCACGGAGCTTCCGGACAAGTCATGGCTTCTCTATAAGCCCGAGGATCGACTTCGGCTAGGTATGTAATGCAACCAGATAGGTTTTCTCAGTTCTAACCCTTTTACCTCTTCTAGGTTCCACTTCTGGTTCATCTTCCTCTAAAGGTAATAATTGACTAGTTGAAGGAACATCTAGGGGATCATCTAAACATCTCTTTTGAGAATCACGTTTCAAAGGAAAAACAGTTTCAAAAAACTCAGCATCCCTGACTCCATGATAGTATTCAACCCTATGTCGAAATTTTTAACTCACAACCATAAACCTATGAGCACTAGAATGCTCAGGATACCCTATAAAAACACAATCAATGGTTTTGGGTCCTATCTTATTTTTCTTAGGAGGAGGGATGCCCACCTTTGCCAAGCACCCCCACACTTTGAAGTAATCATAAGATGGTTGTCTACCTTTCCATAACTCATATGGAGTTTTATCCGATCCTTTAAAGGGTACTGTTCTCAGATGTAATTGGCGAGAGGATAGCCTCCCCCACAAATTCGAAGGTAATCCCGAACTAATCAACATGGCATTCATCATATCCTTAAGGGTACGGTTCTTACGTTCAGCTACACCATTGGACTGAGGTGAATAAGGAGGGGTAACCTCATGTATTATGCCATGTTCTTCACAGAAATCTCCTATAGGAATTCTGTACTCACCACCACTATCAGACCTAATAGTTTTAATGGTAGTATCCAATTGGTTTTCGACTTCACTTTTATATATCTTAAAGGCTTCTAAGGCATCATCCTTCCCTCTAAGTAAGTAAACATGGCAAAGTACTTCGTACAATCATCTATAAAAGTAATAAACCATTTCTTACCACCTCTTGTTTGAACTAACTTCATATCAACTAGGTCTCGAGGGATTAAATCTAAGGGTTTAGAGTTTCTCTGGACATTCTTATTGAATGATTTCTTAGCATGCTTAGATTCTACGCAAATCTCACACTTATGATATTTATCTAAAGTGAATTTGGGTATGCAGCCTACGCTAGCCAATTTATGCATTGATTTATAGTTTACATGACCAAGTCTACCATGCCAAACGTTCAATGACACACACATGTAAGCAGAAGAATCATTCAATTTCAATTCAGGACAGGTTACATTAAGTGTATATAGACCCCCAGTCTTATAACCCTTACCCACATAATCATTGCCCTTAGTTACTATAAGTTTTCCAGACTCAATTGTAACTTTAAAATCCTTATCATCTAAAACGGAACAAGAAAAAAGATTTTTGCGGATGTCCTGAACATGAAGAACTTCATTTAATGTGAGAGTCTTTCCGTATGTGAGCTTCAGACCGACCTTTCCTTTTCCCGCAACCTCGATGCAGATGAGTTACCCATATAGAGTTTCTCGCCTTCCCCTACCCTCCTCGGTAAGAGGTGAACAGTCTTTGTTCCCACAAACATGTTTGGTAGCTCCGTAGTCTACCCACCAATCCATCACATTGGTCACCAGATTAACTTCGACACCACAATTGGCTGTAAAACTCGTCTTTGCTTTTCTCAACCAAGTTAGCATTATTCTTCTTATCCTTACGTTGTCTACAAAAGAACTGCCATATGACCAGTATTTCCACACACCCAACAAGGACCCTTAATTTTAATAATGCTAGATTCTGGTTTACGAAACGTACCTTTCTTGTTAGGTCCATGCTTCGAGTTGCGATTGTCGTTGTCACCTTTTCCACTTTGGATGGCTTATGTTCGGACATATGAGCTTTGTTAGACATGTCCCTTGCAGATGACACGTTCTTGTCTTTGGTGCACAACATCTCTTCCACTTGAATCTTCTTTCCCAATTCAACCATGTTGATCTCCCGCCATGCCTCAGCTTTTTCTTGTACCCACCAAGAAGATGGTAACTTCTCAATCACCGCAGACACTTGAAAAGTCTCATCAACAACCATACCTTCAAAGAAGAATCTGGTTAATGATTTGTTGAAGTTCGAGGAATTGATCAACAACAGACTTATCATTCGTCATCTTGAACTCCATAAACTTTGCCACTGAAATTTCTTGCTTCCTGCAGTCTCAGCCTAGGTATTTTGCTTCTAACGCACTCCACAACTCATAAGCAAATCAAGTTCTCTTTAGCATTGTAAAAATCATACATCGCATCTTCCAAACCATTCATGATATGATTTTTAGCCGTAAAATTAGACCTCGTGTTAATATTGACCTCCTCCTCGAGATAAAATTTCAGCATTGTACAAGTCATCACCGGAACCAAGACATAGTCCAGTCTTCATGATGGCTCGGATAAAAAAAAGATCTTGGATTGCCATCTCTTGAAATCCTTTCCGTTAAACTTTTGTGGTCTTTCTACATCGTTGATTCCCATTGTTACAAGGAATACTAATGTGTTAAGATTGTTGGAATCTTGCAACAATGAACAAAGACGTTAGATGTATCAAAAATAATATGTAAAGAACTAATACGAAACAACTCTACCAAATAACTTGACGAGGCGTAATCACGGGTTCAACAAGTTGTCCTTAACACATTAGTTCGCGGGTATACTCGAGTTGAGTAATGCTAAACCCCTCACAACGAAGATGTGTCCAGATAAGACCGCCCGATATAACTTGAGTTAGCACAACGCAAGTTACCCTCTTCGAACTCAAGAACGGGGATGGAAGTAAAAACGTATGGAGAAACCCTAGAAACAAAAGAAGAATTTTCTCTGTGTTTTTAAACAGATTTTCGAGTTGTATTTATAGGATGAAATACTTGCAAATCAAGTTAGGTTTTGTTTTTCTAAAAAAAAACAAGTAAAACACCTAAAAGGAATTTACCCAAAAATAAAACTCTTAATAAATAATTTTGGAATTAATTTCCTAAAGAAAAATTCGCCCAAAAATAAATCCTTGTAGAAAAAGGGACTTGGTGCATGGCATATATGCGCATATCGCATGGGTAAAAATATGTATTTTTTCCCACCCGCTCCACCCACGTTTTACAATTCATACATAAGTGTATGATTATATAGTGGAGCTCCTCTTTAGTTTTCCGCAATGTGGGACTAAAGGTTCCACTTCATTCACCCAAAAATGAGTGAGTATCCTTAAACCCTTAGGTCATTAGATCAAACCACACCAAGACCATAAAACCTTTTAATTAAAACTCATTTCTCCAACAATCCCCCACATGAATGAAATCTCGGAAAATGAAAAAAATCGAGTAAGGAAAATACCATTTAGGCAAAGGTGTCCATGAGGTCTTGAACCCTTACTTAGTGAGAAGTTACCTAACTACTAGCTAAACAAAGGAACCTAGTCTTGAACTGATAGCGTTGGTGTAATTCGCGACAACAACCACACATGATATTCTCCTGGTGTTGCTAAGTTCGTGCCGTTTTGTCCAATTTGGCCCTGGACATATCCCGTTTCTCGAATGCTCTAGAGAATTGGATCAATTCTCATAGGAAGCGGCCCCACTTCCACATTCGGGATAGGTGAGTTCCATCAAGAGTGTTTATCACTACACCCCCACTTCAATCTTAAATTGAAACTATGGAACTCATTAAGACTTATTTAAAAGTCATCCTCCAAATGCAGTCACACTATCACATCAACACCATAGGGAAGGGACAGAGAATGAAATTCCCTGATAGTGTTTACCTTTACCCACCATGAATTAGTTGTCTCATTCGAAACCTTGGTCTTGGAATCTCCAGTCAGCAAGGTTGAGTATCCTTCATGGCAAGTTTAATTATTGAGCCTAAGCCCCATCCCCCTCGATGCTTTACTAACTATCTCCTTGGACAAACCTTTCACAAAGGGTCCGCGATATTCTCCTTGGACTGCATCCAATCTATGGAAATAACGCCTGTTGAGATTAGTGTTTTCAAAGTGTCATGTCTTCTACAAATATGTATAGACTTTCCATTGTAGAAGCAACTCTTAGATCTACCTATCGTAGATTTGTTGTCACAGTGTATAGATATAGTCTGGCACAGGCCTATGCCGAGAGGAATATCTTCTAAAAGTTTCTTAGCCATTCGGCCTCCTCTCCGCTTTATCTAACGCAATAAACTCGATTCCATAGTGGAACGAGCTATACATGTCCTGTTTGGAACTCTTCCAAGATACGACGCACCCGCTAGAGTGAATACATATCCACTGCAGACTTAGAATCCTCTCGATCCTGTTATCCAGCTTGCATCGCAAAATCCCTCAAGGACGGCCGATATCCTTCGTAATTCAAACTAAAGGTCATTGTGTACTTCAAGTACTTTAGCACTCTAATAAGTGCATCCCAATGTATCCGTCCCGGATTACAAGTATACCCGCTTAACCTACTTACAAAGATAAGCAATGTCTGGTCTCGTACAATTCATCAAATACATCGACTTCCTATGACTCTCGAGTATTCAAGTTGGTTAACTCCTACACCCTTATTCTTCTTGAGACGACAGCTAGAATCATAAGGAGTACATACAGTTTACTGCTAAACCGATTAAATTTCTTAAGTATGGATTCAACATAATGAGACTGACTCAGACTATAGCAATTAGAAGTTTTTCTAATCTTCATCCCTAATATGACATCAGCGGGGCCTAAGTCTTTCATGTCAAAGTTCTCATTCAACAGCTTCTTAGTGGAATTAATAACATCCATGTTTGTACCTAGTATAAGCATATCATCAACATACAAGCATACAATCACACAGGCATCCTTGACAAGTTTAGTATAAACACACTTATCGATTCATTAATTCTAAAACCACTAGAAATCATCACATGATCAAATTTTTCATGCCACTTGTTTAGGTGCTTGTTTCAATCCATACAAAGATTTAACCAGTTTACACACTTTCTTTTCGCAACCTTTAACTACAAAGCCCTCAGGTTGTTCCATATAAATTTCTTCATCTAACTCACCATTAAGAAACGCTGTCTTTACATCCATTTGATGTATCTCTAAATTATGGACAGAAGCTATAGCAATTAACATCCTAATGGAGCTAATTATACTCACTGGTGAATATGTGTCAAAGAAATCTATACCTTCTATTTGTCTGTAGCCTTTAGCTACCAGCCTAGCCTTGTATTTTTCAATAGTTCCATCTATCTTACGTTTTCTTTTGAAAATCCATTTACAACCTATGTCCTTACACCCTGGGAGGTAAATCTACAAGTTCAAAAGTACCGTTTTTCTCGAAGGGAATCCATTTCACTAATGGAAGCTTCTTTCTACCACGGAGCTTCCGGACAAGTCATGGCTTCTCTATAAGTCTGAGGATCAGACTTTCGCTAGGTATGTAATGCAACCAGGATAGGTTTTCTCGCTTCTAACCCTTTTACCTCTTCTAGGTTCCACTTCTGGTTCATCTTCCTCTAAAGGTAATAATTGACTAGTTGAAGGAACATCTAGGGGATCATCTAAACATCTCTTTTGAGAATCACGTTTCAAAGGAAAAAACAGTTTCAAAAACTCAAGATCCCTAGACTCCATGATAGTATTCAACCCTATGTCGAAAATTTCAGAACTCACAACCATAAACCTATGAGCACTAGAATGCTCGTGGATACCCTATAAAAACACAATCAACGGTTTTGGGTCCTATCTTATTTTTCTTAGGAGGAGGGATGCCCACCTTTGCCAAGCGCCCCCACACTTTGAAGTAATCATAAGATGGTTGTCTACCTTTCCATAACTCATATGGAGTTTTATCTCGATCCTTTAAAGGGTACTCTGCTCAGATGTAATTGGCGGAGAGGATAGCCTCCCCCACAAATTCGAAGGTAATCCCGAACTAATCAACATGGCATTCATCATATCCTTAAGGGTACTGTTCTTACGTTCAGCTACACCATTGGACCGAGGTGAATAAGGAGTGGTAACCTCATGTATTATGCCATGTTCTTCACGTAAATCTCCTATAGGAATTTTGTACTCACCACCACTACGACCTAATAGTTTTAATGGTAGTATTCAATTGGTTTTCGACTTCACTTTTATATATCTTAAAGGCTTCTAAGGCATCATCCTTCCCTCTAAGTAAGTAAACATGGCAAGTACTTCGTACAATCATCTATAAAAGTAATAAACCATTTCTTACCACCTCTTGTTTGAACCGACTTCATATCAACTAGGTCTGAGTGGATTAAATCTAAGGGTTTAGAGTTTCTCCTCCTCGACATTCTTATTGAATGATTTCTTAGCATGCGTAGATTCTACGCAAATCTCACACTTATGATATTTATCCAAAGTGAATTTGGGTATGCAGCCTACGCTAGCCAATTTATGCATTGATTTATAGTTTACATGACCAAGTCTACCATGCCAAACGTTCAATGACACACACATGTAAGCGTAAGAATCATTCAATTTCAATTCAGACAGGTTACATTAAGTTTATATAGACCCCAGTCTTATGACCCTTACCCACATAATCATTGCCCTTAGTTACTATAAGTTTTCCGCACTCAATTGTAACTTTAAAATCCTTATCATCTAAAACAGAACAAGAAAAAGATTTTTGCAGATGTCCTGAACATGAAGAACTTCATTCAATGTGAGAGTCTTTCCGGATGTGAGCTTCAGACCGACCTTTCCTTTTCCTGCAACCTCGATGCATATGAGTTACCCATATAGAGTTTCTCGCCTTCCCTACCCTCTGGTAAGAGGTGAACAGTCTCTGTTCCCACAAACATGTTTGGTAGCTCCAGTCTACCCACCAATCCATCACATTGGTCACCGATTAACTTCAGACACCACAAAGTGAGAAAACTCGTCTTTGCTTTTCTCAACCAAGTTAGCATTATTCTTCTTATCCTTACGTTGTCTACAAAAGTGAACCGCCATATGACCCGGTATTTCCACACACCCAACAAGGACCCTTAATTTTAATAATGCTAGATTCTCGGTTTACGAAACGTACCTTTCTTGTTAGGTCCATGCTTCGAGTTGCGATTGTTGTTGTCACCTTTTCCACCTTTGGATGGCTTATGTTCAGACATATGAGCTTTGTTAGACATGTCCCTTGCAGATGACACGTTCTTGTCTTTGGTGAACAACATCTCTTCCACTTGAATCTTCTTTTCCCATTCAACCATGTTGATCTCCCCAGTTTCATGCCTCAGCTTTTTCTTGTACTCCGACCAAGAAGATGGTAACTTCTCAATCACCGCAGACACTTGAAAAGTCTCATCAACAACCATACCTTCAAAGAAGAATCGGTTAATGATTTGTTGAAGTTCGAGGAATTGATCAACAACAGACTTATCATTCGTCATCTTGAACTCCATAAACTTTGCCACCGAAATTTCTTGCTTCCCGCAGCCTCACTTGGTACTTTGCTTCTAACGCATCCACAACTCATAAGCAATCAAGTTCTCTTTAGGATTGTAAAAATCATACATCGCATCTTCCAAACCATTCATGATATGATTTTTAGCCAGAAAATTAGACCTCGTGTTAATATTGACCTCCTCCTCGAGATAAAATTTCAAAGCATTGTACAAGTCATCACCGGAACCAAGACATAGTCCAGTTCATGATGGCTCAAATAAAACATCATTTTGGATTGCCATCTCTTGAAATCCTTTCCGTTAAACTTTTGTGGTCTTTCTACATCGTTGATTCCCATTGTTACAAGGAATACTAATGTGTTAAGATTGTTGGAATCTTGCAACAATGAACAGCACGTTAGATGTATCAAAAATAATATGTAAATAACTAATGCGAAACAACTCTACCGAAATAACTTGACGAGGCAGAATCAGAGGTTCAACAAGTTGTCCTTAACACATTAGTTCGCGGGTATACTCGAGTTGAGTAATGCTAAACCCCTCACAGCGAAGATGTGTCCAGGATAAGACTGCCCGATATAACTTGAGTTAGCACGACGCAAGTTACCCTCTCTTCGAACTCAGTAACAGGGATGGAAGTAAAAAACGTATGGAGAAACCCTAGAAACAAAAGAAGAATTTTTCTGTGTTTTTAAAAGATTTTCGAGTTGTATTTATAGGATGAAATACTTGCAAATCAAGTTAGGTTTTGTTTTTCTAAAAAAAACAAGTAAAACACCTAAAAGGAATTTACCCAAAAATAAAACTCTTAATAAATAATTTTGGAATTAATTTCCTAAAGAAAAAATTCGCCCAAAAATAAATCCTTGTAGAAAAAGGGACTTGGTGCATGGCATATGCGCATATCGCATGGGTAAAAATATGTATTTTTTCCCACCCGCTCCACCCACGTTTTACAATTCATACATAAGTGTATGATTATATAGTGGAGCTCCTCTTTAGTTTTCCGCAATGTGGGACTAAAGGTTCCACTTCATTCACCCAAAAATGAGTGAGTATCCTTAGACCCTTAGGTCATTATATCAAACCACACCAAGACCATAAAACCTTTTCATTAAAACTCATTTTCTCCAACAATCCCCACATGAATGAAATCTCGGAAAATGAAAAAATCGAGTAAGGAAAATACCATTTAGGCAAAGGTGTCCATGAGGTCTTGAACCCTTACTTAGTGAGAAGTTACCTGAACTACTAGCTAAACAAAGAACCTAGTCTTGAACCGATAGCGTTGGTGTAATTCGCGACAACAACCACACATGATATTCTCCTGGTGTTGCTAAGTTCGTGCCGCTTTGTCCAATTTGGCCCTGGACATATCCTGTTTCTCGAATGCTCTAGAGAATTGGCTCAATTCTCATACGAAGCGCCCCACTTCCACATTCAGATAGGTGAGTTCCATCAAGAGTGTTTATCACTACACCCCACTTCAATCTTAAATTGAAACTATGGAACTCATTAAGACTTATTTAAAAGTCATCCTCCACATGCAAATCACACTATCACATCAACACCATAGGGAAGGACAGAGAATGAAATTCCCGATAGTGTTTACCTTTACCCACCATGAATTAGTTGTCTCATTCAAACCTTGATCTTGGAATCTCTAGTTAGCAAGGTTGAGTATCCTTCATGGCAAGTTTAATTATTGAGCCTAAGCCCCATCGATCCCCCTCGATGCTTTACTAACTATCTCCTTGGACAAACCTTTCACAAAGGGTCCGCGATATTCTCCTTTGACCGCATCCAATCTATGGAAATAACGCCCGTTGAGATTAGTGTTTTCAAAGTGTCATGTCTTCTACAAATATGTATAGACTTTCCATTGTAGAAGCAACTCTTAGCTCTACCTATCGCAGATTTGTTGTCACAGTGTATAGATATAGCCGGGCACGGTGCCTATGCCGTAGAGGAATATCTTCTAAAAGTTTCTTAGCCATTCGGCCTCCTCTCCTTCTTTATCTAACGCAATAAACTCCGATTCCATAGTGGAACGAGCTATACATGTCTGTTTGGAACTCTTCCAAGATACGACGCACTTTGATAGAGTGAATACATATCCACTCGTAGACTTAGAATCCTCTGATCCTCGTTATCCAGTTTGCATCGCAAAATCCCTCAAGGACGGCCGGATATCCTTTGTAATTCAAACTAAAGGTCATTGTGTACTTCAAGTACTTTAGCACTCTAATAAGTGCATCCCAATGTATATGTCCCGGATTACAAGTATACCGCTTAACCTACTTACAAGATAAGTAATGTCTCGGTCTCGTACAATTCATCAAATACATCATACTTCCTATGACTCTCGAGTATTCAAGTTGGTTAACTCCTACACCCTTATTCTTCTTGAGACGACAGTTAGAATCATAAGGAGTACATACAGGTTTACAGTTAAACTGATTAAATTTCTTAAGTATGGATTCAACATAATGAGACTGACTCAGACTATAGCCATTAGAAGTTTTTCTAATCTTCATCCCTAATATGACATCAGCGGGGCCTAAGTCTTTCATGTCAAAGTTCTCATTCAACAGCTTCTTAGTGGAATTAATAACATCCATGTTTGTACCTAGTATAAGCATATCATCAACATACAAGCATACAATCACACAGGCATCCTTGACAAGTTTAGTATAAACACACTTATCAGATTCATTTATTCTAAAACCACTAGAAATCATCACATGATCAAATTTTTCATGCCACTGTTTAGGTGCTTGTTTCAATCCATACAAAGATTTAACCAGTTTACACACTTTCTTTTCGCAACCTTTAACTACAAAGCCCTCAGGTTGTTCCATATAAATTTCTTCATCTAACTCACCATTAAGAAACGCGGTCTATACATCCATTTGATGTATCTCTAAATTATGGACAGAAGCTTATAGCAATTAACATCCTAATGGAGGTAATTCTACTCACCGGTGAATATGTGTCAAAGAAATCTATAACTTCTATTTGTCTCAGAGCCTTTAGCTACCAGCCTAGCCTTGTATTTTTCAATAGTTCCATCTATCTTACGTTTTCTTTTGAAAATCCATTTACAACCTATGTCCTTACACCCTGGAGGTAAATCTACAAGTTCAAAAGTACCGTTTTCTCGAAGGGAATCCATTTCACTAATGGAAGCTTCTTTCCACCACGGAGCTTCTGGACAAGTCATGGCTTCTTTATAAGTCCGAGGATCGACTCTCGGTAGGTATGTAATGCAACCAGATAGGTTTTCTCAGTTCTAACCCTTTACCTCTTCTAGGTTCCACTTCCGGTTCATCTTCCTATAAAGGTAATAATTGACTAGTTGAAGGAACATCTAGGGGATCATCTAAACATCTCTTTTGAGAATCACGTTTCAAAGGAAAACAGCTTTCAAAAACTCAAGCATCCCTAGACTCCATGATAGTATTCAACCCTATGTCGAAATTTCGAACTCACAACCATAAACCCATGAGCACTAGAATGCTCGGGATACCCTATAAAAACACAATCAACGGTTTTGGGTCCTATCTTATTTTTCTTAGGAGGAGGGATGCCCACCTTTGCCAAGCGCCCCACACTTTGAAGTAATCATAAGA
Source organism: Papaver armeniacum (assembly GCA_023531295.1). Lineage (NCBI taxonomy): Eukaryota > Viridiplantae > Streptophyta > Magnoliopsida > Ranunculales > Papaveraceae > Papaver > Papaver armeniacum. The sequence continues at coordinate 57,727 of JAJJWW010002056.1, read as the reverse complement.
TGGTTGTCTACCTTTCCATAACACATATGGAGTTTTATCTCATCCTTTAAAGGGTACTCTGTCTGATGTAATTGGCGGAGAGGATAGCCTCCCCCCACAAATTCGAAGGTAATCCTGAACTAATCAACATGGCATTCATCATATCCTTAAGGGTACGGTTCTTACGTTCAGCTACACCATTGGACTGAGGTGAATAAGGAGTGGTAACCTCATGTATTATGCCATGTTCTTCACAGAAATCTCCTATAGGAATTCTGTACTCACCACCACTCAGACCTAATAGTTTTAATGGTAGTATTCAATTGGTTTTCGACTTCACTTTATATATCTTAAAGGCTTCTAAGGCATCATCCTTCCTCTATGTAAGTAAACATGGCAAGTACTTCGTACAATCATCTATAAAAGTAATAAACCATTTCTTACCACCTCTTGTTTGATCTCGACTTCATATCAACTAGGTCCGAGTGGATTAAATCTAAGGGTTTAGAGTTTCTCTGGACATTCTTATTGAATGATTTCTTAGCATGCTTAGATTCTACGCAAATCTCGACACTTATGATATTTATCCAAAGTGAATTTGGGTATGCAGCCTACGCTAGCCAATTTATGCATTGATTTATAGTTTACATGACCAAGTCTACCATGTCAAACGTTCAATGACACACACATGTAAGCAGAAGAATCATTCAATTTCAGTTCAGACAGGTTACATTAAGTTTATATAGACCCCAGCCTTATAACCCTTACCCACATAATCATTTCCCTTAGTTACTATAAGTTTTCCAGACTCAATTGTAACTTTAAAATCCTTATCATCTAAAACAGAACAAGAAACAAGATTTTTGCAGATGTCTGGAACATGAAGAACTTCATTCAATGTGAGAGTCTTTCCAGATGTGAGCTTCAGACCAACCTTTCCTTTTCCTGCAACCTCTGATGCAGATGAGTTACCCATATAGAGTTTCTCGCCTTCCCCTACCCTTTGGTAAGAGGTTAACAATGCCTGCTCCCACAAACATGTTTGGTAGCTCCATAGTCTACCCACCAATCCATCACATTGGTCACCCAGTTAACTTCGACACCACAAATGAGAAAACTCGTCTTTGCTTTTCTCAACCAAGTTAGCATTATTCTTCTTATCCTTACGTTGTCTACAAAGTGAACTGCCATATGACCAGATTTCCACACACCCAACAAGGACCCTTCATTTTAATAATGCTAGATTCTGGTTTACGAAACGTACCTTTTTTGTTAGGTCCATGCTTCGAGTTGCGATTGTTGTTGTCACCTTTTCCAGCTTTGGATGGCTTATGTTCGGACATATGAGCTTTGTTAGACAGTCCCTTTGCAGATGACACGTTCTTGTCTTTGGTGCACAACATCTCTTCCACTTGAATCTTCTTTCCCAATTCAACCATGTTGATCTCCCCGCCATGCCTCAGCTTTTTTCTTGTACCCGACCAAGAAGATGGTAACTTCTCAATCACCGCAGACACTTGAAAAGTCTCATCAACAACCATACCTTCAAAGAAGAATCAAGTTAATGATTTGTTGAAGTTCGAGGAATTGATCAACAAATAAGACTTATCATTCGTCATCTTGAACTCCATAAACTTTGCCACCAGAAATTTCTTGCTTCCTGCAGTCTCAGCTAGGTATTTTGCTTCTAACGCAGTCCACAACTCATAAGCAGTCAAGTTCTCTTTAGCATTGTAAAAATCATACATTGCATCTTCCAAACCATTCATGATATGATTTTTAGCCGTAAAATTAGACCTCGTGTTAATATTGACCTCCTCCTCGCATAAAATTTCAAAGATTGTACAAGTCATCACCCGGAACCAAGACATAGTCCAGTTCATGATGGCTCAGATAAAACAGCATCTTGGATTGCCATCTCTTGAAATCCTTTCCGTTAAACTTTTGTGGTCTTTCTACATCGTTGATTCCCATTGTTACAAGGAATACTAATGTGTTAAGATTGTTGGAATCTTGCAACAATGAACAAAGACGTTAGATGTATCAAAAATAATATGTAAATAACTAATGCGAAACAACTCTACCGAAATAACTTGACGAGGCGAATCACAGGTTCAACAAGTTGTCCTTAACACATTAGTTCGCGGGTATACTCGAGTTGAGTAATGCTAAACCCCTCACAACAGCGAAGATGTGTCCAGGATAAGACCGCCCGATATAACTTGAGTTAGCACGACGCAGTTACCCTCTCTTCAACTCAGAAACAGGATGGAAGTAAAAAACGTATGGAGAAACCCTAGAAACAAAAGAAGAATTTTTCTGTGTTTTTTAAACAGATTTTCGAGTTGTATTTATAGGATGAAATACTTGCAAATCAAGTTAGGTTTTGTTTTTCTAAAAAAAACAAGTAAAACACCTAAAAGGAATTTACCCAAAAATAAAACTCTTAATAAATAATTTTGGAATTAATTTCCTAAAGAAAAAATTCGCCCAAAAATAAATCCTTGTAGAAAAAGGGACTTGGTGCATGGCATATGCGCATATCGCATGGGTAAAAATATGTATTTTTTCCCACCCGCTCCACCCACGTTTTACAATTCATACATAAGTGTATGATTATATAGTGGAGCTCCTCTTTAGTTTTCCGCAATGTGGGACTAAAGGTTCCACTTCATTCACCCAAAAATGAGTGAGTATCCTTAGACCCTTAGGTCATTAGATCAAACCACACCAAGACCATAAAACCTTTTAATTAAAACTCATTTTCTCCAACAATCCCCCACATGAATGAAATCTCGGAAAATGAAAAAATCAGAGTAAGGAAAATACCATTTAGGCAAAGGTGTCCATGAGGTCTTGAACCCTTACTTAGTGAGAAGTTACCGAACTACTAGCTAAACAGTGAACCTAGTCTTGAACTGATAGCGTTGGTGTAATTCGCGACAACAACCACACATGATATTCTCCTGGTGTTGCTAAGTTCGTGCCGTTTTGTCCAATTTGGCCCTGGACATATCCTGTTTCTCGTAATGCTCTAGAGAATTGGCTCAATTCTCATAGGAAGCGGCCCCACTTCCACATTCAGATAGGTGAGTTCCATCAAGAGTGTTTACTGCTACACCCCACTTCAATCTTAAATTGAAACTATGGAACTCATTAAGACTTATTTAAAAGTCATCCTCCACATGCAGTCACACTATCACATCAACACCATAGGGAAGGGACAGAGAATGAAATTCCCTGATAGTGTTTACCTTTACCCACCATGAATTAGTTGTCTCATTCGAAACCTTGATCTTGGAATCTCCAGTTAGCAAGGTTGAGTATCCTTCATGGCAAGTTTAATTATTGAGCCTAAGCCCCATCGATCCCCCTCGATGCTTTACTAACTATCTCCTTGGACAAACCTTTCGTCAAAGGGTCCGCGATATTCTCCTTGGACTGCATCCAATCTATGGAAATAACGCCTGTTGAGATTAGTGTTTTCAAAGTGTCATGTCTTCTACAAATATGTATAGACTTTCCATTGTAGAAGCAACTCTTAGCTCTACCTATCGCAGATTTGTTGTCACAGTGTATAGATATAGCTGGCACAGGCCTATGCCAGAGAGGAATATCTTCTAAAAAGTTTCTTAGCCATTCGGCCTCCTCTCCTGCTTTATCTAACGCAATAAACTCCGATTCCATAGTGGAACGAGCTATACATGTCTGTTGGAACTCTTCCAAGATACAGACGCACCTGCTAGAGTGAATACATATCCACTCGTAGACTTAGAATCCTCTGATCCTGTTATCCAGTTTGCATCGCAAAATCCCTCAAGGACGGTCGGATATCCTTTGTAATTCAAACTAAAGGTCATTGTGTACTTCAAGTACTTTAGCACTCTAATAAGTGCATCCCAATGTATATGTCCCGGATTACAAGTATACCGCTTAACCTACTTACAAAGATAAGTAATGTCTAGGTCTCGTACAATTCATCAAATACATCATACTTCCTATGACTCTCGAGTATTCAAGTTGGTTAACTCCTACACCCTTATTCTTCTTGAGACGACAGCTTAGAATCATAAGGAGTACATACAGTTTCTGATAAACCGATTAAATTTCTTAAGTATGGATTCAACATAATGAGACTGACTCGGACTATAGCCATTAGAAGTTTTTCTAATCTTCATCCCTAATATGACATCACGGGGCCTAAGTCTTTCATGTCAAAGTTCTCATTCAACAGCTTTCTTAGTGGAATTAATAACATCCATGTTTGTACCTAGTATAAGCATATCATCAACAAACAAGCATACAATCACACAGTATCCTTGACAAGTTTAGTATAAACACACTTATCAGATTCATTTATTCTAAAACCACTAGAAATCATCACATGATCAAATTTTTCATGCCACTGTTTAGGTGCTTGTTTCAATCCATACAAAGATTTAACCGCTTTTTACACTTTCTTTTCGCAACCTTTAACTACAAAGCCCTCAAAGTTGTTCCATATAAATTTCTTCATCTAACTCACCATTAAGAAACGCGGTCTATACATCCATTTGATGTATCTCTAAATTATGGACAGAAGCTATAGCAATTAACATCCTAATGGAGGTAATTCTACTCACTGGTGAATATGTGTCAAAGAAATCTATAACTTCTATTTGTCTGTAGCCTTTAGCTACCAGCCTAGCCTTGTATTTTTCAATAGTTCCATCTATCTTACGTTTTCTTTTGAAAATCCATTTACAACCTATGTCCTTACACCCTGGAGGTAAATCTACAAGTTCAAAAGTACTGCTTTCTCGAAGGGAATCCATTTCACTAATGGAAGCTTCTTTCCACCACGGAGCTTCGGACAAGTCATGGCTTTTTATAAGTCCGAGGATCAGACTCAAATAGGTATGTAATGCAACCAGGATAGGTTTTCTCGGCTTCTAACCCTTTTACCTCTTCTAGGTTCCACTTCCGGTTCATCTTCCTATAAAGGTAATAATTGACTAGTTGAAGGAACATCTAGGGGATCATCTAAACATCTCTTTGAGAATCACGTTTCAAAGGAAAAACAGCTTTCAAAAAACTCAAAGATCCCTAGACTCCATGATAGTATTCAACCCTATGTCGAAATTTCAGAACTCACAACCATAAACCCATGAGCACTAGAATGCTCGTGATACCCTATAAAAACACAATCAACGGTTTTGGGTCCTATCTTATTTTTCTTAGGAGGAGGGATGCCCACCTTTGCCAAGCGCCCCCACACTTTGAAGTAATCATAAGATGGTTGTCTACCTTTCCATAACACATATGGAGTTTTATCTCGATCCTTTAAAGGGTACTGCTCAGATGTAATCAAGGAGAGGATAGCCTCCCCACAAATTCGAAGGTAATCCCCGAACTAATCAACATGGCATTCATCATATCCTTAAGGGTACGGTTCTTACGTTCAGCTACACCATTGACCGAGGTGAATAAGGAGTGGTAACCTCATGTATTATGCCATGTTCTTCACAGAAAATCTCCTATAGGAATTTTGTACTCACCACCACGGTCGACCTAATAGTTTTAATGGTAGTATTCAATTGGTTTTCGACTTCACTTTTATATATCTTAAAGGCTTCTAAGGCATCATCCTTCCTCTAAGTAAGTAAACATGGCAAAGATTTCGTACAATCATCTATAAAAGTAATAAACCATTTCTTACCACCTCTTGTTTGATCTGACTTCATATCAACTAGGTCTGAGTGGATTAAATCTAAGGGTTTAGAGTTTCTCTGGACATTCTTATTGAATGATTTCTTAGCATGCTTAGATTCTACGCAAATCTGACACTTATGATATTTATCCAAAGTGAATTTGGGTATGCAGCCTACGCTAGCCAATTTATGCATTGATTTATAGTTTACATGACCAAGTCTACCATGTCAAACGTTCAATGACACATACATGTGGTAAGAATCATTCAATTTCAGTTCAGACAGTTACATTAAGTTTATATAGACCCCCAGTCTTATAACCCTTACCCACATAATCATTTCCTTAGTTACTATAAGTTTTCCAGACTCAATTGTAACTTTAAAATCCTTATCATCTAAAACAGAACAAGAAACAAGATTTTTGGTGACAGATATGTCCTGAACATGAAGAACTTCATTCAATGTGAGAGTCTTTCCGATGTGAGCTTCAGACCAACCTTTCCTTTTCCCGCAACCTCCGATGCGGATGAATTACCCATATAGAGTTTCTCGCCTTCCCTTACCCTCCGGTAAGAGGTTAACAGTATCTGTTCCCACAAACATGTTTGGTAGCTCCATAGTCTACCCACCAATCCATCACATTGGTCACCGTGATTAACTTCGGACACCACAAAGAAGAAAACTCGTCTTTGCTTTTCTCAACCAAGTTAGCATTATTCTTCTTATCCTTACGTTGTCTACAAAGTGAACCGCCATATGACCAAAAGATTTCCACACACCCAACAAGGACCCTTAATTTTAATAATGCTAGATTCTGGTTTACTTAAACGTACCTTTCTTGTTAGGTCCATGCTTCGAGTTGCGATTGTTGTTGTCACCTTTTCCACTTTGGATGGCTTATGTTCAGACATATGAGCTTTGTTAGACATGTCCCTTGCAGATGACACGTTCTTGTCTTTGGTGCACAACATCTCTTCCACTTGAATCTTCTTTCCCAATTCAACCATGTTGATCTCCCCCCGTTTCATGCCTCAGCTTTTTCTTGTACCCCGACCAAGAAGATGGTAACTTCTCAATCACCGCAGACACTTGAAAAGTCTCATCAACAACCATACCTTCAAGAAGAATCAGTTAATGATTTGTTGAAGTTCGAGGAATTGATCAACAACAGACTTATCATTCGTCATCTTGAACTCCATAAACTTTGCCACCAGAAATTTCTTGCTTCCTGCAGCCTCACTTAGGTATTTTGCTTCTAACGCAGTCCACAACTCATAAGCAAATCAAGTTCTCTTTAGCATTGTAAAAATCATACATCGCATCTTCCAAACCATTCATGATATGATTTTTAGCCAGAAAATTAGACCTCGTGTTAATATTGACCTCCTCCTCAGATAAAATTTCAAAGATTGTACAAGTCATCACCTGGAACCAAGACATAGTCCAGTTCATGATGGCTCGTATAAAACAGCATCTTGGATTGCCATCTCTTGAAATCCTTTCCGTTAAACTTTTGTGGTCTTTCTACATCGTTGATTCCCATTGTTACAAGGAATACTAATGTGTTAAGATTGTTGGAATCTTGCAACAATGAACAACACGTTAGATGTATCAAAAATAATATGTAAAGAACTAATGCGAAACAACTCTACCGAAATAACTTGACGAGGCAGAATCACAGGTTCAACAAGTTGTCCTTAACACATTAGTTCGCGGGTATACTCGAGTTGAGTAATGCTAAACCCCTCACAACGAAGATGTGTCCAGGATAAGACTGCCCGATATAACTTGAGTTAGCACAACGCAAGTTACCCTCTCGAACTCAGTAACAGGGATGGAAGTAAAAAACGTATGGAGAAACCCTAGAAACAAAAGAAGAATTTTTCTGTGTTTTTTAAACAGATTTTCGAGTTGTATTTATAGGATGAAATACTTGCGAATCAAGTTAGGTTTTGTTTTTATAAAAAAAAAAACAAGTAAAACACCTAAAAGGAATTTACCCAAAAATAAAACTCTTAATAAATAATTTTGGAATTAATTTCCTAAAGAAAAAATTCGCCCAAAAATAAATCCTTGTAGAAAAAGGGACTTGGTGCATGGCATATATGCGCATATCGCATGGGTAAAAATATGTATTTTTTCCCACCCGCTCCACCCACGTTTTACAATTCATCATAAGTGTATGATTATATAGTGGAGCTCCTCTTTAGTTTTCCGCAATGTGGGACTAAAGGTTCCACTTCATTCACCCAAAAATGAGTGAGTATCCTTAAACCCTTAGGTCATTAGATCAAACCACACCAAGACCATAAAACCTTTTAATTAAAACTCATTTTCTCCAACAATCCCCCACATGAATGAAATCTCGGAAAATGAAAAAATCAGAGTAAGGAAAATACCATTTAGGCAAAGGTGTCCATGAGGTCTTGAACCCTTACTTAGTGAGAAGTTACCTAACTACTAGCTAAACAAAGAACCTAGTCTTGAACCGATAGCGTTGGTGTAATTCGCGACAACAACCACACATGATATTCTCCTGGTGTTGCTAAGTTCGTGCCGTTTTGTCCAATTTGGCCCTGGACATATCCTGTTTCTCGAATGCTCTAGAGAATTGGCTCAATTCTCATAGGAAGCGCCCCCACTTCCACATTCGATAGGTGAGTTCCATCAAGAGTGTTTATCACACCCCACTTCAATCTTAAATTGAAACTATGGAACTCATTAAGACTTATTTAAAAGTCATCCTCCAAATGCAAATCACACTATCACATCAACACCATAGGGAAGGGACAGAGAATGAAATTCCCCGATAGTGTTTACCTTTACCCACCATGAATTAGTTGTCTCATTCAAACCTTGGTCTTGGAATCTCCAAATCAGCAAGGTTGAGTATCCTTCATGGCAAGTTTAATTATTGAGCCTAAGCCCCATCCCCCTCGATGCTTTACTAACTATCTCCTTGGACAAACCTTTCGTCAAAGGGTCCGCGATATTCTCCTTGGACTGCATCCAATCTATGGAAATAACGCCCGTTGAGATTAGTGTTTTCAAAGTGTCATGTCTTCTACAAATATGTATAGACTTTCCATTGTAGAAGCAACTCTTAGATCTACCTATCGCAGATTTGTTGTCACAAAGTTGTATAGATATAGTCGGGCACAGCCTATGCCGGAGAGGAATATCTTCTAAAAGTTTCTTAGCCATTCGGCCTCCTCTCCCGCTTTATCTAACGCAATAAACTCCGATTCCATAGTGGAACGAGATATACATGTCTGTTTGGAACTCTTCCAAGATACATGACGCACCGCTAGAGTGAATACATATCCACTCGTAGACTTAGAATCCTCTCGATCCTCGTTATCCAGCTTTGCACGCAAAATCCCTCAAGGACGGCCGGATATCCTTCGTAATTCAAACTAAAGGTCATTGTGTACTTCAAGTACTTTAGCACTCTAATAAGTGCATCCCAATGTATCTGTCCTGGATTACAAGTATACCTGCTTAACCTACTTCTGACAAAGATAAGCAATGTCTAGTCTCGTACAATTCATCAAATACATCAGACTTCCTATGACTCTCGAGTATTCAAGTTGGTTAACTCCTACACCCTTATTCTTCTTGAGAAGACAGTTAGAATCATAAGGAGTACATACAGGTTTACAGATAAACTGATTAAATTTCTTAAGTATGGATTCAACATAATGAGACTGACTCAGACTATAGCCATTAGAAGTTTTTCTAATCTTCATCCCTAATATGACATCAGCGGGGCCTAAGTCTTTCATGTCAAAGTTCTCATTCAACAGCTTTCTTAGTGGAATTAATAACATCCATGTTTGTACCTAGTATAAGCATATCATCAACATACAAGCATACAATCACACAGTATCCTTGACAAGTTTAGTATAAACACACTTATCGATTCATTAATTCTAAAACCACTAGAAATCATCACATGATCAAATTTTTCATGCCACCGTTTAGGTGCTTGTTTCAATCCATACAAAGATTTAACCAGTTTACACACTTTCTTTTCGCAACCTTTAACTACAAAGCCCTCAAAGTTGTTCCATATAAATTTCTTCATCTAACTCACCATTAAGAAACGTTGTCTTTACATCCATTTGATGTATCTCTAAATTATGGATGTAAGCTATAGCAATTAACATCCTAATGGAGCTAATTATACTCACCGGTGAATATGTGTCAAAGAAATCTATACCTTCTATTTGTCTCGTAGCCTTTAGCTACCAGCCTAGCCTTGTATTTTTCAATAGTTCCATCTATCTTACGTTTTCTTTTGAAAATCCATTTACAACCTATGTCCTTACACCTGGAGGTAAATCTACAAGTTCAAAAGTACCGTTTTCTCGAAGGGAATCCATTTCACTAATGGAAGCTTCTTTCCACCACGGAGCTTCCGGACAAGTCATGGCTTCTCTATAAGTCTGAGGATCAGACTCGGCTAGGTATGTAATGCAACCAGGATAGGTTTTCTCAGTTCTAACCCTTTTACCTCTTCTAGGTTCCACTTCTGGTTCATCTTCCTCTAAAGGTAATAATTGACTAGTTGAAGGAACATCTAAGGGATCATCTAAACATCTCTTTTGAGAATCACGTTTCAAAGGAAAAACAGTTTTCAAAAACTCAAAGATCCCTAGACTCCATGATAGTATTCAACCCTATGTCGAAATTTCGTAACTCACAACCATAAACCTATGAGCACTAGAATGCTCAGATACCCTATAAAAACACAATCAACGGTTTTGGGTCCTATCTTATTTTTCTTAGGAGGAGGGATGCCCACCTTTGCCAAGCGCCCCCACACTTTGAAGTAATCATAAGATGGTTGTCTACCTTTCCATAACTCATATGGAGTTTTATCTCGATCCTTTAAAGGGTACTGCTCAGATGTAATTGGCGGAGAGGATAGCCTCCCCCCACAAATTCGAAGGTAATCCTGAACTAATCAACATGGCATTCATCATATCCTTAAGGGTACGGTTCTTACGTTCAGCTACACCATTGGACTGAGGTGAATAAGGAGTGGTAACCTCATGTATTATGCCATGTTCTTCACAGAAATCTCCTATAGGAATTTTGTACTCACCACCACGGTCAGACCTAATAGTTTTAATGGTAGTATTCAATTGGTTTTCGACTTCACTTTTATATATCTTAAAGGCTTCTAAGGCATCATCCTTCCCTCTAAGTAAGTAAACATGGCAAAGATTTCGTACAATCATCTATAAAAGTAATAAACCATTTCTTACCACCTCTTGTTTGAACTGACTTCATATCAACTAGGTCTGAGTGGATTAAATCTAAGGGTTTAGAGTTTCTCTGGACATTCTTATTGAATGATTTCTTAGCATGTGTAGATTCTACGCAAATCTCACACTTATGATATTTATCCAAAGTGAATTTGGGTATGCAGCCTACGCTAGCCAATTTATGCATTGATTTATAGTTTACATGACCAAGTCTACCATGCCAAACGTTCAATGACACACACATGTAAGCAGAAGAATCATTCAATTTCAATTCAGGACAGGTTACATTAAGTTTATATAGACCCCCAGTCTTATGACCCTTACCCACATAATCATTGCCCTTAGTTACTATAAGTTTTCCAGACTCAATTGTAACTTTAAAATCCTTATCATCTAAAAAAGAACAAGAAAAAGATTTTTGCAGATGTCTGGAACATGAAGAACTTCATTCAATGTGAGAGTCTTTCCAGATGTGAGCTTCAGACCGACCTTTCCTTTTCCTGCAACCTCTAATGCATATGAGTTACCCATATAGAGTTTCTCGCCTTCCCCTACCCTCTGGTAAGAGGTGAACAGGTCTCTGTTCCCACAAACATGTTTGGTAGCTCCAGAGTCTACCCACCAATCCATCACATTGGTCACCAGATTAACTTCAGACACCACAGCAGAAAACTCGTCTTTGCTTTTCTCAACCAAGTTAGCATTATTCTTCTTATCCTTACGTTGTCTACAGTGAACTGCCATATGACCAGTATTTCCACACACCCAACAAGGACCCTTAATTTTAATAATGCTAGATTCTGGTTTTACGAAACGCATACCTATTTGTTAGGTCCATGCTTCGAGTTGCGATTGTTGTTGTCACCTTTTCCAGCTTTGGATGGCTTATGTTCAGACATATGAGCTTTGTTAGACATGTCCCTTGCAGATGACACGTTCTTGTCTTTGGTGAACAACATCTCTTCCACTTGAATCTTCTTTCCCAATTCAACCATGTTGATCTCCCCGGTTTCATGCCTCGAAACTTTTTCTTGTACTCCGACCAAGAAGATGGTAACTTCTCAATCACCGCAGACACTTGAAAAGTCTCATCAACAACCATACCTTCAAGAAGAATCTGGTTAATGATTTGTTGAAGTTCGAGGAATTGATCAACAACGGACTTATCATTCGTCATCTTGAACTCCATAAACTTTGCCACCAGAAATTTCTTGCTTCCTGCAGCCTCAAATTGGTACTTTGCTTCTAACGCAAATCCACAACTCATAAGCAGTCAAGTTCTCTTTAGGATTGTAAAAATCATACATCGCATCTTCCAAACCATTCATGATATGATTTTTAGCCAGAAAATTAGACCTCGTGTTAATATTGACCTCCTCCTCAGATAAAATTTCAAAGATTGTACAAGTCATCACCTGGAACCAAGACATAGTCCAGTTCATGATGGCTCAAATAAAACAAAGATCTTGGATTGCCATCTCTTGAAATCCTTTCCGTTAAACTTTGTGGTCTTTCTACATCGTTGATTCCCATTGTTACAGGGAATACTAATGTGTTAAGATTGTTGGAATCTTGCAACAATGAACAAAGACGTTAGATGTATCAAAAATAATATGTAAATAACTAATGCGAAACAACTCTACCGAAATAACTTGACGAGGCAGAATCAGAGGTTCAACAAGTTGTCCTTAACACATTAGTTCGCGGGTATACTCGAGTTGAGTAATGTTAAACCCCTCACAAATGAAGATGTGTCCAGATAAGACTGCCCGATATAACTTGAGTTAGCACGACGCAAGTTACCCTCTCTTCGAACTCAGTAACAGGGATGGAAGTAAAAAACGTATGGAGAAACCCTAGAAACAAAAGAAGAATTTTTCTGTGTTTTTTAAAAAGATTTTCGAGTTGTATTTATAGGATGAAATACTTGCAAATCAAGTTAGGTTTTGTTTTTCTAAAAAAACAAGTAAAACACCTAAAAGGAATTTACCCAAAAATAAAACTCTTAATAAATAATTTTGGAATTAATTTCCTAAAGAAAAAAATTCGCCCAAAAATAAATCTATGTAGAAAAAGGGACTTGGTGCATGGCATACGCGCATATCGCATGGGTAAAAATATGTATTTTTTCCCACCCGCTCCACCCACGTTTTACAATTCATACATAAGTGTATGATTATATAGTGGAGCTCCTCTTTAGTTTTCCGCAATGTGGGACTAAAGGTTCCACTTCATTCACCCAAAAATGAGTGAGTATCCTTAGACCCTTAGGTCATTAGATCAAACCACACCAAGACCATAAAACCTTTTAATTAAAACTCATTTTCTCCAACAATCCCCCACATGAATGAAATCTCGGAAAATGAAAAAATCGTAGTAAGGAAAATACCATTTAGGCAAAGGTGTCCATGAGGTCTTGAACCCTTACTTAGTGAGAAGTTACCGAACTACTAGCTAAACAAAGGAACCTAGTCTTGAACCGATAGCGTTGGTGTAATTCGCGACAACAACCACACATGATATTCTCCCGGTGTTGCTAAGTTCGTGCCGTTTTGTCCAATTTGGCCCTGGACATATCCTGTTTCTCGGAATGCTCTAGAGAATTGGCTCAATTCTCATACGAAGCGGCCCCACTTCCACATTCAGATAGGTGAGTTCCATCAAGAGTGTTTACTGCTACACCCCACTTCAATCTTAAATTGAAACTATGGAACTCATTAAGACTTATTTAAAAGTCATCCTCCACATGCAGTCACACTATCACATCAACACCATAGGGAAGGGACAGAGAATGAAATTCCCTGATAGTGTTTACCTTTACCCACCATGAATTAGTTGTCTCATTCGAAACCTTGATCTTGGAATCTCCAGTTAGTAAGGTTGAGTATCCTTCATGGCAAGTTTAATTATTGAGCCTAAGCCCCATCGATCCCCCTCGATGCTTTACTAACTATCTCCTTGGACAAACCTTTCCTCAAAGGGTCCGCGATATTCTCCTTGACCGCATCCAATCTATGGAAATAACGCCTGTTGAGATTAGTGTTTTCAAAGTGTCATGTCTTCTACAAATATGTATAGACTTTCCATTGTAGAAGCAACTCTTAGCTCTACCTATCGCAGATTTGTTGTCACAAAGTGTATAGATATAGTCAGCACAGGCCTATGCCGTAGAGGAATATCTTCTAAAAGTTTCTTAGCCATTCGGCCTCCTCTCCCGCTTTATCTAACGCAATAAACTCCGATTCCATAGTGGAACGAGCTATACATGTCTGTTTGGAACTCTTCCAAGATACGAGACGCACCCGATAGAGTGAATACATATCCACTCGTAGACTTAGAATCCTCTCGATCTGTTATCCAGTTTGCATCGCAAAATCCCTCAAGGACGGCCGGATATCCTTTGTAATTCAAACTAAAGGTCATTGTGTACTTCAAGTACTTTAGCACTCTAATAAGTGCATCCCAATGTATATGTCCTGGATTACAAGTATACCTGCTTAACCTACTTACAGCATAAGTAATGTCTGGTCTCGTACAATTCATCAAATACATCATACTTCCTATGACTCTCGAGTATTCAAGTTGGTTAACTCCTACACCCTTATTCTTCTTGAGACGACAGCTTAGAATCATAAGGAGTACATACAGGTTTACAAATAAACCGATTAAATTTCTTAAGTATGGATTCAACATAATGAGACCGACTCGACTATAGCCATTAGAAGTTTTTCTAATCTTCATCCCTAATATGACATCACGGGGCCTAAGTCTTTCATGTCAAAGTTCTCATTCAACAGTTTCTTAGTGGAATTAATAACATCCATGTTTGTACCTAGTATAAGCATATCATCAACATACAAGCATACAATCACACAGGCATCCTTGACAAGTTTAGTATAAACACACTTATCAGATTCATTTATTCTAAAACCACTAGAAATCATCACATGATCAAATTTTTCATGCCACTGTTTAGGTGCTTGTTTCAATCCATACAAAGATTTAACCAAACACACTTTCTTTTCGCAACCTTTAACTACAAAGCCCTCAGGTTGTTCCATATAAATTTCTTCATCTAACTCACCAATAAGAAACGCGGTCTATACATCCATTTGATGTATCTCTAAATTATGGACAGAAGCTATAGCAATTAACATCCTAATGGAGGTAATTCTACTCACTGGTGAATATGTGTCAAAGAAATCTATAACTTCTATTTGTCTGTAGCCTTTAGCTACCAGCCTAGCCTTGTATTTTTCAATAGTTCCATCTATCTTACGTTTTCTTTTGAAAATCCATTTACAACCTATGTCCTTACACCCTGGAGGTAAATCTACAAGTTCAAAAGTACCGTTTTCTCGAAGGGAATCCATTTCACTAATGGAAGCTTCTTTCCACCACGGAGCTTCTGGACAAGTCATGGCTTCTTTATAAGTCTGAGGATCAGACTCGGCTAGGTATGTAATGCAACCAGGATAGGTTTTCTCAGTTCTAACCCTTTTACCTCTTCTAGGTTCCACTTCCTGGTTCATCTTCCTCTAAAGGTAATAATTGACTAGTTGAAGGAACATCTAGGGGATCATCTAAACATCTCTTTTGAGAATCACGTTTCAAAGGAAAAACAGTTTCAAAAAACTCAGCATCCCTAGACTCCATGATAGTATTCAACCCTATGTCAGAAATTTCAGAACTCACAACCATAAACCCATGAGCACTAGAATGCTCAGGATACCCTATAAAAACACAATCAACGGTTTTGGGTCCTATCTTATTTTTCTTAGGAGGAGGGATGCCCACCTTTGCCAAGCGCCCCCACACTTTGAAGTAATCATAAGATGGTTGTCTACCTTTCCATAACACATATGGAGTTTTATCTGATCCTTTAAAGGGTACTTGCTCAGATGTAATTGGCGGAGAGGATAGCCTCCCCCACAAATTCGAAGGTAATCCCGAACTAATCAACATGGCATTCATCATATCCTTAAGGGTACGGTTCTTACGTTCAGCTACACCATTGACCGAGGTGAATAAGGAGTGGTAACCTCATGTATTATGCCATGTTCTTCACAAAATCTCCTATAGGAATTCTCATCACCACCACGGTCAGACCTAATAGTTTTAATGGTAGTATTCAATTGGTTTTCGACTTCACTTTTATATATCTTAAAGGCTTCTAAGGCATCATCCTTCCCTCTAAGTAAGTAAACATGGCAAGATTTCATAAATCATCTATAAAAGTAATAAACCATTTCTTACCACCTCTTGTTTGATCCTCGACTTCATATCAACTAGGTCTGAGTGGATTAAATCTAAGGGTTTAGAGTTTCTCTGGACATTCTTATTGAATGATTTCTTAGCATGCTTAGATTCTACGCAAATCTAACACTTATGATATTTATCCAAAGTGAATTTGGGTATGCAGCCTACGCTAGCCAATTTATGCATTGATTTATAGTTTACATGACCAAGTCTACCATGTCAAACGTTCAATGACACACACATGTAAGCAGAAGAATCATTCAATTTCAGTTCAGGACAGGTTACATTAAGTTTATATAGACCCCCAGTCTTATAACCCTTACCCACATAATCATTTCCCTTAGTTACTATAAGTTTTCCAGACTCAATTGTAACTTTAAAATCCTTATCATCTAAAACAGAACAAGAAACAAGATTTTTGCAGATGTCTGGAACATGAAGAACTTCATTCAATGTGAGAGTCTTTCCGCATGTGAGCTTCGGACCAACCTTTCCTTTTCCTGCAACCTCTAATGCAGATGAGTTACCCATATAGAGTTTCTCGCCTTCCCCTACCCTTTGGTAAGAGGTTAACAGGTCTCTGTTCCCACAAACATGTTTGGTAGCTCCATAGTCTACCCACCAATCCATCACATTGGTCACTGATTAACTTCGGACACCACAAAAGTGCAGAAAACTCGTCTTTGCTTTTCTCAACCAAGTTAGCATTATTCTTCTTATCCTTACGTTGTCTACAAAGTGAACTGCCATATGACCAAAATTTCCACACACCCAACAAGGACCCTTAATTTTAATAATGCTAGATTCTGGTTTACGAAACGTACCTTTCTTTGTTAGGTCCATGCTTCGAGTTGCGATTGTTGTTGTCACCTTTTCTAGCTTTGGATGGCTTATGTTCAGACATATGAGCTTTGTTAGACATGTCCCTTGCGATGACACGTTCTTGTCTTTGGTGCACAACATCTCTTCCACTTGAATCTTCTTTCCTAATTCAACCATGTTGATCTCCCCAGTTTCATGCCTCAGCTTTTTCTTGTACTCCGACCAAGAAGATGGTAACTTCTCAATCACCGCAGACACTTGAAAAGTCTCATCAACAACCATACCTTCAAAGAAGAATCACTGTTAATGATTTGTTGAAGTTCGAGGAATTGATCAACAACAGACTTATCATTCGTCATCTTGAACTCCATAAACTTTGCCACTAGAAATTTCTTGCTTCCTGTAGCCTCAGCTTGGTACTTTGCTTCTAACGCAAATCCACAACTCATAAGCAAAGTTCTCTTTAGCATTGTAAAAATCATACATCGCATCTTCCAAACCATTCATGATATGATTTTTAGCCAGAAAATTAGACCTCGTGTTAATATTGACCTCCTCCTCAGATAAAATTTCAGCATTGTACAAATCATCACCTCGGAACCAAGACATAGTCCAGTTCATGATGTCTCGTATAAAACAAAGATCTTGGATTGCCATCTCTTGAAATCCTTTCCGTTAAACTTTTGTGGTCTTTCTACATCGTTGATTCCCATTGTTACAAGGAATACTAATGTGTTAAGATTGTTGGAATCTTGCAACAATGAACAGCACGTTAGATGTATCAAAAATAATATGTAAAGAACTAATGCGAAACAACTCTACCGAAATAACTTGACGAGGGCATAATCACATGTTCAACAAGTTGTCCTTAACACATTAGTTCGCGGGTATACTCGAGTTGAGTAATGCTAAACCCCTCACAGCGAAGATGTGTCCAGGAGAAGACTGCCCGATATAACTTGAGTTAGCACAACGCAAGTTACCCTCTCTTCGAACTCGAGAATGTGGATGGAAGTAAAAACGTATGGAGAAACCCTAGAAACAAAAGAAGAATTTTTCTGTGTTTTTTAAACAGATTTTCGAGTTGTATTTATAGGATGAAATACTTGCAAATCAAGTTAGGTTTTGGTTTTCTAAAAAAAAAAACAAGTAAAACACCTAAAAGGAATTTACCCAAAAATAAAACTCTTAATAAATAATTTTGGAATTAATTTCCTAAAGAAAAAATTCGCCCAAAAATAAATCCTTATAGAAAAAGGGACTTGGTGCATGGCATATGCGCATATCGCATGGGTAAAAATATGTATTTATAGAGTTTATGTAACTCTAATTATAACTTTATGTGCAAGCAACTTGGGCAACAAGGCATGTGGAAACTTCTAGAAGATTCTGTCACGGGCCGAATAGACAGGCTTGATTACGGGCTCTCTGTGTATAAAATACACGGTACAAACAGATCCTCCAACTTTTGAGCTTGCTTGTTTGAAATTTGGTTGATGTGGTTGAATGATCTTTCGCGGTATGTAATTCATGTTGTCCTTCGCTATCCCACTCTAGAGCCTTGTATACATATATGAAGGTCCAATACCTTACGATCCCAAAGTATCGGTGATCAAGTTTAGGAAACTTAAACGTTGGACGTTGATTCTTCTGGTCGGTCGATAATATCTATTTCAGCTATAGATGGCCGTGGGATAGCTTAAACTTTTGGTGAATAAAAGCTGAAATTGCTTGTAGCCCAAGACACCTAATTGTGTTCTTCGGAATATAGCTATTTTTGGAATGTAGCAACATGGAGAATAGCTAGGAAAACTTTTAATATGAACGCCTATAAAAAGAGAACGTCCTATATGAGAAACTAATTAAGTCTTCTTATTCTTATTCTCCTTCACGTCGTCCCTATAAAACAAGTTTATTTGTTGGGAGCGAAGCAATATCATTTTTGGTAAAAGTTTAAAATTTAATTTTCGCCAAAAAACAATGTCAAGAACAAGTATTCCCGAAGAGATCCAAGAAGAGATTTTATTAAGGTTACCTGTGAAATCCATCTTACGTTTCAAGTCCGTATGCACGAACTGGTATGCATTACTTTCTAGCCGCAAGTTCATTAAGGATCACCTTAATTTAGCCACCAAAAGCCCCCTTAAAAACAGAAAATTTATGATCAGAGTCAGTGATGAGTCCGGGGAAGCTAATGATATATTTTACTCCATAGATTATGCTTCAGTATTATCACCAACGTCATGCAAGTGTGACGGAGCTGTTATGATGAATTACCCAAACGACAATAATGCTATGCCAGAAAATATTCCTCATTGGATTGTGGGATCTTGCAATGGCTTGATTTTATTATTGTCCCTCTATACTGATGCGCTATTTCTTTGGAACCCATCTACAAAAGAGTACACGGAAATTATAGAAGCACGACCGAATAATGCAGAAACCCATCTTTCCTATGGGTTGGGTTACGATGCCAAAACTGATAACTACAAGTTGGTATGTATTGCAACCGGCAACTTTGATAACGCCGGATGGTTTGATGATTTTTCTGAAGTTTATGTATACACAGCTGGTTCATGGTGTAGAGGCCAAGACATCCCTTATGCGTATACTGGTGTAGCTCCAGGTGTGCTTCTGAATGGCGCTCTTCATTGGTTAGGTGAAGCTGCTCATTCGTCAGGCGATACCGCTACTCGTGAAGAAACTATAATTTCCTTCGATATTAACAGCGAGAAGTTCATGGATTTGCCACTTCCAGAAGAAATTATGACATGTCCAAAAGAGGGTGCTTATGCTCTCCGAGTGCTGGGAGATTCCCTTTGCTTAATCTGTACAGTCCCTAAGGTTCGTGTTGATGTATGGGTTATGCAAAATTATGGAGCGAGAGAATCTTGGACTAAGCAATTCACCACTACCGAAGAAAGAATTGCTAATGCAGATCCCGATTCGTTAAAGTTCTATCGCTCTTTAAAAAATGGTGAGATCCTAATAGAGAATGGTGAACGTCTTGGTTTGTACGACCAAAAGAATGACATCGTTAGGTTCCTGAATATAAATGATATCGATGTTGGTGACTTTTCCTTGGCGAGTTACGTGGAGAGCCTAGTTTCAGTAAACTCAGGTACTTATATGGGTGAAATGGAAGAAAAGAAATGGAAAGATGCTAGTGAAATTCTAGATTCTCATTTGAAGAAAAACTCTGAAGTCAAAATGGAAGCAGCTGCAGATCAAGAAGTGAAACGCAAGCATAATGAATTAGCTGAAACTAGTAGTAGTTCAAAAAGAAAACGAACATCCGATGACATCCTAGAATTGGATGCTGTTAATTATGCTCTTTGAGGTGTCAACCTTTTTTTTTTTTTTTTTTTTTTGTAAATCGTTTTGTGCTGCTGTTCATGGTTGTAGTGATATCATATGGGTTTCTCAAGCCAGTGTTGTTTCAAGAAATGGTTGTAAATCTCCAGTGCTGTTTAATTGTTTGAATGTCAGACTTTGTATTGGCATTTAGCATGATATCACTTCACAATTTTGTTTACATTATTATCAATGTACCTCATTTGATTTCCCATGGTTGTTTGATCATTTAGTTCTGACTTGTAATCTACACAATTTAGTTACACCATTTGAGCTAATGACGGAGCCTCAAGAGGCAACCTAGGAGATGCGGGTCATTGCAAGATTTTCTTCGTTTAGAAACTCCCACCATTCTTTTCTTTGTGCTATAGGTATCGTTTTCTTCCTCAGAATTGTTAATGTTAAGAACACTAATATCAATTGGAAATGCTTTCATATTTTTTAATGTTTTAATATTACATTATTCTGTTTTATATCAAGATGTCAGAATCATTCTCACAATTTGTTGGAAAATTTGGGTAAAAACGGAGGATGAAATAAATACAAAAGAAATTGTTGTACTCCAAAACTTTCAAGGCTCATAAGATTTCTTTTAGACGATTATTTCTACCCTCCCAATATCAATTGGCGATTGCAACAGGTATGCGAAATAATG
Source organism: Papaver armeniacum (assembly GCA_023531295.1). Taxonomy (NCBI): domain Eukaryota; kingdom Viridiplantae; phylum Streptophyta; class Magnoliopsida; order Ranunculales; family Papaveraceae; genus Papaver; species Papaver armeniacum. Next base: position 36,695 of record JAJJWW010002056.1, on the reverse strand, counting down.
CCTTCAGGATACAATGAAAGCCCTACAACAGAGAAATTGGATTCAAGGTTTGCACCCCTTGACCCAATCAAGAACACACGAGAGATATTTCTGATGATGCTTTAGAAAGAGAGAAAACAGGTTTAATTTATTGATGAAGAATGGGAGAATGCCTTCACTATTTATAGGGATATTCATGCCTATTGGAGATGCCTCTTCACTCCCAAAAGACACATAAGGTGTCTATTGGGAATGGTTGCCTTTTTGAACCATCACACCTATTAAAGGTGTCTCTTCATCTCCATCTAACATCCATTGTGTTTATCCAACACAGAATACTTCCCCGTCATAGCGGCAAACCAAAACATAAAACCATTTTATTTTCTAAGATATTGAAAATATCCAACAATCTCCCCCTATTTTCAATAACCAAAAACATGAAAATAAAAATAAAACAAAACTTTTAAATCAGAGTGGCTGCATCACACAAGTGACTGCCTACGTGCCCGAGTGGGATCAAGCCAACGTAGTTCAAGCACAATTGAGACTAAGCATCATCGTTGAAATCAACACATAAATGATAGGTATATTTTGGATTTGAACCTTCACTTAGTGTAAGAAACTCAAAGCCTTATCGAGATTCTATGGTGAAACCAGTCTTGAACCAAGTATCCCTTATGATAAAACCGGAGTCTCCACATATATTGATTTCATAAATCATGTGTTCTCAGTAGCCAAGCATGTTAATGGCCATGTGCTTATATCCTTGATTCATGAGTCTTCTTTAGAGAACGGTCTTCTTCTCTTAGGAAACTACTGATTTCCATACTCATATAGGTAACTCTCGAAGGTGTTTCGCGAGACACCTTGTGATAAAAGTTAGACTTATTAAGGATTTATATCCATCCTGCTTTCTCTTACGAAAAACCAGCACTAATTAGAAATGGGAAGTTTTATATTAGTGCTCCATAATCTACATCCATAACTTGTTGGTACCACATTGAACCTTGTTTATCTTTTTCAAAACATAGGTTGGGTTTCGCTATGGGAGATCAACCTTCCTTCACAGACCTTAGTCCCATTTCTTTATACTTCATTGAAAACATTTCCTTTGGGCGACTTTCCATAAATATGTCTGCCAAGTTTTTCTCCGTTTCAATGGCTAACTGCAATTACTCCTTTCTTAGTAATTGACTTACCGTTCAATGTACAAGACTTGTATTTCTTGACCTTTCATTATAAGTCTTTGTTGGAGACGTTATAGATCATAGCCTGATTCACAATTAATCAAGACCGCTTGAGATGGCTTCTTCCAAAAAATGGGATCTCTACAAGTTAGGTTCTAAGCCACTCCTCCTCATTAATTTGCATCTACTCATGCAATCAATTCTGAAAACATTATTAAAAAATGTTTCTATTTAATTTTACAAAATAATTGTAACTTCTCTAGGAATCATAATTAACATTCACAGTTAATTCACAATAAGTCATTCTAGACTTGCATTCACTAGAGGCATATGAAATTTGTAGGCAATTTACTTGCTATTTCAACAAGAACATAATCACGATGAGTAACTCCTCTACTCATGTCCAATCTTCTACAAATTTATATCCAAAAACGTAGACAATGTCTATTTAACATTTTACATTATGTAATGCAAATGTTCATCATTTATGCATCGGTAATATCATAACACCTCATCGTTGGATATTTGGTCGCGCGCCCAATCTTCCAATACGTTACATATTCACCGGTATTCCATTTTTCGATGTCATTTAAGACATGCCAACTTCCAAATTTTGGAACCTATAATTCTTTTTGCAAGAATTATACTCATATCATAAAATTTGTTATCTCAACAATTATTGATGATTTTGGTTATAAAATAACCTACCGACTAGAATATTAATTATGACATTCTCATACAAATTCTCCCCCATTTCATGATAATTTTCAAATGCATAAATGCAACTAAATGTCATGAAATACGCTTTCGTTTAGAAACTTTTATGCATCATTTCCTTCGCATTAAATGGCATATAATGGGAGAATATCTCATGTTTCCTGATTTTAAAAAATCTACAAAAATATAAAATTTCTAGTGCATGCATACATATGTGACTAGTATTCTTCGCATATAAGCAAACGTCAATTCATACAGATAAATTTAATGCATGAATCTTGGGTTTCAAATTCCAATAGTTAGTTCTTGGGAAATACACAAATGGATGCAATCATATTCATGCTATTAGTCTTACTAATAATCAAAATTTTAATGCTTAAATCATTAGTGATTTCAAAAGTGCATGAATCACACCATCATCATAAGAACGAAAACACATATTAAGTGATATCAAAAACTCAATATGTCAGTGGATAAAGAAATTAGATACTTATCTTAAACATGATGACAAAATCATGTTCCACCAAGGCACCAACCGTTCTTTGTCTTCATCTCTTCAATAGATGTATTGGTGCATCACTCATCCTTGTTTCTTCTACAGACGAAAGATACCTCAAATCGATCAGAAAACCTAATCCCATTATCCCACGTATCCCGTGTATGGAAAATAAGAACCAACTTCTTTCATTCCAAAAATCAACCAGGAAACGTTCTTATAAAATTGAATAATACTTTCATCCTCGGTCGAATCTAATCGTCTAAAACTGTTGGAAAATTTGGGTAAAAACGGAGGATGAAATAAATACAAAAGAAATTGTTGTACTCCAAAAATTTCAAGGCTCATAAGATTTCTTTTAGACGATTATTTCTACCCTCCCAATATCAATTGGCGATTACAACAGGTATGCGAAATAATGCCTTCAGGATACAATGAAAGCCCTACAACAGAGAAATTGGATTCAAGGTTTGCACCCCTTGACCCAATCAAGAACACAGTAGAAATAATTCTGATGATGCTTTAGAAAGAGAGAAAACAGGTTTAATTTATTGATGAAGAATGGGAGAATGCCTTCACTATTTATAGGGATATTCATGCCTATTGGAGATGCCTCTTCACTCCCAAAAGACACATAAGGTGTCTATTGGGAATGGTTGCCTTTTTGAACCATCACACCTATTAAAGGTGTCTCTTCATCTCCAACTAACATCCATTGTGTTTATCCAACACAGAATACTTCCCCGTCATAGAGGCAAACCAAAACTAAAACCATTTTATTTTCTAAGATATTGAAAATATCCAACACAATTATGCTTGGAAGATATGATCCAACGGCATTCTATACGTGCAATATCTTAATGTGAGTGACATTGAAATCCTCTCAGTTGTCAGATAGAAGTGTTGAATGGATACTGATTTGGTCAGTTGTTTCTGCATTTGTTCTCATACTGATTTGGTTATTTTGTTTATCTGTGTAGGGCATTCGGTATAGTTCACAGTCAAGAACTGCAATAGGTTGTTGGTGTCTATTAGTTTGTTCAGACACTTATTTTTTGGTGCCTAGGAAGTTTGTTTTCTTACTTGCAATCATATTTGTTTCTTTGTTCATAATGAATAGAATGATTTTTTGTAAATGTGTATGTATGAAGTGTAAATTGCGGATAGTTTGCAAATTGAGAATGTTTGATGATTGAAAATACAAGATTGCAGGCCCGTGTTTCGAGTTCAAATTGTATTGCAGGCCCGAAACATCAGTTGTTGTATTGCAGTCCTGTGTTTCGAGGTTTATTTGTGCAGGCGTGTAAACTGGAAGGCCAGGTCCATGAGAATGACCTGGACTATCCTTTTTTTTAATTGTAATTGAAAGAATCGTCACAGGGTTAACTATGACCAAAATTGTGAAGAAAAACAACACGTGTCATCATCTTAATGTTGTTATAAATGAGAGTAAAAGTTAAACGTTACAAAGTAGTGGCAAAAAATGACGGGTGCCCATCGATTTGTTGCAAAGAGTATGTTACACTTATATGTGTTTGCAGTCGTAACAAAAAGTGACACGCGGAAAAACTTAATAGTTGCCTACCTGGCGGCGTAAGACACATCACCGAATTGTTTCAAAGTTAAATAACAATTAATCTGTTATAATTATTGTGACAAATGAGCCACGTGTCGGTATCTTAAAATACAGTTACAATTGTTACAAAAAACCATAACAATTAATATCACAAAGATTTTTCTCACGTGTATGTTACAAATTTAATCGGTAACATATATGCTCGTGACAAAATCCCGGTTTTGGTGTAGTGAAGAGACCATTATATCTTGCAGTGAATTAAGAGATGATCATGGGACTCTTCTTCGATGCCACACATAATGCAAGAATTGTAGATTTCTATCCCTTTTCTATTTACCAAATCAATAGTGTTAAGCCTCTTAAGAACAGCTGATCGACTCGACCACGTACAAGTCCCTTGCAATTTCATATGCAACGTATATGTATATGTCTCGACTGTTTTTTATTTTTTATTTTTTTTTTCTGATAAGCGACTAGTTTTTGATAAACTGAACACAGCATACAAAGTGGTGCTGTTGCGAATACTTATAACCCATATGTTTTCCTTTATGGATGACAGTGCAATGAATTTTGTGCAATAACAATGCAATTAATTTTTTTTTCATACACCTAGAATAATAACTGCATAACATGTTATGCAGTCGTGAAAATTGATGTATAACCTATTATGCATCTATAAAATTTGTTGCATAACCTGTTATGCATCCGAAAATATGACTGCATAATGCGCCACGCATTGAGAAAATTGTTGCATAATCTTTTATGCATCGAGAAAATAGATGTATAACCTGATATGCATCCGTAAATATGGATGCATACTGCATTATGCATCAATTTTTTATATGTACGCGCTAAAATCAACAAAAAAAATGGTAATATAACTTGTTATAGATGCATAATTTTGTTATCCAAATGCATAATGTGTTATGCAGTGGAGAAAATGGTTGCATAATTCGTTATGCGTCTGCATAATGTATTATGCATCGTTTTTGGTGACTGCATAATGGTTATGTATCAAGTTTTCGAAAATTTTCCCTAAAATGAAGATCACCTCCGATTTTTTCTTGAAAAACAAAAATTTGATATTCTTGTTTGTACTCGTTGCGTAGCTCTTTTAAAAAGATTTCCAACGATATAAAATTTGTAAAATTCTAAGGCGCGGATTTTTAGATATGTTATGTCTAAGTTGCGCTTCCAATTATACCCCTGAAAAATTAGGCTGCATAAAAGATAGTATGCATAACGAGTTATGTATTGATTCATATAATTATGGGTGTCACGGTACCAAAAATTAATTGTGGCCTGACAATGAGAATACTCCCTCCGTTCCAATTTACTTGATGTTTTAGGGTTTTATTTGTATTCCAAAATAGATGAGAGTTTAAGTATTTTTCCTAAATTCTCACTGATTTACCCTTGCTTTGGAATCACAGCATACCATTAATTCCCATTGTAATCAGTAGATAAATGATTATTCCAAGGATTTAGAAGGAATATTTGGTTTATCCCAAGTAAACTACAACGAGATACGTAATTTACATTAAATATAGAAACTAAAATCTAGGTGGTTTAAAATTTTAGGACGCTATTAATATGGGTAGATTTGGAAAAAAAATTACTCTCTTTGTTATTTCTTAATCTGCGTGAAAAACTCTATAACATCAAGTAAATCGGAACGGAGGGAGTATTATTTTTTTGGGTCTCCCCTAATTTTCCCATACTTAGCCACCGTATTTCAAAACTGGAATAATAACATGGCACAGGCCCAACCTTGGATTTATGATGCCGTGGGATTCTAGGAAGTAGGAATCACCGAGTTGGGAAATCCCCAGGATTCCTAAATTATGCACCACACCAACTATATATATACAACCATATACAGTATTTACCACGGCACAGAAGAGCAAATTAAAATTTCGTGTGAAACAAAACGGATTTATATGGGGTGACTCCAACACAGGCTACTTTCATAGAATTGCAAGCGCACGGAAGAAAAGAAACACAATTGCTAAACTTCAAATCAATGGGGAGGACTGTTTGGATCAGAATTTAATCAAAGAGGAGATACGAAATTACTATATTAATCTTTTCTTGTCTCATAATGATATTAGCTCTGTTGGAAATTTTACGCTAAAACAGGGTGAAGAAAAGAATGTTGTACTAGGGTTCAAGGCTCTTAAGAAAGATTCTTTTCGACAATTATTCGACCATTTCCCAATTGAATTGGCGAGTACAAACAGGTCAATGAATATCGCCGTCAGGATACTTGAAGCCCCACAACAAAGTGTTGGATTCAAAGCTTGTACGACCTTGATCCAACCGGGAACACACTTTGGTTTTGTTCTCCGATGATGCTTGTAAGAAAGAAAACGAGAGAGTTAAAGATGTTCTTCATAATATGAATGAAAACAATCATCACTACTTATAGGGGACTCATGCCTATTGGAGATGCCTCTTCATTTCCAAAAGACACATAAGGTGTCTAATGGGAATGGTTGTGTCTTTTGTGAACCATCACACCCATTAGAGGTGCCTCTTGATCTCCAACTAACATCCATTGTGTTTATTCAACACAGGACACTCCCCAGTCGTAGCGGCTAACCAAAAACGAAAACCATTTTATTTTCTATGTTATTGAAAATATCCAACAATCTCCCCCTATTTTCAATAACCAAAAAAACATGAAAATAAAGTAAAACTCATAAAACAAGAGTGGCTGCATCACTCAAGTGACTGCCTACGTACCCGAGTGGGATCAAGCCAGCGTAGTTCAAGGTAAGTTGAGACAAAGCATCATCGTGGAAACCAATACATAAATGATAGGTACCTTTTGGGTTTGAACCTCCACTTAGTGTAAGATATTCAAAGCTTCATCGAGGTCCTATGGTGAATTTTATCTTGAACCAAGTACCCCTTGTGATAAAGCCGGAACCTCCACACATATTGATTTCAAGAAGTAGTGTGTTCCGTAGCTCGCACATTAATGGCCCCGTGCTTTCTCCCCGGATTCATGAGTCCTTTTACGAGAACGGTCTTATTCTCATAGGAAACGGCCTGATTTCCAAATACTCATATAGGTAAGTCTCGAAGGTGTTTACTGCGAGACACCTTGTGATAAGAGTTAGACTTATTAAGGATTTTCATCCATCCCTAAGATCATGCGAGAATCACTACACTAGAAGGACAATGGGAAATTTTAGTTTAGTGTACCATAACCACTGCAATAACTTGTTAGTACCACATTGAACTTAAGTTTATCTTTTACAAAATATAACATAAGTTGGGTTTCCGTTATCGGTGATCGAACTTCTTTCCACGGACACTGAGTCCCATCTCCTTATACTTCATTGAAAACATTTCGTTTGGAAGACTCTTCATAAATAGGTCTACCAAGTTTTTCTCCGTTTCAATGGCTAACTGCAATTACTCATTTCTTGAGTAGTTGACTTACCGTTCAATGTCTAAGACTTGCGCATATCTTGACTTTTCATTATAACTCTCATTAGAGACATTATAGATTCATATCTTGATTCTCAAAATTAATCAAGACCACTTGAAATGACTTCTTCCAAAATGGGATCTCTACAAGTTAGTTTCCAAGCCATTCTACCTCGTTATTTATAATTGCATCTACTTATACAATCAATTTTGACAACATTATTAAAATGTTCTTATTTGATTTTACAAAATAATTGTAACTTCTCTAGGAATCATAATTAACATTGACAAGTTAATTCACAAGAAGTCATTAAATCATTATAGACTTGCATTCACTAGAGGCATAAGAAATTTGTAGGCAATTTACTTGCTATTTCAACAAGCACATCATCACGATGAGTAACTCCTCTGCTCATGCCCAATCCTCTACAAATTTATACCCAAATACATAGACAATGTCTATTTAACATTTTACATTATGTAATGCAAATGTTCATAATTTATGCATCGGTAATATCGTAACACCTCATCGTTGGATATTTGGTCGGCCGCCCCATTTCCAATACGTTACATACTAACCGGAATTTTCCTTTTCGATGTCATTTAAGACATGCCCATTTCCAAAATTTGGAACCATATAATTCTTAATGAAAGAATTATGATTTCAGACTTCTAAATTTATAATTCCTACCGCAAGAATTATACCCTACCAAAAATTGTAGTCTCAACAATCATTGGTGATCTCCATTTTGGTTCTCTAATCTTAGAGCATTCATGACAATACTTTTCTAATGTCACGCGACCAAAATAGTAGTTGCACTCATTTATAGTACACCAAAACAGTTTGTCAAGTTAGATCAATCACACAGTACATGCCACGCATTAGAATTCCCAATATCAAACTATAGATAAGTGATAAACACCTCTGGCTTCGCACTGGAATGATCTGTACTATCAAAAAACACCAGATATGCCTTGACAAACGAAATTCTTAGAAAATTGTCCTAAGCTTAGATGCCCTGTTTTTACTACATTGGTTGATGACTCAACCAGATCAACAAAAGGGCGATCATCAAAATTAATTCCAAGTTCACACTCAATTCCTGTGAAGGAAATCTTCAAATCCGGTAGAGCGTTGCGGTTACAACTCTTCGGATTTGGCTCTCTTTTGGCCATTAATAGTGAAGAACTTGGCCTTCCACCAAATCATATACTTGAACTAACATGTAATCATGAATCAGAAATGTGTTAATCATAAGAATATGAATATGCAGCCCCACAATGCTATGTAGTATATTCTTAAGAGATTCAACATGTATGACCATTCCACAGATACCATTGATGGTGGGAAACTTATTCATGTTGCCATTCCGTAACAGAATCTCTTAATTCATGAAACAGTATAGCTTATCATCTATAGAATGGTTCAACCACCCATCTCTTGTTTCCTTATTCACTAATCCAAAATCACACAGTGAATAGATTTAAATTCTCAAGCAAATGGTTATATCACGGTATCCATACATTAAAATTTCAAATTAATCAAGTATATTTTACTTGTATCTACAGAGTTCATGCCAAAATATAACGAGATATATATGTAATCATATAATCAACATCCCATGCATGCTCAGCATTATTAATCAAGACACGATCCAAGTAAAAACAATTTCAGTGTACGATTGAATAATGGTACTAACCTTTGATTTAAGATGATTCCGATCCAGAATACAAAATTAATTCGTGTAATCGTTTGCGGCATAGAGGAGCCACAACCGAGGTTTCTCTAAATTCCGTCCCTTATGATTCTGAAACTCCAAACGTTGGTCCTGAATTGCGCACGACCTATCATATATTTGGATTCCATGTTTTCCGTTCTCTTCGTCGTCCACCCTTGACGGAATTACAGAAAATCATCTCATGATTGATCATCTTTCACATGGCTAGAACCATTACGCACTGCATCGTCAATTCTCCAGATAGGGTCCACAAGGACCGTTACTGTATTCCTTTCCCTTTTGTTCTTCAAAGTGAATTTTCTAGTACGTGCCAAGAAACCCCAAATCTGGAGTAGTTTATTTCCCATTAAAAGACCGATGGTCAATGGTGTACAGATTCTTTTTGTTCCAAAATATCAACCAGAAACATTCTTCAAATTTACCACAGCTCCACCCTCCATTGTCTCGTAATAATTGTCGAAAACTGTTGGAAAATTGACACTAAAACAGGGTGAAGAAAAGAATGTTGTACTAGGGTTCAAGGCTCTTAAGAAAGATTCTTTTCGACAATTATTCGACCATTTCCCAATTGAATTGGCGAGTACAAACAGGTCAATGAATATCGCCGTCAGGATACTTGAAGCCCCACAACAGTGTTGGATTCAAAGCTTGTACGACCTTGATCCAACCAGGAACACACTGGTTTTGTTACTGATGATGCTTGTAAGAAAGAAAACAGAGAGAGTTAAAGATGTTCTTCATAATATGAATGAAAACAATCATCACTACTTATAGGGGACTCATGCCTATTGGAGATGCCTCTTCATTTCCAAAAGACACATAAGGTGTCTAATGGGAATGGTTGTGTCTTTTGTGAACCATCACACCCATTAGAGGTGCCTCTTGATCTCCAACTAACATCCATTGTGTTTATTCAACACAGGACACTCCCCAGTCGTAGCGGCTAACCAAAAACGAAAACCATTTTATTTTCTATGTTATTGAAAATATCCAACAATCTCTTCTCTTGATGAGCTGCCTTTTCCGGTAGTTGGAGAACATGATAAAGTTTGGATGGAGAGGAGTTTCACAGAGGAAGAAGTTTGGGATGTTGTGAAGAAAATGGGCTCAAACAAGGCCCCGGGTCCAGATGGTTTCACATCTGAATTTTATAAGATGTGCTGGGATATCATCAAAGTAGATTTCATGAATATGCTTAATGATTTTCATCATTTTGGGTCGTTAGATTGGAGGTTAAATTGTTCGTTTCTTACTCTCATCCCAAAGAAAGAAGATTCGTGTACTCCAAAGGATTTTAGACCGTTAAGTCTAATCGGTAGTGTGTATAAAATTCTCTCGAAGGTTCTAGCTGAAAGGCTGAAAACTGAATGCCAAAGCTTATTTCGGATTTCCAAGGGGCTTTTATTCATGAAAAGCAAATTTTGGATGGTGTGCTAATTGCTAATGAATGTGTTGACAGTAGACTTAAGTCGAAGAAGCCTGGAATTTTGTGCAAAATCAACATGGAGAAAGCTTTCGACAAAATTAACTGGCATTGTCTATTGCGTATTCTTCATAAGCATGGTTTCAGTGATAAATGGATTTCCTGGATAAAGTGGTGTGTCACGACTTCTCAACTGTCGGTTTTGGTGAATGGAGGTTCTACGGAAAGGTTCAAGCCATCTAAAGGCTTAAGACAGGGCGATTCACTTTCTCCTTATCTCTTTCTTATTGTGGTTGAAATTTTGGGAAAGTTGATGAATGATTCTGTTCAAAGAGGTCAAATTACCGGCTTTAAAGTAGCAGAAAATGGGAGCATGATCTCTCATTTACAATTTGCGGATGATACACTCATCTTTATTGACGCTAATGCGAATGAGGTAACTAGACTTTTTATTATTTTGGCAATGTTTGAGTCCCTTACTGGTATGAAGCTTAATTTGGATAAAAGTACTATGATAAGTGTTGGTGCGGATGCGATTATTGGAGATTTAGCAAAGGAACTTGGATGTAAAACAGAGATTTTGCCAATCAAATACCTTGGCATGCCAATTGGTGCAACCTCGAGAAGTACTTCAATCTGGGATACAGTTTTGGAAAAGATGTCACAAAAGTTAGCGTCTTGGAAGAAGAAATTTTTGAACAAAGCAGGTCGGCTTGTGCTTATAAAGAGTTGTCTCGCAAGTTTACCGGTTTATTTCTTATCTCTTTTTCACTTGCCAGTTTGTGTAGAGAAGAAGATGATAAAGTTGATGAGAAATTTTCTTTGGGGTGCTGTTGAAGGGCGAAAGAAAATGGCCTGGGTTAAATGGGACAAGATAAATTTGACTAAGGCACAAGGCGGCTTAGGCGTGAAGAATTTTCGCATAACTAACAAGACTTTGCTGGTTAAATGGATTTGGCGGTATACTAAACAAAGACAGGCTTTGTGGAGAACTATCGTTCATGAAAAGACTCAGGCGGATGCTGCTTTGATCATGCCAGTTGATGAAAACTCAATTCAAGGGAGGAGCTTATGGAGAAATGTGACCAGGATGGTTCCAGAAATTTACAGCATGATTTCTTTCAAAATTAGAAGTGGAAAGGGGGTGAGATTTTGGATGGACCGTTGGCTGGATAGGGGCTGTATAAAAGATTTGTTTTCGGTAATATTCAAAGCATGTTCTCAGAAGAATGCTTCAATTGCACAGATGATTAGAAGCGGACATTGGCATGGAAACTTTAAGCATCAGCTGAACACCAATGAACAGATGGAATGGGACTTGATGCGTCGAGATCTTGGTGTTGTACCTACTCTTGTGGAAGGTGATGATGAGGTAGTTTTTAATCCCAATTACAATAACAAGTTCTGTTATGATACTCTTGCTGGACCTATTCCGGACTGTCAATTTTCCAAATTTCTATGGAAAAATTACATCCCTCCGAAAGTAAGTTTTCTTCTTTGGGCTGTCTTTCACGATTCGCTGCCTACAAGAGCAATGCTTAGGCATCGTAGAGTTAACTTGGACAGCACTGCTTGCCCACTCTGCAACGAAGAACTGGAGACGTCTGATCACTTATTGTTGCACTGCCCCTACACCTTTCGACTGTGGGATTATTTCTTAAAGGCTTTGCGCATTCCCTGGCCAATGCCTCGCACTGTTTTACTCCTGTTTGAAGCCTGGGATAGTAATGTGTTGACTGGGAAGTGTAAACACATCTGGAATCTGATGCATTTTGCTATTATATGGAACGTATGGAATGAACGGAATCATAGAGTTTTTGGCGGAAGACCTAAGGATGTGGAAGAAGTCATTGTTCATGTTAAACAATCTTTGGTCCTTTGGAGCTGTGATACGAATACTTTTAAGTATGTAGATAGCAGCCAGATAATCCATAATTGGGAAGTTGTATTGCATAACTAGTCTGGCAGAACTAGTATGTTTTGTGGCTTCAGTGTTCTTTTGACACTGCTTTTGTAATTTGCCTTTGGCTGCTTTTTCTTTTTAATACAAAATTTTTCTCTTCGAAAAAAAAAAAAATTTCGTGTGAAAGGAAGCAATAATGCCGAAGATTCCAGAAAAGATCCTAGAAGAGATTTTAGTAAGGTTACCGGTGAAATCCGTCATGCGTTTCAAATCCGTATGCAGGAGGTGGTATACATTAATTTGTAGTCCTAAATTTGTCGGGGATCGCTTGATTAGGGATGCAAACTGCATAGAGGGTAGAAAGTTGAACGTTTTCTTCCGATAGATTCTGGTTGAAAAAAGATGTCTTTATTTTTTTTGGTATTGCAAATGTGATAGAAATTTTTGCGAATGTTCAAGAGGACCATAATATGAAATTTTTGCTTATCAGCTTTGCTCTGCGACTGAGTATTTTTTGTTTAATTGTTCAAATGTCAGACTTGTTATCTCTGTTTGTTCTATTGGCGTTTAGCATTATATGATCCGTCTACTATCTTCTTGTCAGTGTCAATGTATCTCATTTGATTTCCCATGGTTGTTTGATTCCCTTATTTGTGACTTGCGAGTACCTGTTTCGAAAATCATATTTTTATTATCAAAACGAGAATCAAGTATCGCTCACTTATTTGGTAGATTGGTAGGAGACTTAATAGCCTGCTCTGATACCATGTTAGAATGTGGGCATCCAACTCAAAACCAATTGGCAATTAGTGGAGAGGCCCTAAGAGATTATAAATTACAGGATCTTAGATTTCTCATACAACGTGGGACTAATAGTCTTAACAAGAAGGACAACAGGTCCTCTTTATTTATTTTTCTGAGCTGGGAGATTATTCTTTATATAAAAACAGAGTTTTTTCGAGCGTTGTGGTTAATCGGAGCTTCTGGTTGATTATGGACCCACCAAAAAATATTAAAATAAAATTTGTTTGACGTGGCCTAATGGAGAAATATTCTGGTCTCACGAGATATTTTTTAACGGAAAAATATTTTTTATTGCCTAAAGTTATTATCTCGAAAAATTAAATGTTGCCAAAAATACATTAAATCAAGAAACAATCACATTTCACAGTAAAAAAATAAAATAATCAATCATGCATCAATCACATAATCAATTGCATAACTAATGAATTAAAAAAAAAAATCTTTACATAAAAACAGAGTTTTTTCGAGCGCTGTGGTTAATCGGAGCTTCTGGTTAATTCTGGACCCACCAAAAAATATTAAAAAGAAATTTGTTTGACGTGGCCTAATGGAGAAATATTCTGGTCCCACGAGATATGTTTTAACGGAAAAATATTTTTTATTGCCTAAAGTTATTATCTCAAAAAATTAAATGTTTCCAAAAATACATTAAATCAAGAAACAATCACATTTCACAGTAAAAAAAATAATCAATCATGCATCAATCACATAATCAATTGCATAACTAATGAATTAAAAAAAAAATCTTTATATAAAAACACAGTTTTTTCGAGCGCTGTGGTTAATCGGAGCTTCTGGTTGATTCTGGACCCACCAAAAAATATTAAAAGGAAATTTGTTTGACGTGGCCTAATGGACAAAAATTCTGGCCCCCCGAGATATTTTTTAACGGAAAAATATTTTTTATTGCCTAAAGTTATTATCTCGAAAAATTAAATGTTGCCAAAAATACATTAAATCAAGAAACAATCACATTTCACAGTAAAAAAATAATCAATCATGCATCAATCACATAATCAATTGCATAACTAATGAATTAAAAAAAAAAAAAATGAAGAAAAATGTCCAGTGTCCAATGTCCGCTTACAATTCTCACAATCATTGTTTTCCTAATTACAACTCTATTTAATCAATTAAAACTAGAAAATAATCTTGATTAAATCTGCATTCAATGAAGAAGACTACTATTGAGAATTAGAAAAAAAAAATTAATCAAGATGGTCGCAAGTACTAACCTTTGAATCCGTCATTGTAGCTTTCTTGCGAATGATTTTTTTAGTTATCATGTCCAACAGTAAAATAATGTGGAAATTTCGGAGAAACCCAAGTTTGATCCCTCTCTCTTTCACAAACCCAGCATTAAGATGGTATATATATGTAGCCCAAAATGTAAGATCGACGGTTCAAATTATTAGCTTTAGTTTGATTTTATATTTTCACATTTTGAACATTACCAAATTAACCTTTTACCCATTAAACATTATTAACCAAAGAAAATAAATCATTGCGGTCAATTAGCTGTGTGTCATTAGGAATACTCCGTCATTAGTTATGGGAGTTATTTTACAAAAAAATTAATTAGTTACCATAAATTATGGTTCATTATCTTATTATTTCTTCTAAAACTTAATTACAATTAATTAGTTATTTTAGGAAATTTATTTTTAGGAAATTAATTAGTTACCGTAAATTATGGTTAATTATCTTATTTGGTTGAAATTAACCAACTCCTATACTTAAGATCCGAGTTTTAGGGTCGGTAATTAATATTCAGCGATTTTTTTTCTTCTCTAAATTCTTCATTTTCTCAATTTTTTGGCATCTTGGTCGCATTTCATTACTTTCTTGTTCGTTTCATTTACCTCGGTTGATAAAACGCATGTTGAGAATAGAAGAAAACAGATCAGACACAACTTTTCTTTTCAATCTCCAAAAGCATTGATGCACTTAACATGGCAATGGAGGCACCTATATTACAAACAAAGTAGTAACCCAATCTCTTTGGGTACTGTACATCTTGATCTGGTGCAGGGCCTCTTTCACTACATCTTAGTCATTAGTGATGTGTATGAGGTTGCTGGATCAAGGGAAGAATAGATAAGTATATATCCATTGGGAGATTTGTAATTCACGGCTTTATCATGATTGTAGTTCTTATTTTGTTTTGTAGATTTGGCTTTACCATTTCGTTCCCTTATATGCTTGTGGTTTTAAATCTTCGTTAAATAGATTTGGCTTGACCAAATATTGTAGCTATGGACAAATATGACTAAATTAAGTTTGTGGTTTTTCACTGTTTCATGTGTATGCATGTCGCATTAGGGTGCCGATCTTGTAATTTTTTTATGTCGGAAATTTTGATTAGGCTGATGATAAAATTACATTTCACCAAGTAATCATTTACTTGGTCGATGAGAAGGATAACTAGTAGAGAGATGGATAACCATTTACATATTTTTGTTGCAAATACGGTGGTCAGTCGGATGAATTATCAGCTTATAGCTTTGACCATCTCACTACTATCCTTCCAAACGTAAATGCAAACTTAAAACCTTAAATGTGAAAGTGACAAAGAAAAAGAGGTGTTAATATACAGTGAAAATCACGATTTTCACGACCAATAGATATGAAAAATGTGATTATCACCAATTACGACTCAATGAAAAGTGCAATTTTCATTATCACTGATCACAACTTAATGAAAAATGCGATTTTGATTATCACCTAAAAATGCGATTTGCACGTCACATATTTACGGGAGAAAACCGAAACACACGGAAAACTTGAATTTTCACGTATCTCATATGGTTAAATATAAGTGAAAAGGGTGAAAAATTAAAATTTACTTGTGAAAATTGGAATATTCACCGACAACTTAGGCAGGTGAAAACTAGAAATTTCCTAAATTTTATATTATTTTTTTCCGGTGATATTCTCTCTTTTTTGTTTGCTATAGGTTTACAAAAGCATATTTAGGGAGTACGGGATTTTAGGGGGTTAGTTAAGGAAGTCTAACACTTATGTTTAGGAGATTTTTACGGAGGATAACGTTAAAATTATTTTAGGCAATTAGTTTAGTCAAATCAAGAGTAATTTTAGGGATTACAACTAATTACTTTTTTTTTTTACGTTTTTGTTTTCTTATAATGGAACTAATTAAAGGTTATTTTTGTAATCATCTTACACTTATGGATAATTATGGATTTTTCATATATGAAATTTTAATGATGGGTTTTTGATATTTAAAAAAACAATTTTGGGCTAGAAAAAAAGTTCCCCGTAAAATAATACATAACTGTTAAAACAAGAATTGAAATCTAAATCGAACCACAACAAAAACAAGCATACAATAATTCAAGCAATAAAAAAAAATCGTATTATTTTTCTTAAATTTTGTTCATACAATACTTAAAAATAAAATATGTCTGAAATGGGAAATAAATAAATTAATTATGGTCGGTTTCTAAGTTAGTGATGTTTTAATATGCGATATATTTTTTATACAGAAACATCTGCAGCAACTAAAAAGGGTGATATGAGAATAATGTACTAATATATTTTTTATCCAAAATTAAGAAGTTTTGTAACTATTAGGCAATAAAAAAAACATATTATCGTCTTAAATTTTGTTCATACAAAAATTACAAATAAAATAGTCTAAAATGGAAAATAAATAAATGAATTATGACCAATTTCTAAGTTAGTGATCTTTTGATATGCAATATATTATTTCTTTACAAAAATAAACCGAAAAATAAATGGGTTAACCAAAAATGTAAAGTTATAAATAAAATTTATTTTTCTTATTCTCCATGATACTGTTAATTTTATATAGAAAAACCTCGCGTGAGAAAGACACACAATTTCTTTTTTTTCTTTTTTTTGGACGAAAATGTTGCAACAAATAAAATGTATGTCCAAACATATAAAAACTTTCGATATTATTAGATATTGAAACATATTCTATTTGACTTTATTTTTGGGAATATCTGGATACGGTGTCCCTATATATAAAGCATTTGACGTAAAAGCCAACCCTGTTATCCACGATGCTACTCTTCGTAGATTTTTTTGTCTAATCTAATTTGGCTTTTTGGTTTGCAGGTACCTCGATCATGATCTTGTGATAAACGTTTTTTTGCAACCGGTGATATGTCAAACAATATTAAGGTATAAACTATTAATTACTCTTGCAAGTATTGTTTTGAGTATAAAACACCATGTTTTTTTTTTTTTGATCCTCGAGTCTTATGGATGCATCAAGATGCGGATTGTTTTCTAATGCTGCATGTTTTATCGATGCATCAAGGCCCAATTTTACAACTCTTATTATTGTTTATTTATGTAATCGATCACGAAGCGAGATATTGGTGTACCTCTTCTCACTATATTGACACTAAATCAAAATACTCGATGATCATAAGTACTGATTTGAGGTATATTTCATGATTTGTATATCTTTTTATGGGTAAGCATTGTATTCTGTAGGTATTAAAGTAGTGCAGCCGATGAAATTGTTGCTTTTCTCTTTAGAAATCAGCTCGGGTAAGTCAAAAATAACGTTTTGAGAGTTCCTTTAGCAGCTTTATATATAAAATGTGTGAGCAGAATCCAGAATTCATTTTTATGTCTTTTCAATGATACACCTAAATTTTTGTATTTGTTTACGACTTTTCTTTTGCTTTTGTAGGGTTTCTAGGTTATTTGTAATTTTTTGTTTTCGATTTCTTTTTGCGGGGGTCGCTTTTACGGCTCGACTTAACTATTTATTTTGTCATTAGTCGATTATGGGTTAACATGGTTATATCATTTATACACTGGAAGGCTAGGTTAATGGTTATGCTTTTTTTCCCCTTAGTATTACTTGCGAAAATTATTCCAATTTATGGGCTTTAAAGAACAAAGGTTACAATGCTTTCTCCGTAGTCTCTACCTCCCCCTAGGAACACTGTGAGATATTTGATTAAGGTCATAATAGTATCGAGCTTGGTGTAACCATTCTAATCTCGAAATTTGCACCCTTGACGTGTTATTGCATTGTAAAGCTCATCCAAATGGGTTCTTACAAAATGCACATTATAATAAAGTTACGATTGGTATATGTCCGTGTTTAGAAATTAAGTGTGAAATCCAATAATCCCTTTCAAGTTTTGTTTCTATAGGAATTAACGAGTACATATACAATGATTGCACGACATCAACATTTTTTTTTTAAAACAGACATTAACACGGGTTCAAATTACACATGATCTTTGTAATCCATGGGAATTCACGTACGCGCCATATATGTGCAATTTTGGATTTACCTTTATCTAATTCTAATTTATGTTATACTTAATTTAATCAATTTTCATGTAAACTTTTTTTAGGTTTATGTGGAGAAAAAAAAAAACAAAATAAGGTCCTTCAGTCACCGAAAGATATCCGACTTCAGACATCTATTTTAGACCAGGGACAGGACTCGGAACTTATCCTAGAATATGGCTATTTCTACATACACGTTATGGCAGCCCGGGTTGCCGATTTTTAAGTACTAAAAAATATGGTTAAGATGTTGATCAATTTAATAACCGTATTGGTTGGAAAATCCTTTTAATTCTTTTAAATACAAAGGGTTAAAGAACCAACCAAATCAAATCGATCTAAAAACCTGCCTATAAGTTCAAGTGTATGCCATGCTTTGATAGCTCGAAGATGATAGAAAGTAGAAACACATCTTTTGTTATTTGCTCTTGGGCTAACTTTTCGTATTGATTGGATGTTACCTATTTATCTACTTGAACTAACAATAAAAATCTACTAAAATAAATTCCTACTAAATAAAGAAACCGGCTATAGCCGGGTTAGCCTTACTAGGCCTGTCCTGCTCTAATCAAAATAAAGGAATCTATAAAAAAATAAGTAGCTTGACGAGATATTTTAGGGGATTAGATGTATTGCAATTTTGATGACTCTTCTATTTGGTGAAGGAAAGGCACACAATAATTTAGTAACCGAGAACGGACAAACATATATATGGAAAAAACAAAAAACTTAGGCTTAAATAAAATTGAAGAATACCAAAATTTAGAGAAGAATAGGAGCAACATATCTTTTAGTCCTTAAGAATATATAAACATTATTAGTGTTGTAGTTGAAGATGTTGGAGTACCTTACCATTTTAAATTCTTTTTTTCTATTGTGTTAATCTTTAGGAATCACAATCATATTGACAAGAATGTTATTTGTTATTTGTAGTGAAATTATTTCCAAAACATGATCGGATATTTCATACGCAAAAAATAGACCCGTGCGTAGCATGGGTGACAAACTAGTATATTAAAAGAAAAGACATGTATGAAAGTTAGAAAACTATCAGGCGGACGAAAGAAGATTATTGTCAATTTCCCCAGTACAAAGGACTAATAATGGAACTCGAGAAGGACTAATAAACCAATTTGCACGTTCTTGGCTTCTAATCTCCTTTCTTCAAATATCCTTTGTCTTAATGTCTCTAGCGTTTCATTCTGCTCCTCTCCATGAATTATTCCTCCTTATACTCGCCTCAATTGATGTGTTTCTTCAACTTCCTCACGGTGAGCTCGTCCTCCTTCTACTCGTCCTCAATTGATTTTTTATGGTTCAGTTAGGGTTTTCAGTTGTGCTTTGATTTTGGTTCAATTGAGCTTGAGTTATTTACTTTTAAGGTTAATTGTTTGATTGATGTAGAGTCGAGTATTTCATTCAATTGATTCAAGCTGAGCTTCAATTAGGGTTTAAATTTGATTATTAGCGAAATTAATTTCTTATATTAATAGGAAGAAGACTTTTGTAGGCTGGTGTGCGGAGGAAGAAGAAGAATGGACAATTGTGGAGGAGGATAATATGTGGTATTATTCTTTTCAATGGGTTTATTTCCTTTAACACTAGAATTTAGTAGTGTAAATAGGCAATTCTCGGAAGGAACGCCCCTTTATGTTTTCCTCTCCTTGACTCGGGCCGTCCCACTTTGACGACTGAGTTCTCTGTTTGACCATGGTGATTTTTCCTCGTCTCTTCTCTTATCAACAATCTTTTTTCGTCTAGTTTCCTCTTCTAAATCTTTTCTTTCGTCTCTTCTCCCTTACCATCAAACCATGGGCAAGATTTCTCCATTGTTTTTACGTTCAAAAACTTTTGAGTTCACTTGGAAACAAGGTGAACTCAAAATTCTGGAAAAGTTTAAGGGTATTGTAAACTGGGTTTTGTTTACTGAATCTTCTATAGATTGGTTATTTTCAATCTTATCTGAGGCGATCAATGCTATTTCATCGTTGCCTAATCCAGAACAGCGTTGGACACAAAGATTTAATCAGGTGGTATTTCTTATAGAACTATTATCAAACAAAAATGGTATCTATCTGAAGATTACAAGGGTGGATTCATCAAAGGATTCGAAATCGCGTTTTGTTTGTGTTCCTGCTGGTGAGGGTGGTGCAATCTTGAAGAACTTTCAGGCAAGGTTAAATCCATCATCACAGGTTTTACCAGCTACAAACAAAATGGTTCAACTAGAAGAAAGCGATTTCCCACCTTTGCCAACACAAAACAATGTAAGGAGGGTTTTGGCATCGGGGAGATTAATTTCTGAAGCTTTCGGAGTTGCAGTTGAGGTACTAAATTTCCATAATGGTTGGGTGGGTATTTCTAAAGCTCTCCAAAAGTATTTCAACTGTCAAGAGATTATTGGCCTTCGTTGTATCTCTGGGAAGAAAGCATTTTTTGAAACGTCTTTGGAGATAATTCAAAATGCTTTAAAGCAACCTCTTATTATTAATGTGGGTAAATCCAGGGTGTTATTGAAACAATATGTATCTAGTGATTTCTGTTATGATGCTAGCTCAGTTCTAGAGCAGAATCACTAGATAGGGATTAGAGGACTTCCATTCCATATGTGGGAAGAACCTATTCTCAAGCGGATTTGCTCGCCTTGGGGTGTATTACAGGATATTCATCAAGAATCTCTGAATCATTCAAGACTGAACTCATGCAAAATCAAAGTTACTTGTGAGATTCTAAAAATTCCAGCAGTTATTAAATTTGACAATTTGATTCTAGCTGTGGAATGGATATCTGATATACAGCCGAGAAGAAATGTGCATTTTGATCAGCATCATAAGTCTGTAGCTTATCGGAAGAAATCAAGCCTTCAAGGTTCATATGGCAATGATGATGATCAAGAACAGTACTCAAGCCGGGAATCATCAGGTAGTCAAACCAAAACTTAAGTCAATGGTGATTATCCCAGTAGAGTATAATGCACGTGATTCTTCTCAACACCTTGGATACCGATAGGATTTTGGAAAATTCTTTAGATGAATGGTCTCTCAGTAGGATTTCATGCAAGACCGGTTACATAATATTCAAAATCCTTCGGTAAAGCGCTTATGTGGGTGTAAACTCAGTATGGTTAGAAAATCCACTTTTCAACACTGATTCTTCCACTAAAATAGCCGATTCTCCAGCTGCTTTTGCTTACAAAGCAAATTTGAACTCGGGTGTGAGTCATTATATGAGCAAGGAGGTGTTTGGAGGCCCATCGAGTTATAACTCGTATAAGAGAGCTCCATTCAGGCCCGCTCATGATTCACACAACTCGGTTAACTCAGATCGTTATACGAGCAAGGAGGTGTTTGGAGGCCCATCGAGTCAAGACTCGTCTAAGAGAGCTCCATTCTGGCCCGCCCGTGATCTAAGTGAAACTGGTACGTTGATTTTTCTTTGAGATGTGCAGGTTATTTGGACAAAAACAATTCGGGTGCGGTTTTAGACCCAGATTGTAATGGTCCGACAATCTCACTTCCAAAAGATGCGTCCTCGAGTTCAAAAACAATATCAGATGGATCTTCATCAAAGCCGTTGAATTTGAATTCTACTCAAAATACATTGGAAAATCCGAATAATGTTTCCCAACGACTCATCGACACTCATCTTCCAATTTCAAGCTCTCACTCTCGAGAAGATAATCTCAATACCATGGTTGATTATCAGTTAGGTTTCAGTAAGAATTTGGGTGTTGATTGTGAAGATCGAATGCCAGAGAAATCTGCAAAAATATATTGATCCACTTGAAGAACAATGAAACGAGTAACCAGGCTGATGTTGCTCAGTTCGACGGATTGGATAAATTCGATGAGATTCATCGAGATGAAGACCGGAATGCGAGGAAGCTCGTGGGACATTGGGCTTGGAAACTATGATTCCATCTGAATTGTCTCCTAGTTCAGGGTCCTCTAAGGTAATGTCACGGGATGATACTGCTGTTAATGGATCATAGAATTCTATCTTGGAATTTACGAGGTCTGGGGGATGATCTAAAAATTACAGCAATTCGGAATGCTATTAGGAAGAATAATGCAACAATTGTAACAATTCAAGAAACAAAGAAGGAGATTATTGATGAAGCATTTATTAGAGGCATTTGGGGTAATAATGGATGTGACTACATTTATCTTCCATCTGAAGGTCGGTCGGGGGGAATTCTGGTATTGTGGAATATGACAGTTCTTCATATGGAGGATACCCTTCTTGGAGCTTTTTCGGTTTCGATAAAATTTCGAAATGTTAGTGACAATTTTACTTGGGATTTCACATCTGTCTATGGGGCTACGGATCCAGCTGATTATGAGCAATATTTGCAGGGAGTTGCGGGATATTCGTATTCTTTTCTCGATCCTGGCTGATTGGTGGTGATTGGAATGCTATTCTTCATCAACTGAGAGGAATCGCACAGAGGATGTAGAAGAAGTAGAAATTTTTTTTTCAAATTCATCAACAAAAACAATCTAATTGACATTCCAATGTTAGGAGGTTGTTATACTTGGACAAATTCACAAAATCCACCTACTCTGGTTAGGCTGGATAGATTTGTTTTTTCTGCAGAGTGGCAAGAAAGATGCATTTCTTTGGTGCAATTTAGGCTCAGGAGGCCTATCTCAGATCATGCTCCCATTCTTTTGAATTATAATGCAGGTAATATCACTAAGTCACCTTTCAGGTTTGAGAATTATTATCTGACTCATCCAGATTTCTTAGTTCAATTGAAAATCTGGTGGGCAAATCTCACTTTCACTGGGTCTCCAAGCTATATTTTAGCTAAGAAACTACAAGGTCTGAATTCTTTATAAAAAAATGGGGTAGAGATACTTTTGGGTCCTTACAAGCTGAAGTGGATAAGTTGGAAACTCTTATTGATGTCTATGATAGCTTAGAAGAATTGGAACTTCTGGATGAAGAGGATTATGCAGCTAGCGGGAGACAGCAAGGGTTAACCACAAAAAAACTTCTCTTAATTTGGCAAGAAAGTTGTTTGCAAGATCAAAGGGTCAGTGGCTAGCTGATGGTGAAAGAAATTCAAGATTTTTCTACCAGAATGCTAACTACAATCACAAGGTGAATTCTATTAATTCTCTTCTTATTAATGAGGTTATGTGCCATGATAAAGACCTAATCAATGCAGAAGCTAAAACTTTTTATGAGACCTTATTTCTGAAGAAGTTGGTGTAAGGCCTACTTTTAGTGAGCTTGAGCTTCCAAGATTAAGTGTGCAACACGGGATTATGCTAGAGAAGCCTTTTTGGAGGATGAAGTTAAAGAAGTGATTTGGAATTTTGGGACAAACAAATCTCACGGTCCCGATGGATTTACAATGGAATTTTTAAGGCGGCACAGGATATCATCAAACCGAAATAATGGCGATTATGGGTGAATTTCAACATACCAAGAAGCTAGATTGGAGACTCAACTGCACTAACATAATTCTTATACCCAAGTGTGAAGGTGCAGTGAGTATGCATAATTTTAGACCCATCAGTCTCATAGGTGGTGTCTATAAAATTATCTCTAAGTTCTTTGGATAACAGATTGAAGTTGGTGTTACCTACAATCATCTCAGATTTTCAAGGTGCTTTTGTGGATTCTAGGCGGATTACGGATGGAATTTTGATTGCTTCAGAGCTGGTGGATGCTAGAAAGAGAGAAGAAAGCAGGTTTGGTGGTTAAAGTGGATTTACAAAAGGCTTTTGATAATATAAGTTGGAGTTATCGGATTACACTTTAACCAAATTTGGTTTTGGTAATGTTTGGAAGAGTTTGGATTAAGTGGTGTTTGACTTCTACAAGATTTTCAATGGCCATTAATGGTACTGCTTCTTCTTTGTTCAGAAGTCATAAGGGTGTTAAGCAGGGGGATCCAATTTCTCCATTTCTTTTCATAATGGTGGTGGAGGTGTTGTCTTTAATGATAAAAAGAGCTGCCAATTTGAACCTGATTTCTGGTTTTAAGCCAGCTCCACATGCTTCTGCAATACATCATCTACAATTTGCAGATGATTTGATAGTTTTTTTAGATGATAAGGTGGAGGAAGTTCAAAATCTAAAGAACATTCTGTTAAGTTTTGAGTTGGTTTCTGGCATGAAAGTGAATTTTAAAAAAAGTGCTATTGTAGCAGTTGGTGATGCTGTAAATGCTGAGGCATGTGCTGTAGTTTTTGGTTGTGCCTTGGCTACTTTCCCAATGAAATATTTGGGTATTCCACTGGGTAGTAAATCAAAATCTGTAGGGGTCTGGGATGTTATTATACAGAAATTTCAGAAGAAGCTAAGTGCCTGGCAAAGAAGGTACCTTTCTAAAGGTGGAAGATTGATGTTGATCAAGAGTGTGCTTTGCAGTCTTCCAGTTTACTATTTATCTTTGTTTCAATTGCACATTCATTGAGAAAACAATTGGATAAAATCATGAGGCGATTCTTATGGGGACTTCTAAAACAAAATCAAAAGGAGTTGGGTGGCATGGAAGACGGTGCATCGCAAAAGAAAAAGGAGGGGTTGGTATCAAGAAGTTAAGACTCATGAATAAGTCTTTACATGCTAAGTGGATATGGAGGTATGGAAATGAGCAGAAGGCTTTGTGGAGGAAAGTAGTTAATGACAAATTTGGAGGTAATGAAAAAGCTTTCTTCCCAAATCAAACTAATAGTTCTGTGGGAAAAAGTTTGTGGTGTGGTATCTTGAAGAGTAGTGTTGCTATTCAATCCAATTCTACAATTCAAGTAAATAGTGGGGATAGGTGTTTGTTTTGGAAGGATAATTGGGTTAATGGACAGTCTCTGAAGTCCTTATTTCCTGCTCTATACAAGATTACTAGGAAAAAAGATGCAACAATTCAAGACTTACTAGTTTTATCTAGTTCATGTAGTGAATCGCTTTTTGCGGGAATTTGAAAGACTACGAAGTGGAAGATGTGGCTATTCTCACTGAATTTGTTGCCAACAATCAACATTAATGGGGGTCAAGATCAAAGAATTTGGATGGCGGGTAACAATGGTTTTTTTGTGGCTCATTGTTATAAAGCTCTTGAGGATGAAGGATTGATTATGTTTCCTTATAAATCATGTGGAATCCAAAAATACCACAGAAGGTAATCTTCTTCATATGGACTTTATGTTATAATGCCGCACCTACATTTGATTCTTACAGAATTCTTATGTAGTTAATGGTTGTTTGCTTTGTAAAAAAGCATCCTAAACAAACCAACACATTTTTCTACATTGTGACACTACTAGAGCAGTGTGGCACTATTTCCCCAAGTTTTACAACCTTAATTGGGTTTTTCAAGATTGTGTGAGGAACACTATTTGGGAGTGGAGGAAGAAAAAGGGTAATCCAACAACTATAAGGAAAAGAATTTGGGATATGTATCCATTTGCAATTTGGTGGGCAATCTGGATTGAAAGGAAGGAAAGGTGTTTCAATGGTAAATATAAGCAGGATGATTCCATCATTGACAGTGTGAAAGTGTTTTTATACAACTGGTGTGTAGGAACTGATATTTTTCAGGGATACTCATTGAGTTCTGTTTTGCTCAACTCCAGGAAGCAATTATGTCTTAATTTTGTTTCTATTTTTTTCCTTCAGAACTCTACTAAAATTGAGTTTCAATTGTACTTTTGTTTCAATCAGCTTGCCACTCTCTTGGTGGTAGGCTGATTTTTTCAATATATCTTGCCCTTTTTGAGTAAAAAAAAAAAAATAAATAACCACAATTTATGTGCAAATATATATAGCTTAACCCAAAACAGATAACACTCCCACAAAGACAGACTAACAATAAAGTTACAATATCAAACTCAAGACAATGCCAAGGACAGTATGTTCGCAGGATGGTTCATACTAATGTAAATCATGATGCGCAAACCACTTCACATCACCAGTTTATAAGTATGCACCTATATGGTTCAAAGGCTAATCAAAGCTTTGTCTCTTCAATTTCAACTGACTCCATTAGCTTTGTTACTTCTTCCCCTAATTCTTTCAGTGAAACCAAGGTGTTCCTATGAGGGAACACTTGATGAATCTGTTCCTTGAACTCCACAAGCCGTTTCGAGGTTGAAGTTTTTAGATCGTAAATGCTGAGATGATAACCACGGAGCCTGTTGTAACCATAAGTTAAAACACCCCCACTCTTCATAAGAGCTATTAATTCATCATCATCGACCCTAAACTCATTAGTCCATCCCAAGGACTGATGTTCCTCCCCCTCATCATGACTGTCATTCTTCGTTGCTAATAGCCATATGTCATAAAGTTTGGCTGATTCAACAAGTACAGAGACACCAAAATATAAAGTCCCATTCAAAACCCCCATAGTATTAACCACCCAATCCACGTCTGGTTTTAAAGGAGGTGGTGAAAGACTTTCGCAAAACTTTTCCTCTACCAAGTCGAAGGTCACAATCATTTCTTTAGTACTGTCCATCCAGTAAAGAGCTCTGTTAGCAAAGACACCTTGGCACCAAAGAGATGTGTCGAACTCATGATTTAGCTTTCCAAGGTTTCTCCACCCATCACCGCTGCCTAGAGTGTATATGTGGATTTCCGCATACTGGTCCCAATTATTCAGATACATTCCTACAACTTTGTACTCGTTGGTTAAAGAAACGTAACCAAATCCACTCGTCCAATCATGGTACTGCCGGTCACAATCTGTCTTGATTTCTGGAAGCATAACATATTCTTTTGTGATTGGGTTACAGATGTAAGTGTTCTCTGGGCCTTGAGAAACACAGATCAAACCATTAGACGAACCAAGAATGCTAGCGTTCTTAAATGGTGGGGTGAAACTAAACCTTTAATTCTCTCAATGGGTGTTGTTGACTCATGATTCTCGTTATATTCAAAATAGTGAAATTTTCATTTTCATATATCAAAGTAGAATTCCATTTATATGAAAAAGCAATAAAACCCAACTTATCGTGAATCAAAGAATGAAGGATTATTTAGATGATGGAAGTGCATTTTAGAGAATGATGGATGATGACAAACATGGTTCCAAGTTTTACATACTAATTTGCAATCAAAAACCGATTCAGTTGGTACTTTGAGTTTAAAATGTCTATTATGATCTCCAAAGGGAGAACCTTGAAATAATTCATAAAACTTCAATTTTAAAGAAAGAAACAAGAATTCCTTGGAGTTAGAGAAATAGTGGTGGAAACCCGCAGGGAAAATGGGGTTCAATCTGGGTTTGAAAATAAAAATAAAAAAAATTAAGAGAGTAAGATGAGAACAAAACAAAATTTTAGGGACTTACAGGTGGTCGATAGGAAATGGTTCTTGATTAGATCAAGCACATATATAAGAAGCACAGATGATCAACTGCAACAGATTTCCGGTGTGATTTTGACACATTAAACGTCTTATGGAATGATTTCATCAAACAAAGAGAAGGATAAAGATACAACACCACCTTTACTAGCAGATGAAACTACAATTGTTTCATAGAGAAGAAAAAAAGTGCCCGTAGGTGTCTCCTTTCAACAATTTAGTAGCTTGTTTTGTTTTGTTTTCCGAAGTCATTCCTCTCTAATGGCCAATGAAATTTCATCTTACATTTTAAAATGTTTAATTTTGTTTGTTTTAAAAGTCATTTCATAGTTTAAATGATTTATTTTGGTTTTACAGATGTTTTGTGTCTAAAGTCGTTGCTTCAATCCAATGAAATCATCAGCTCAATCCAATGGTATCATCATCAGCGAAATAATCATATTCAAATGGAAAACTCCAAGTAACTTTGACTAATCAATCAATCCTGTTAAAATTTGATTTAGCAAGATCTGGTTTTCAGGGTAAAAACCTGGTTGTAATAAATGGTACCAACTCCCAGGCAGGTTCATACTATTTTTCTGGTATTCCAAATCCTGATTTTCAACATTCTAGATTTCTAATCATATTCAACGATTTCCTGTACTTCTGAAAATCAGGCAATATCCGGCTTGGGCTTATGTCAGTCAGTGTTTTGGATGGGGTGCTATAGTCCCTTTTTCCTTACACAAGTAGTTGCCAAAATCTCAACAAAATGCTATTAAACCAAGAAAATTGTTGCTAAAATAACAACCACATTCATCTGTAAATAATACCGTACAATGCCAAGCAACTGGAACTCAACTCTCTACAGTTGGTTCTGCTAACAAAGATTGTTGTGTTGCCTATCTTCTCAAAATAGCCTGTTTATACAAATAAGAGGATTACCAATATGTTTCCAAGGATAACAGCATGCTTAACTAGCTTCTTAATTGATAATACGATCAAAATGTAATAATATTATCAAACAACTATGATTAGAAATGGCGTGCTCATATCCTCCCACCTTAAGTTTTTCGATTTGTCTTATCACTCAACTTCGATACGTCTTGGTCGGAAGGTTCTGATGGAACTCTACTTAGAAGCCAAACCAGTCCTGCACCAACCAAAGCGCCAGAGAGATGAGCAATGTGATTGACACTCTGCATAGCGGAACTTGCGCCAGACATACTTGTTGAAGCTTGTGCTGCTTCCATCACCTGATTACCCAAAGGGCCAAAGAACATACTTAAAAGCCAATGATGCAGCAGGCCCGCATGAATGATATAACCAAAAGAAACCCTTGTACTTGGATTCAAAAACAATCATCACCACACTATGTGAAAGGAAAAATAGTAATTATAAGTAAGCTATTATCAGGCCTATTGACTAGTATCAGTCGAGTATTTGTTGGAAACAGAGACTTTCAGTGTTCAATCCAGGTATTAAAAGATGATGTGGTTGAATTGTAGTATGAGTAACTTCACTAACAAAGTTTAAAATTAAAAACCTCATTCACCAGTTTTTCAGACTTACAAAGTTTGAGTATTTATGAAGTACCTTATATATAACTATAAGAAGTAATTCAAATGTTGACACCATTAAGTTGTAAAGGTTTATCGAATTCGCAACAAAGTCAATAGTGACTCAATACTAAGGTTCAATTTCTAACTTTTCTGATATCAGCATATCAATGTTGTTAGATGTCAAGAGGATGATTCCATACATAAATGAGATGCTATAATCATTTTGCAGTAGAAGCAGCAGGATTACCTTCTCAATTACAAACTGGCCCAGTATAAGAACTTCGAGGATCTTTCTCCAGTCCCAGCACATCTGCAAGAAAACATTAGCGGTAGTTAGGATGGAATCGAGTAGCTCAATTCTCATTCCTACAATGATTTTGATAGGTGGCAGGATAATTGATTAGCCTTGCCTTGACAAGAACACTAATAGCAAATAGACCGAACACAGCACCAGACGCTCCAAGAGAAACTGCATTTCTTGGGAGAACCAACCACGACACAAGGTTTGCTCCAAGACCTGTTAGAATATAAGAAGTCCACAATGCAAAGTTTCCTTCCTCCTCCTCAACAAGCTTCCCTAAACCAAACCCACATTATTTTGGAACTCTAAAAACCAAAGAAGTTTTGTCCATTAGAACTAAATTTCACACATGTAAAGAAAGAGTGAGAAATTACCAAATATGTACAAGAAAAACAGATTGCTGGAGAGATGGTTCCTGTGAAATTTTATCACCACGAAGATGGTCCAAAAGTTAAAATATTGGGAAACTAAAAAATGTTTGAGGATAATTTGCATAGCTTTTCTATGAGAGCATCAAATCTTTATCATCATGCTATTTCAGATAATATTAGAAGCATCAAAAGTAGAGAAGTCTCACCAGTTAGCATGACAGAATGTCGAAGTCACAAACTGGTACCAAACTGGAAGACTGTGATACAAGTAAAGTCCTTTGATCTCCTTATCTGAGAAAGGAAAAAGAAAAGTGTAATTCCATATAAGTTTTCACTTTGAGAACTTCACATATCAACATAGAAATTCTCTTCATTTATCAAACTCATATAACGGAAAGTGTGATTGGCAATTACAGTTTGTTTTACCACATCTTTAATCCATATAGCAAACCAAATACATGCACAGCTAAATGCAAGTTCAAAACAAGGATCGTTCACTAGATTGGTTGATTAAGCTAACGTCACAGCTCAATTCCATACTTTATGACGGGAGAAGTAATCTATGAGGTAACCCTCATTAAGAATACAATTGAACTTTGCATTTTACATCTTCTGTTTGCTAGTGGCATACATTTTCAATGCTTCTTATACCCATAAATATAATCCATGTTGCAACTTTGTGTTCTCAAAGGTCATAACACAAACTTGGAGATTTTCTTAATAAATTTCATTACAAATGTCTGCTTGCTCATTGCAATTGTTAAAATTAATCTTATTGACTTCGCCTATTTCTCATATCAATTCATTGACCAGTTCGCGAATAACCAAATATCAACCAAACTTCAATTATGCATACACATTATCATCAAAAGGTTACTAACAAAAGAACACATCTTACAGTACATGAAACCAATGATCAGCCGCGAAAACTCCAAGATTAATAAGTAAAATCCAGAATATTCCATTCACACGCTTATCCGGCTTCCCGTCAGGCTTTCCAAGTTCCAGCTGTGATATCATATCTAGTCAAACAAAAATTAAACATACATCATCAACTCAATCTCAAATTTCTCTATTAAACCCTAAACCCTAATCAGAATTATCTTCAAAATTAACTAATTCAAGGTCAATTTTTTGTTCTACCCATTTGAAATACCAAAATACCAAACAAATTAGGGCAAATCCATATCAAATTACTTCAAAAAGGAGAAAGATAGAGATGATAGAAGGTACAGTATACCTGAGTCTTTGCTCATGTTGCAGACATGGCTAAATCGAGGAGAAATGGGTTTTTTAAGAACCGTTAACTTGTTGGTTTGGTCTCTGAAATTCCTTGTTGAATGCTTAAGAATAGAAGAGGAAATGGTGGGAAATTGGAGGCGGGAAATCGGGAATTTGTTGAAGGGTTTTGCGAGGAATCCATTAGGAATGGGCGGAGGAGCAGAAGTGTGGAGTGTGAGAAGACGAGCTAACTGCCCCATCTTTCTCTTCTGTACTTTTTCTGGGTGCCGTTAGAAAAAAGAACTGCATATTATATGGCCTCTGTGAAGGGCAACCGAGTAAAATTATCTTATGCCATATGGGTCCCATATCCAAATCATGATTACACGGAAGTCTCATACTGCTGGCTTAAAAATGTACTTGGGATCGCCATCACGATTCAACTCAACAATGGATGAGATATTAAAAAGGGCCCAACCGGGTTCGAACCGGTGACCTCTTGATCTGCAGTCAAATGCTCTACCACTGAGCTATGGACCCATTAAGTGTTAGCTAGATTAGTCAGCTTCGAGTCACTGATATGGATTCAGTTCGTTAGCCAAGTAATCATTGGCATTTGATATTCATATTAGATTATACTCACTCATAGTTACTTAGTCTTATTAGTAGCTGAAATTAGTATCACCAAATCAGCTAGACATTGGATTTTCAAATATCAATTAGACCGTCCTCTTATTTGTAGAACAGGTTGTTGATACCCAGTTCGTACTCTCTATAGAAAAATATTAGTATTGTACTTCGAAATCGGATACAAAAGAAATTTTATGCGAAATCATTAGGGATTCCCATATCCTTTAGGTCAAGTCCGCAAACACTACCCAATCACCCATTTTCACTACCCAACCATCCATTTCACCACCCAATTACACATTCCTTAATCCATGTGAAGTACTAAATAAAATACTCTTTCAAACTCACCAACAACTTTTAGAATTTTCTCCTCCTCTCATACACCACATTCTCCATTATTCTTTAATATTTTTCACACACCCACATTCAACCCCATTGCCCAAAAAGTAAAACAATTATCTTTCTCGGATCATACTAAAATCTATTTTTTAACCAAAAATAAAATCTCTCATCCGAACGTCCAAAATATAATATTAAATCCTATCAAAATACACTGCATGCACACCCTTTCTACTCATTACTCTCTCTTTCCACCCGTATGCTTATTCAAAATTTCCTTTACACCCAAATAAAAAAATGCTCTGCTTTGTAAGACAAGTGGTAAAGTCACCGGGTGATGATACCATTGACCCGAGTTGAAACTCGCCACCAAATTTTTTACCGATCAAAAACCAAAAAATATAAAAATATAAATCAATCCCAACATATCCTTGGTCCCCCAATATTGCTTTTCATCATATTTTTTTTCTATACCTTTTTTACACTTATTCCTCTCTTCTACAACTATGTAACAACTATATAAGGCATGCCTTACCTCCTTTGGAAGTAACCAAGATAAAAAATCATCTCCCTCATGAAAAAATATTGATTTCCATAATATCCAGTAAAGAAGAATTATTATCTATATCAAAATAGAAAATACTTCTTCTTACATGTTCCAAGTCTACAACTCCAATCCACATTAGCAAATATTCATGTATTTTCTCTCTTTTAATCAAAAAGAAATTCAATTTCCCTTCTAAATATTAGCTATTATTGTCCTATTTATTTATATTTTATTTTGAGAAAACCTAATAAAAATAATCAATCAAGTAGTTTTTCTTTAGGTTTCTAAAATATAAGCATTAAATTGTTGGTACTTTCACTAATTTTTACATACTCCCTAAAAATAAGGAGTAGAGTATAAGGATCTTTCTAAGCAAATACCCCACCTAAAGGGAGTAGAGCGGCGTCCCCTCTCAAATTATGATCCCACAGTGGTTACTATATAAATAACGTATTAAATTATTAAGTAACAAAGGTCGAGACGAACGGTTTTCTTCTCACATTAAGATGTCATCCACATAAATAGGACAGGAATGTCTTAGAATTTCTTATCATTCCGGATATACATGACAATCATTCAGTAGTTTCTCGTTCCATCACTCACTAGTTGAGCTGCAGGTTGTCCGCTTTTATCTCAAAACTTCATCATTTCTCAAATCGACGGTTCGTAGTAGTTCCCATATTTCTATCATCATTTATGGATATCTAGAATATATCTAAACTATTTATATAAACAAATTGCATCCCTAGAGTAACCTAAACTCTAACTTATCGAGCCTATGGTCATACAATACCATTAGGTGATACCTTTTCACATTTAGAATTATCCTTAATTTTTTTGTTCTTAAAGAGTTGCTATGAAATCTAAGGTTTGAGTCTATACTAGAATCAAACTTCAAGTGATCCTCGTTTAGGGAAGTCTCTTAATCTTTTTATCATCGTGTTGAACTTATAAATCGGACTTGACTCTAATACTTTGAACATGCTAGGTAAATTATTATGAGATGATTTTAAATTCATATCACTTAAATCCGTAGTTGAAGCTTTGCAAAATTTTCAACTAATATTAAGGTAATGTATATCTCAAATATGGAAATTCTTTTGTTCCGCTAGTTATATATTTGGACCAGTAATCACAAGCATGCATAAGTACATTTTGAAGGTAAATTGTAAAAAAAATCCATTTACAGGGCCAACCATAGGATTGGGCGCTCAATGGGTGTGTAATACCTCACATTTCATACTCGATGTCTTTACCCGAACTCTCCGATCTAACACCATGAATATGTAAGTCATAACTAGATCTTGATTTTCTAACTAACTCAAACTAGTTAATAGGGGTCCTGATTCCTCTTAATTAAGTGGAGACTTCAAACATCTTTTTTGTTCTATCCATTTGAAATACCAAAATACCAAACAAATTAGGGGCAAATTCATCTCAAATCACTTCAAAATTAAGATAAATAGAGATAATATAACGTACAATTAATATACCGAAGTCGTTGCTCATGTTGCAGACATGTCTAAATCAAGAGAAGTGGGTTTTTTAAGAACCATTAACTTGTTAGAGTGGTCTCCGAAATTTTCGTGTTGAATGACTAAGAACAAGAAATCCAAAGGGAAATCGGAAATTTTGTCAAGGTTTTGCGAGGAACCCATCAGATTGGGTGGAGGAGGAGTGAAGTGTGGAGTGTGAGAAGAAGAGCTAATTGCCCATCTTTCCTTCTCGTACTTTTCCCGGGTTCCATTAGGAAAAAAACCGCAGATTCATATATGGCCTCTATGAAGGGAAACCGCGAAAATTATCCTATGCCATGTGGGTCCGATATAAATTTGTCATCAACATGAATAGGGCACCATATACTAATCACCAAATAGAAAATTTTGGTGAGCCATGTGGATGAACAAACATGATTTTCCACTATGGAGAATCAAAGCAAAATGAACAAATCGATTTTCTAGGGTTCCACTATTATATGTTTTGAATATAAACTTTTTTTTTGTAAGATAGGGTTAAAGTATATAAATATTGGATTTAGGTGTGATAAAGTAGATAAAGTGAGATAAAGAATAGTAAAATAATTTTTGAGAAACTCAATTTTGCAAGAAGCCCAGTTTTGGAAGACCCACAAGGGTTGAAGAAAATCCTCTAGAGGATTTTGTTGGTCCGCGCGCGGGTATTAGGTGAGACGCGCGTTTCATGTTGGTCCGCAGTGACAAACCATCAAATTGGTTGGTTTGGCCGCCGTTTTTCATGTTTGTTTGAGTCTATAGTGGAAGTAATTGACCTTACATCGGGAAGAACATTGGATATAATATAAAAATGGTCTCCTAAAAATGTGTGTCCAGAAAAGTACTTGGGATCATCATAACGATTCAACAATAAAACAATAGATAGCTCATTAATAAATAAATAAAGGGCCCAATCGGTTTCAAACCGGCGACCTTTGATCCAGTCAAATGCTTTACCACTGAGCTAAGTGGACCCGTAAAGTGTTAACTAAATTAGTAAACTTTAACCGATTCGAATTCGTTGAAATTGTTAGCCGCTAATTTTAACTGATTCGACCATTCGTTAGATCTATGTACGCGATTAGCTGGCATTTGATCTTCATATAAGGTACAAACTCACATATGCTTGGTTTTATTAGTAGCTAAAATTAATATCACCAAAACAATTGAAATTGGATTTTCAAATATCAACTAGCCGTCTTCTATATTTGTAGAATAGGTTATCATAAAAATTGACCACGGTTTGCTCCATACCTTCTGGTTGTTCGACAAAATTCTTTGGTGCCAAAATTAAGTATATTAGTTGTCCATGATAAAAATAAAAATAAAAAATCTCAACTTTAATTCGATTGAAGTTAATTTGGTTGTGTAGGCTATGTCATTTGGTACCTTACAATGTGATTCATCATTTCATTGTTAATTTCAATGTGATTACAATCAAGACAGGTTCCAAATTTTATTTTTGTGGACTCTTGGAAACTTAGAGCATTTTTCATGAACTTTAACTGTTTTTGGAATTTCAAACATATTATTATTTCAATGGTTTTATATAAATTTTAGAGTAAAATTTCGTTTATCCTTGTTTAACTATAAAAGATTCTTGGATGTGTGTCGCCTAAGGATAAGTGAATTCTTTCTTATTTGGCTTTATAAAAACCAACTATAATCAACTAACTACATTGCTTCAAAAAAAAAAAAAAAAACTAACTACATTAATTCCTTGATCACCAGAAATGTTAGTTTCTCACTTAAAATGATTAAGTGTTTCGATTATTCTATTGACATTTCTAGACCATTAGTGATACTAATATCTAAGATTATATATTTTGACGTTTATCCAACGACTAAATGTTCAAACAAATATATTCTTAGAATAACAAGTTCATTTTCAATGGCATTTGCGATGTTCAGTTTTGTAAACAGGGTTTGCTTGATTTTTTTTTTTTTTGGAATGACGGATATGTTATTTTTGGAATAGATGGAATGTGCCAAGGATTTTCTCTTGTCTTAAAATCTTTACGAGATAGTCTCTAGCCCTAATCGGGACTTGTTCCCCGACAAAAGGGCTTTTCGGATTTCGGATATGTTATTACCCATTCCAAAAATGATTGTGTTGTGACGGTATTAGTTATCCATATTTTCCAAAAACTATATTTTGAAGGTTCACACACAAAGTACCTACCTGGTGCAAATCTGAAAGCGTTAAAGGACGATATTAATATCGCAGCGAAACAGATATGAGAAAATTAACCGATAGAATGTGCAGAAATTGATAGAAAATAGTTGATCTTCAAGGAGATATCCTAAAATCTACGAGTTTATCTAGGCCTCATTATTTCACCCACGAATA
>JAJJWW010002055.1:0-73670 GCA_023531295.1 Papaver armeniacum | reverse complement strand
TCAATTTCTCCGAGCTTTATTTACTACCTAAAAATACAAATTAATTAGTACAAATATTTATTCTGAAAACAAAGAAAATACAATTTGGGATAATATCTGATTTCTGAGCACAAAAGATGAGTTAAATGCCAATAAAAAGGTGTAGAAATATGCAATATTTGGCACTCATCAGTAATGGGTTGAATATCATTTCTAGCGTCATCTGAAAGAGTTTCATTCCTTGTTGAGCAACACCATCGGGTCCATATTGCTTATGCAAAGCCTGTAATATAGTAAGATACGTTTATGCATGAGATTTTTCCAACAAGACGCATAGAGGATAAGAAAAAAGAGTTCTAAAAGCAAATTAAACCTGATTAAACATCTTCTTCATTGTTTTTCTTCTTTTGAAGCCTTGTCACACCATTTATTGGGGGAGGCTCATATGTAACATCATTCCAACCATAAACCACATCCGCATCTCTCCACAAACCACATCTGCTTCATCACCAACATCATTCCAATACATATATAGCACCATTCCAATACATAGTTCTTGCCTGCATCTAACCCTTGCACACACCTCTCACAACAAGGTCACCAGAACAAACACCAAACTGCAGCTGCAATCAGCACCAATACCAGCTCCATAACCTGTAAAACCTAACATTCATCTAACCCATTTCAATGAACTTCAACAAAGAAAGAACAACGTACATCACCATCTACCGCAATTCAACTTCAGGCTACACCTCTCGCAACCCAACATTTCAATCTTAAACTGCACTGTAACAATCAAAATCACCACTATCAAATTCATAAAAACCATGTATTCCTTCCACACATCCTTTACAAAGATCTACAACATACAATTCAAATTCAATTTTTTTTATCAATTAACAGTAATCTATTCAAACGCGTAAAATCCATGGTTTTTGTACAAGAAATCAACAGAGAAAAGTTGAAATTACAGAAAATTACCCGATATTCATTAGCACCAACATTTCTTCGAATTCAAACAAAGTCCTAACATTTCTTCGGATTCAAAAGAAAAGTACCTGATGCTAAATAAGTACTTTTCGGTTGCTGTAGCTTCTTGGGTAGGTATCTTTTCCTGCACATATGGCATATATGATATAACACAAAGGTTGAATGGGATGAAAATGCAAATGCAAGGAGTATTCAAATGTTGAGCAATTGCACCTTTCACATATCTCGTAGCCATTCGTCAATACAATCAACAAGTTCCAAACAATCAAAAAGATTCAAATATTCAACACGTTCTTTCTGGTGTAAGCAAATCAAATAACGTTTCAAATCAGTATACAGAAAATTTTTCTAAGTAGGAGCTTTCGTATTCTGCACAAGCAAATCAACAATCAAAAATTGGGCACAATTTCATAGGCAAATCTCATTATAATGCGAAAATAACGATTCTCCCTACCGAAGAGTGCATTCATTCCACCGTAATTCTTCAGTGCATCGATAACGTCTTGATTGAAGAATTCCATAATCACCTTGATGAACTCCATAATCTCCTGAAACGATTTGACACTTGAGTAAAACTCTAAAAACCCCAAGGAAAGACTAATTAGGAATTAATTACCTCAAGTTTTCTGAAGCACAACATCGGATCAACCTGAGGTTTAATTTCATCTACCCTTCCACCCAAACTCCACTTGAGATCAATTTCCTTCGCCTGCCGTTGAAACTCCATTTGCGTTTCTTTGACTACTAATACGAAGAAGAACAAGTATTAGCAAATTCTGCTTGGATTATTCAGAAGAAAATTCATTGCAATTTACAACGAGACAGAAAGCTTACAATAATCGAGAAGATGATGATAAATAAGAAAATTCCAGGTTCTTGATACTAATTTGCATTGAATAACTGAATCAATGTCTACACGCTTGAAAATTCCAGTTTCTTGACTTAGCCTCATAGATATCTCTAAACCGAACAAACACATCGTAGATTTCATTTAAGTGAAGAAAGCGAAGAAGAAGAAGACATTAATGATAGAGATTTAGTATCGATTCACCGCACCACTAGGTTTTTCTTCCTTTTTTCGGCTAGTTACTGTATTTTAGTTCTTAAAATTGAGATTCAGGATCGATGAGAGTTTCAGAACACGGTTTTGGGGTAAGAATTTAGAGAGAATTGAGTAAGAAACTGGAGATTGGTTATGAAATTAGAGTTTCTGAGGCTGATTTAGTTAGAAGATGAAGGTTTAGAGTGGGGAAAGGGGAGAAATTAGGGTTTGCAGAGAGACGGAGATAAAAGGCGGGGGAGAATGAATAGAGGTTTTCTCTCTCTCTCATTTTGTGTAGATAAGTTAAAAATACTCCGACCGTAGATAAAGGAGGTCATACGGATTGCATAAATTATGGGACGGTGTAGATTCACTTTAGGATGCTCATACGGATTGAGAAGCTTGTGTGTTTCTCTTTGTGCTAGTTCAAACTCGTGTATTCGGTTTAATTATCAACTTTCGATATGAAAAAAATCGAAAAAAAATATTAATAAATTTAGGACATTGTTATCGACATTGTGATATAAAAAAATCCAAAAATATATAAGAATGAATGTGGTTCATAAGAAGTGAATTCGATAATTGGTGTGTTTCTTTGTGCTTTCTCTTTGTGCTTCCCGGTTTGAATTTCGACTAGTCACATAGGTCACTAAGTAATTTCGACTATTCATAAAGTCATGAAGTAGCTTTAGTTCACACTCGTAGATTCAAAAAGCATAAAAACTATGAACCAAGAAGCTCCTAGGAGGGCTCAGACTCCAAACTTAGCATGATACATCAACGAAATCGATAAATATGAATCTCAATGTCGATTCGAACTTCAAATGTGGTATAATGGCATAAAAACTATGAACCAAGAAGCTCCTGGAGGGTTACGTCTTCAAACTTAGAAGGATACATCACCCGAAATCGATATATATGAAACTTAGGTATTGATTCGAACTTCAAATATGGTATAACAAAGACAAACTATGAACCTAGAAACTCCTGGAGGGTTCGGACTTCAAACTTAGCATGACACATCATTGAAATCGATAAATATGAAGCTCGGTGTCGGTTCGAACTTCAAATGTGGTATAACAAGATACAAACTATGAACCAAGAAGCTCAAGATCGATTCTATCTAATATTCTCCTAAAACCTTAAACAAACCATTTTCAGCAACTTCGAGAAAGAAAGTGGCTCGAGATCGAAACCTACCGGGAGTTGACTACTATAACTCGAAAAACTTCGTTAACGATGAATCTAACCATTCATAGGTAAGATTTCATGGAATATTCTTTGAAACCTTAAACAAACCCTTTTCTAGCGACTTCGAGAAAGAAAGTGGCTCTGAGATCGAAACCTGGCTGGGAGTGGGCTACTATAAGTCGGAAACTTGGTAAGAATGATGAATCCATCTATTTACAGGCAAGATTCCTTCGGAATATTCCCGAAAACTTTAAACAAACCATATTCTGGCATATTGTATGCATACCTTGGCTCCGAGATCGAAACCTGGCCGGGAGTGAACTACTATAAGTCGAAAACTTGGTAAGAATGATGAATCCATCCATTTACATGTAAGATTTCTTCGAAATATTCCCCGCAACCTTAAACAAACCCTATTCTTGCATATTGTATGCATACCCTGGCTCCGAGATCGAAACCTGGCCGTGAGTGGACTACTATAAGTCGGAAACTTGGTAAGAATGATGAATCCATCCATTTATAGGTAAGATTCCTTTGGAATATTCTCCGAAACCTTAAACAAACCCTACTCTGGCATATTGTATGCATACCTTGGCTCCGAGATCGAAACCTGGCCGGGAGTTGACTACTATAAGTCTGAAACTTGGCAAAAACGATGAATCCATCCATTTACAGGTAAGATTCCTTCATAATATCCCCGAAACCTTAAACAAACTTTATTCTGGCATAATGTACGCATATTGTGGCTCCGAGATCGAAACCTGGCCGGGAGTGGACTACTATAAGTCTGAAACTTGGCAAAAAACGATGAATCCATCCATTTTTAGGTAAGATTCCTTCATAATATCC
The DNA here is from genome assembly GCA_023531295.1 of Papaver armeniacum. Lineage (NCBI taxonomy): Eukaryota > Viridiplantae > Streptophyta > Magnoliopsida > Ranunculales > Papaveraceae > Papaver > Papaver armeniacum. The sequence goes on along the minus strand of JAJJWW010002055.1, from coordinate 69,619 downwards.
CCGAAACCTTAAACAAAACCTATTCCGGCATAATGTACGCATACCTTGGGTCAGAGATCGAAACCCGGGCCGGAGTGGACTACTATAGGTCTAAACTTGGTAAAACGATGAATCCATCCATTTGCAGGTAAGATTCCTTTACAATATTCCCTGAAACCATAAACAAACCATATTCTGGCCTATTGTATTGTGCCGTGGCTCGAGATCGAAACACGGCCGGAGTGGACTACTATAAGTCCGAAACTTGGCAAAAACGATGAATCCATCCATTTACAAAAAGATTCCTTCATAATATCCCCGAAACCTTAAACAAACCTATTCGGCATAATGTACGCATACCTTGGGTCCGAGATCGAAACTTCCGGCGGGAACGATGAATCCATCCATTTACAAAGTAAGATTCCTTCATAATATCCCAAAACCTTAAACAAACCCTATTCTCCATAATGTACGCATACCTTGGGTCCGAGATCGAAACCTGGCCTGGGAGGGACTACTATAGGTCTAAACTTGGTAAGAACGATGAATCCATCCATTTGGCTGAGTAAGATTCCTTTAGAATATTCCCCGAAACCTTAAACAAACCATATTCGGCCTATTGTATGCGTCACCGTGGCTCGAGATCGAAACTAGTGGACTATATAAGTCCGAAACTTGGCAAAACGATGAATCCATCCATTTACTGGTAAGATTCCTTCATAATATCCCCGAAACCTTAAACAAACCCTATTCGGCATAATGTACGCATACCTTGGGTCCGAGATCAAACCTGGCCGGAGTGGAATACTATAGGCCTAAACTTGGTAAGAACGATGAATCCATCCATTTACCGGTAAGATTCCTTTAGAATATTCTTTAAACAAACCATATTCGGCCTATTGTATATTCGTGGGCTCAGATCGAAACCTGGACTACAAAGTCAAACTTGGCAAAAACGATGAATCCATCCATTTACAGGTAAGATTCCTTCATAATATCTCCGAAACCTTAAACAAACCCTATTCTGGCATAATGTACGCATACCTTAGGTCCGAGATCGAAACCTGGCCGGGAGTGGACTACTATAAGTCTGAAACTTGGCAAAAACGATGAATCCATCCATTTACAGGTAAGATTCCTTTAGAATATTCCCCTAAACCTTAAACAAACCATATATTGTATGCGTCTAATCGAAACCTGGCGGGAGTGGACTACTATAAGTCTAAAACTTGGCAAAACGATGAATCCATCCATTTACAGGTAAGATTCCTTCATAATATCCCCGAAACCTTAAACAAACTCTATTCTGGAATAATGTACGCATACATTGGCTCCGAGATCGAAACCTGGCCGGGAGTGGACTACTATAAGTCTGAAACTTGGCAAAAACGATGAATCCATCCATTTACAGGTAAGATTCCTTCATAATAACCCGAAACCTTAAATAAACCCTATTCTGGCATAATGTACGCATACCTTGGGTCCGAGATCGAAACCTGGCCGGGAGTGGAATACTATAGGTCGGAAACTTGGTAAGAACGATGAATCCATCCATTTACCTAAGATTCCTTTAGAATATTCTCTCAAACCTTAAACAAACCATATTCGCCTATTGTATGCATCGTGGCTCCGAGATCGAAACTCGGCCGGGAGTGGACTACTATAAGTCCGAAACTTGGCAAAACGATGAATCCATCCATTTACTGTGTAAGATTCCTTCATAATATCTCCGAAACCTTAAACAAACCCTATTCCGGCATAATGTACGCATACCTTAGGGTCCGAGATCGAAACCCGGCGGAGTGGACTACTATAAGTCCGAAACTTGGCAAAAACGATGAATCCATCCATTTGCAGTAAGATTCCTTTAGAATATTCCCCTAACCTTAAACAAACCATATTCGGCCTATTGTATGCGTACGTGGCTCCGAGATCGAAACCCGGTCTGGGAGTGGACTACTATAAGTCTAAAACTTGGCAAAAACGATGAATCCATCCATTTACAGGTAAGATTCCTTCATAATATCCCCAAACCTTAAACAAACTCTATTCACACAGTATAATGTACGCATACATTGGCTCCGAGATCGAAACCTCGCGGGAGTGGACTACTATAAGTCCGAAACTTGGCAAAACGATGAATCCATCCATTTACGGGTAAGATTCCTTCATAATATCCCAAAACCTTAAACAAACCCTATTCGCATAAAGTACGCATACCTTGGGTCCGAGATCGAAACCCGTCGGAGTGGAATACTATAAGTCGAAACTTGGTAAAACGATGAATCCATCCATTTACAAGTAAGATGCCTTTAGAATATTCCCTGAAACCTTATACAAACCCTATCCTGGCATATTGTATGCATACAGTGGCTCCGAGACCGAAACCTGGATGGGAATGGACTACTATAAGCTCTGAACTTGGTAAAAATGATGAATCCATCCATTTACATGTAAGATTCCTTTGGAATATTCCCCAAACCTTAAACTTGGTAAGAATGATTTCCATTTACCGTAAATAAATAAATTAATTCTTACAGATCAGTGAAAATGACCATATTACCCTTATTGGAAAAAGTGCAATAAATATTATGGAAATTGTGAAAATGACCAAACTACCCTTATCTAAATAAGTAAAGTAATTCTTACATCGTGAAAATGACCATATTACCCTTATTGGAAAAAGTGGAATAAATATTATGGAGACAATGAAAATGACCATACTACCCTTATCTAAAATAAGTAAAGTAAATGTTACCGATTGTGAAATTGATCATATTATCCTTATTGGAAAAAAGTGCAATAAATATTATGGAGACAATGAAAATGACCATACTACCCTTATCAAATAAGTAAAGTAAATGTTACCGATTGTGAAAATGACCATATTACCCTTATTGGAAAAAAGTGCAATAAATATTATGGAGACTGGTGAAATGACCATACTACCTTATCGAAATAAGTATAGTAAAGTTACTGATCGTGAAAATGACCATATTACCCTTTTTGGAAAAAAAGTGCAATAAATATCATGGAGACGTGAAAATGACCATACTACCCTTATCTAAATAAGTAAAGTAATTCTTACAGACTGTGAAATTGACCATATTACCCTTATTGGAAAATAGTGCAATAAATATTATGGAGAATGTGAAAATGACCATACTACCCTTATCGAAATAAGTAAAGTAATTCTTACAGATTGTGAAAATGACCATATTACCCCTTTTTTTTTTGAAAAAAGTGCAATAAATATTATGGAGACCGTGAAAATGACCGACTACCCTTATCGAAAAATATTACAGATCAGTAAAATGACCATATTACCCTTATTGGAAATAAGTGCACTAAATATTATGGAGAATGTGAAATGACCAAACTATCCTTATTGAAAATAAATAAAGTAAAGGTTAATATTCTTCTAAGTTTGGTTTGTTTTGTTATATTGTCACTCTAAAATGTAGATTTAAATCACTCTATATATTACATTCTATACTTTGGTTTGCTATGCTATGTTGTTTAACCGTGTCTATATTTAACAATGCCTTGTATGTTTCTGAAAAAGTGGCGCATTTGTTGGTCTTTTTATGGCTCAGTTTGAAATTTTGTTATATATAAAAGTAGATGTAAAATATAATCATATATTTAAATGTGAAAGGATGGTTAAATACCTCACTCCTCATTTTTTTTTTCAAGTTTCTTTTTTTACAACTCTTATAAGGGTTGTGATAGTAATAATAAAAAAAATATGACAAAACTACCAATATTGAGAGGAAGGAAGGATGGTTCAAGGCTTGTGCTAACACCTAGTTGGCTTGTGTTCGAATCTCTCAAACACCATTATTCCAAATGATATTTTTTTTTTATCTTCAACAACCCTTATAAGTGTTGTCGTATAGTTATTCACTACCTTAACGAGATGAGTTGTTAATGTCTAAAAGGTGGTCACTACTCTTTTCACAAAAACGTTGTGATTTTGATTCTCGTCACGACTCTTTGTTCCTCTTTGGTCCTAAGAGTTGGACGTTTTTATACATTGACAACTTTTGTTTGACAAAAGTTGTCAAACATACCACCTTTCACAATCTTAAATATACGAGTTGTGAAGTTACAGTTGTAGATTACTGTTTTTCCCGTAGTGACCACAAGTTCTCATCTTCTTGTTGGGAATTGAACCTGTATTCAGAATCCTTTTCTTCTTACCTGGGCGACCATATTGTGGAAAAACTTTAGGTCCAAGAACAACAGACTTGGGTGAAATTTTCGTAGGCCTTTCAACTGTGGGGACGGATGAATTGGTCTTGAATGCGACTCTGGATGGGACTTAGTGGTGAAGTAGTTTCAATGAATTCCCAATTCCAACAAAATTCACAACAAAACAAGATCCAATATCTAATTTAATTAAAAAAAATCAATGAAATAATAAGATTTTAATTACTTACCAACTTCAAATTACCATTCTAAAATTCATCGTTTCTCCCAACACAATAAGCATATGAAATTGAATCCCCGTCAATAGTTCATTTCCACTACGAGATCAATTCACCACCATCACCACCTTGGTTTCGCTAATTGAGTTTGTATCAATAATTGAATACCCAAATCATTTAGGCTCACTTTCAGATTCCATTATATTACTATCAATCGATTCATCTTATTAGTTGTGGTGGCGTAGGAAGAGGAGGTGGTGCTGCAGGTGGGGTTGGGGAAAAAGACAAGAAAGCGGTGTTGGTGGAGATGGTGGTGGGTTAGCTGGTGGTACAGAAGGAGGAGGACAAGCTGATGCTGCTGGAGGTGAAAGGGGAGGAGGAGGTGGTGTTGATATCATATATGAACATCATAACCAGTTTGGTGGCGGCAGAGGTGTTGTTGGTGGCGATTTGAAATGGTAGTAGGCGAAAAAAGAAAAAGGTGTTGGTGGATATGAAGGATGAGGAAGAGGATGAGGTGGTGGAATCAGATCTCGAAGTGGTAGTGGTTTGGTGGTGGTGCGGCGGTACGAGGTGGTGGTGGTGGTGGTGGTGATAGGGGAAGGGGGGGAAAGAAATGAAATTATGAAAGGTGAAGAGATTTATACGCATATATACATAGTGAAGGTCAGGATTGGAAATACAAAAAGTAATTAAAACTAAATTTAACAATTTTAAATGGAAATGGGGTTTTTGTTTTATTTTTATTGAATATGGTTTTTATTTAGGCCAAACGGTGTGTTATTGTAACTCAAAGAGTATCACCTTGGTTTTTAGAGCTTAACATGATACAAAATAGCTAATATGGGTAGCAGTTTTTTGGATAGTGCTAAAATCCATGTAAAATAAAGCATTTTGAAAGAAAAAAATGGTTTTGATACCCTTCCTTGTAAAGTGATACTCTCATTAGGCATTAGAGTTGCAAAAGTCAATAGTGCCACGAGTATTGCTTGTTGAACCACCAATAATGTTATTAAGGATAGCTTATTTAGGCAAAGGCCAATGTAGTAGCAGGATTTCCCACACTACACCCCTTACTCGATTTTGCTTAGTTAATCCATTGAAAGATGTAAGATCAAGAATATTTATTGATTTGAGTCCATGAAATGTTTACACAGGATGATAGAATTACACTTAGAAATTAAATCACTCTTAAACTTTCTCTCTCCTATTGACTTGCTTAACAATTCCAAAAAGATCTCTCCCTTTACAGGACTCATTTAGCCCTTTATATAGGGTAATACATAGTGGATGACAACTAAGCTACCCTTTATTTTCGGAATGTCTCGCGAAGTGTCGCAGACGCACAAACATTCACTCTCGCGACACTTCTTATCCCTCGCCAGGTCTCACGTCTTCTTTATGTTTTGCCTGTCGTTATTCATTGCGTCGTTTATTTTAGCTCCTGCGACTCCTCGCGACATCGTTCATTAATACCGCGAGCCTTGTTCGTTGCGATATTATGATCCTACATCTTGCCTCTTTTCCTTGAATATTGCTTGAAGAGCGATTTGAAGGAAAAATTCATTGTTGTCATATTCCTTGGTTTCAATTGGTGAAGGAACGAGCGAAAGAATACTTTTCTTAAAAAGTACGTACTTGCCTCTATTCTTTGCAAAGTTCCGAAGCTTCTTTGAGATATATACGAAGTGTCATTTCTTGCCTCATGAATAATCATTTTCGCAAGCTATTCTCGCCGATTAGGAAATATGTTGTATATTTGGATTCTTCTAAAGTTCTTTTCGTCTGTCTTCCTTGGGTTTAGTAGTGACCGTTTACACGTGTCCATATCTACCTTTTTTATCGGTGCATTTAATGTTAACCGGTCATAACATTTTTTCTCGTCTATTTATAGGAGCATCCCTGTGAAGAATTTTCCTTTTCCTTTTCATCTTCTTCATCGTCCCAGTGTTCTTCTTCTTCATCGCTTCCGCAAGTGTTTGTCTATTCTTACCATCTTCTTCACCATTTTTGATATTCCCTAGCAGTCGTTACTCTCATGGCGTCCAGGTTTGTTAATTGTGCCATATCTGGCTGATTTTGTGGTTGATCAAATTAGCTTTCCTTGTTGAAATCATTACTCGGGTATGATTAACTTTGTAATTCTCTTCTCGCCATTGTTGTTTAGCAAGAACCAATCCGAACTAAGTTTACCATCATGAAGGACCTCTTCTTTCTTTGGGTTCGCAACCAAACCTACTTCGCAACAAGAATCCCTCATGCAACAAAAGCCATCGGGCTCGCCACTGAAACCTACTTCGCAACAAGAATCCCTCATGCAACAAAAGCCCTCTTCGCGAGCAAAATCTATGGCTTCAAAAGACAATCATGAAGTGACAAGGTATCTAAGAAACATTTGTTTTTATTTACAATGCATTGTTGCCTCTCATTTTTATTTAATTTTTCATTCAGGATGATAAAACTACTGGTAATACTCCCAAAAGGCTTCGCTATTCCAAACCTGTTACTCCCGACGTTCCATTTCCTTCATTCACACCTTCATCTCCTCCCATTGCAAACCTTCGCAAGATAATTTTGTGCCTCTTTCTTCGATAACATTACTGCGACAATGTTTCTATACCTCAACTCCTCATAGACCAAGTTCCTTTCAACCTGTCCTACTACAAACAATATTATACCTTCTTCTGCATTGTCAATGTCCCCGCTATTTCTCCAATCACTTCTCTCCCCGAAACCTCCTCTTCTCATGAGGTTCCTTTGACAAAAGACGACTTCGTCTTCTTTGTCCGAACAAATTCCTCTAACTCCGAAAATTTGGAGGGGGATAGATGTGGCCTTTAAGGTCCTTTCGATCTCGTAAATGATGCCAAAAAGACTTCTACCGATCCCGTCAAATCGAATGTCTGCGAGATTTTAAGTAAGCATCTTGATTACGAGAGGATCTCAAGCACCTTTAGTTCAAGAGGTTAATAAGTCAAGAATGATCTCAAAGTTATGGCTGTGAAGTGCAATAATCTCCACCTTGAAAATCAAAAATTTCTCAAGTATCTCACTAGATCGTGATAATCTTCGAAAGAATGAAGAATTAAAAGGTATGCTCTTGCCGTCCCCCCATCATTTTTTTTTTTTTTTTTTTTTTTTTTTTTTAAAACACAAACCCTTGCTCGTCCTCAAAGTATTAAACCAGAAACGAATAATGGAGATATATAAAACGGAGTCTATCGCTGAAGAAGTTGGAGTTGAAAGAGATGCTTGGATGGAGCAAAGATAATCTCTTAGATAATCTCATACCTATGCACCGATCAAATAAATAACTTGTCTAAAGAGAATTTTGATTTATCGCAAGAGCAAATCTCATTAAGTAATGACTTATCTCGCCTCTCTTATGCTTTGACTAAAACTAATTTGGAGTTGGAAACTTTATCAGATGAGAATCGAACTCTTTCTCAAGAGAAACGTTCTCTGTTGAATAAGATGGCGAGCTACTCGCAGTGATATAATGCTTGTCAAAAGTTATGTGAAGAACACGAACAAGCTAAACATACTTTGAAAACCAACTTGAAGAAATTACTGCCGAGAGATAAACTTATTCAAGGTAGAATAACTTTGAGTGTAAAAAGCGAAGCAGTTCAAGAACAATGTGTCAAATTAGAAAATCCAATTCTACTTCTCACGACCGAAAACTCCATACTTGTTTCCAATGAAAAGAATTTGCGAACTCGATTAGAAAGGCTTAGTGGGAGATTCATTTGATGATGTCATGGACCGCTTGGGGAATAATTTCAGCTTTAATTCAACATCTTACTTCTCAAAAGGAAGGTAGTCAAATTATTTGACTATCTTAATTTATGTATTTATTCCATGAATGCTTTATTACCCCGAATATGCCAATAATGTTCGATAAGAATTTTCTCTCGATCTTGTGTATTTGTTATGCGTACTCGAGAGAAAGCTTCGCTCCACTATCTCCACCCTCGTGTCCGATTATTCTAGAATTCGCAAGGAAAACGGACTACTCTCCGCGTCTCTTGCTCGTTCTCGCGACCGTGCAGAGCGAAGATTTGATTATATGTCTTATTGTAAGGACATTGATAGTAAGAATCGTCAGAAGGCATTGCTTCGCCAATTCTCTCTAAAAGCGGAAGTTCTTGTGAATAATATTTTGCTGTCCAAGTCTCTTGATCCTATTCACGTCGATCCTTTGGAAGTAAGTGATGATGAAGTTCCCAATGCTCCAGATAGTGATTATGAATATGAAAGTGGCGAAGATCTCTCTGATAAGGAAATCGTTGATGAAAATCTGAGTAGAAAAATTTCTGACGAAAGTCCAGCAATTGGCGAGAACAAAGGTGATGAAAACATTTCTGAAGAAAATCCATCAACTGGCGGATGTGAAGCTGATAAAGGCGCAGAAAACCCTCAACCATCCTCTGTATTTGATAGTGCAGATGTAGAGAGTTAAATTCTCTTTGTAATTTGTTAGAATTCCTTTTTGTTTGAGTGACTTAACTCTTTTGATTGAGTAATTTCCATATTTCTTTCTTCCTTTCTTAGTTAAGACCACCTTGCGAGCATGTTCGCTCATTGAATCTTTTATTAAGTAAATCCATCCCAATCAGGGATTTGATTTTAATTCTTCTCTCTGCGACAAGGTCGCAGGCCGCCTCTACATTTTCATGCAGAGGCCCATTGACCTTGCCTTATCATTTTGAATGAGTGAGTTATTTCTTCATTCTTATCTTTCCTCTATCTCCTGCGTTGTGCTCATGCGATAGTATAATCTCTTCATTGCTTTATGTTGAATTTTATCATTGCGACAAGATCGCAGGCGTCTTTTACATTTTCATGCAATGACCCATTGACCTTGCCTTATCATTTTTGTGTGGACTTCCAAGTTAGACCTCCCTAATTAGAGGTCCTCCCCGCCACCTTTCATCGCGACAAAATCGCAGGACGTCTTTACACTTGCATGTAAAGACCCATTGATCTTGCCTTATCATTTTCCAAGTATTTTTGCCTCTGCAGGATGTTTTATTTGCGACAATATGACAGGCCTAAATATCCTTGCGAACATAAAGCCCCATGACATTGCGTCGTGCGACGAAATCAGCAGACGTCCGACACTCTCGTGTAAAGACCCATTGATCTCGTCTTACCCTCGCGTTAGTATTATTGCCTCTTCAGGATCATTGCACAAATATGACAAGCCTAAGTCTCCTTGCGAAAACAAAGCCTCATGACATTTGCGTCTCGTTTTGACACTCCCCTAATGGAGAGCGTCGCCCTTATCATCTCCCAGTTGCCCCTTCAAGGAGGCGAAACATCGGCCATACAAGACTAGCTCCTCCCATCCGGTCTTAACAACAACCGGTTGTTTTCTTAGACCTCTTATCCCTTATACCTATATGGTTTATGGTTACGAGACTGCACCCTAAGTGGAGTTTTCTTCGGGCGAGTGCAACGCATGCCAAGACTTGCCAAGAATGGCCAGGGTAGGTTCATCCATCCCGGGCACTCTGGCTCAACCGTGTACCTCGGCGCCTTGAGCATACACTGACTCCTAAGAAGAGACCCTCGGTCGCCCAACCGAGTATAACCTACATATATAGTTGGGAATCCAAGGTACCTCTTCCGGATAGGCTTTCATGGGCCCCAAATTTTCATGGTTCAGGCTTCAGGAGCGGTGTAACCTTCCCCCTGAACCATGGCGAGAGATACCCCCTTATATGACGCACTTTAGGTCTTACATTTGCCTCTTCTGAAATGTTATTCGCGAACTAGGGTGTACGCCATAAAGGTTCGTCCCATTCTTTTGCGCATTCATATTTGTTAAATCATTCAATCATTCATATTTCATTATTTGCGATATTTGTTTGAAGTATTCGCATAGTTCTGTTCCATTTGTTGTATTTCACTTTTCTTTCTTAGTCGAATTCATTTTACTCTTGGGCGAGATTCTCGCACATCATCACTCAACTTTTGCTACTTTGCATTTTGCTTTTATTGATTATTCACTTCTTATGCCTTTTGTTCCTCATATCTTTTGCTTCTTTATTGTCATAATATTGGTCTCGCCTCCCGAGGATTCACCTCGCGGGATATGTTCAGCCCTCACTTACATAGCATCTACCATCGGTTTCTCCTTTCTCTGTTCATTTCTCACATGTTGCTTCCAACCCTTTCTTTTGGCATTTCTTTCTTCGACTTTCTATATCGACCTCATGACACCGCTGCGACTCCTTCCCGTCTCCTTTGTATAATACCAATGCCATTTGGATGTGGAAATTTTATACATTGATGGTATGTTGAGGCGACCCCAAGATTTCATGAAGCCATGGTCTCCCAATAAGTGCATTATACGGGGATTCCACATCAACCACACAGAATAAAACATCAGTTGACAATCCTTGTAAAGGTATTCTCATGTGAACCTCTCCCTTTGGCTTGTTTGCAGTGCCATTAAAGCCATATATCTTGTATGTCGAGGGGGATCAAATCCTCATCTTTCCTCCCATCGTCTTGTAAGTATGGTAAAAGAGAATATTCACCGAACTTCCGGTATCGATTAGGATTCGGTTGATCGCCCAACAAGCTTCTGCCTCATCATCTTCTCCATCAACTGGTTACGGGTTAATCTCTAGTTTCACAACCAACGGGCTATCATGTGTTTCTCTTCCTTTTGGCACTTCATCCGAGAGAAAGAAATAGTCTTCAACTCGCCACTTTTCTAATCAAGTCGTTCTCGCCAGCTCATTATTTCTTTATCATTAGCATCTCTCTTAAAGACTCTACTGAGCACGTTGTCATGGAAATCTTCGATTGTGCGGTAAGAGTGGACGATAGAGTTGCAGTTCAAATTTCTAGCTTTTGTTCCAACTTCTATAACAAATGTTTCTTTTTCCTTTCGCTCGATTATTTGTGCAGCACCTCGGTGGTGGTGGTAATGTCCGCCTGCTTCTTCTCTCTTTAGAAAGTGATTCAGCTTCCCCGATCAATCATCCTGAGAATAATTCTCTTTATGTTTCTACAATCGTTTGTTTGATGCCCATGGAAACGATGGTAAGAACAAAACTCATGACTTCTATCGCTTTGGCGGTGGCTCCATTCCCACGTTCCAAGGTCTTTGGTACATTTTCCATCACAAGTATAGCTTCCCAGATCTTTTCCACACTAGCGTTCAAAGGGAGGCATCTTAATCTCTTCCCATACTATTCTCGACTTCTACTCGCCTCCACGGTTGTTTTGCCTTCGTCCACCATAAGTTTCTTGCACATGATCTAACCTCTCGAATCTTATTATTGTTTGTTACGGTTGTAATAGTTCCTTTCTCGTTCAAATTCCTCTTGATCGTGGCTTCCCATGGCTACTATCTTCCGCTTCCTCTCATCGCCTTTCCTTACTTGCTTGTCCTTGCGGAAGTGCTCGCCACTTGTATTTATGAATTGAGGTAGCAAGCTTGCGTTGCAAACATTAGAGTTGTGTTCGCGATCGGATAAGAATTCATTTCATTCTCGTCTTTCTTCTAAGGCAATATATTCTTCCTGTAATTCTCGCAGTTCTGCCATTGTGATTGTATTTTTGATTCTAAAAATTTGAACGTATAACAAGTTGGTCGCGAAGAGAGCATTTACAAATGAGAGTATGAGATATCTTTCCTCAACCCGTCCTGCCATTTCGCTACACATGGTCCTCCATCTTATTGTCAACTGCCTTAAGCTTTCGCCAACCCTTTGTTTCAACCCGAATACATCTTCAATACACCTGTCGCAAGAGTTGTTACTTATGTATGCTCCCAGGAACGTGGCTTGTAAATGGTTAAATGATGTGATTGTGTTCCTTGGTATACCTTCAAACCACTTTAGTGCTTCTCCTATTAAGCTTGACGCGAAATATTTGCACAATATGGCATCATGATTCTCCCATTGTAACATACATCTCATATAAGCCTTAATATGTTGTATCGCACGTGTTGTTCCATCAAAGATGTTGGTTAATGCGGGTAGATTGCACTTAGGAGGTATTCCTCCCATCTCGTACTTCTAGCGTGAAGGGATTCTTCCCGCAGCTTCAGCGATAGCTTCGTCTAATTGTCTCCTTCCTCCTTCCCTTCTATTGTTGACAATCCTCTCATTTCAAATGGCTTCTCTTAAGATTTGTTCATTTGCCTCGAGATTTGATTCTACTGGTCTTTTAACTCGCTTCTCTCCTTCTTCGGCTCGTGCCTATCTTGACCTTCCCCTCGTTATTTTCTCCTCTTCTTTCTCTGCGACGCTCTTCTTCGTTTCTTTCGTCAATTCGCACGCCATTGTATCGGGGTTGTTCTCTCCTCTTGGCTGTCTCTCGGCTCTCATCCGCACCCTCTCATATTCTTCATTAATATTTCTATTGGTACGATTTTGTTCCCTTCTTCTTTCGCGATTGTCATGGTTATTCTCCAGTTTGCTTCTTCCATCTCTTGATTTTCCATTTCTGCTCTTATCCTTTCTCTCTCGCGAGCTAAGCCGCGCTTGTTCAATGTAGTGTCTCTCAATGTCATCCTCGATTTCTCGGTTTCTTCTCAATTCTTCTCTCCCGTGCAAGATTATTCTCCCTTCGGCGCTGGGTCATTCGGTTCTTGGAGTTGCACGTTTCCTTGATTTTCCCTACTCCGCTCATTTTGAAGATTTTCAGGTTGTGGAATATAACGATCTTCTATTTCCCCTCTTCTCTCGCCATGCTCTACACTCGGATTTTGTGTTTCTTCCTCGGTACTTTCTATTGGTAAAACTCTCCTTCTTTCTTCCCTATTCGATCTTGAAATTGATCTCACGCTACTTTTAGATCTCTATTTTGCAACCTCATATTTTCCATCCTCAATTCATGATTCTTTTGTCTTGTCAAGTTTGCTCGTTCTTCCGCCTCTAACCGTCTCTCTTCGTGTATTGTTTGTCTCAATCTTTCTAATCTTTGCGATTTCTTCGTTTTCTCCATTTATTCCTTGCTCTCCTTTGTCCATTGTTCACCGGCCGCTTTGCTCCCTCTTCTCTTTCGTCTTGAAATCGATCTCCAAGTATGTACACTTACTCTATCATAATCCACAGTAGCGTTTGCTACTGGGGAGATTGGTGGTTGGTTTTGATCTTCTCCATCGTTTCTCATATTCATCCTTCCCCCGATTCTCTGTTTCATTCCTCTTTTCTCCAGCCAAGTCTCCCACTTCTTCTTACAATCGTTGGTTGCCCTTGTACATTTCTTCTTCTAGCCATTTTTCTTTTCCAATGAATTCTTGAGTACCTTCTCCAAATCTTTTCTCTTGTGAATCCAAATTCCTTCCAATTTCCACGTCAATCACTTGCTCGTCCCTCAAGTTTCACATATGTAGTAGCGGGATTTCCACACTACACCCCCTTGTCTCGATTTTGCTTAGTTAATCCATTGAAAGATGTAAGATCAAGAACCATCTATCATTCTCAGCGGCTCTATTTTCTCCACGTCGGATCCCAACGGATATTTTTCCAACAAATTGTCAAAAATATCTATAGATACATGATGAGTGCCAAATAGTGCATATTTATACACCTTTTTATTGGCATTTTACTCATCTTTTGCGCTTAGAAATCAGATATTATCCCAGATTCTGTGTTTTCCTTGTTTTCAAGAATAAATATTTATATTAATTAATTTTGTGTTTTTTAGGTAATAAATAAAGATCGGAGAAACTGAGGAGCAAAAGAGCGAAGAATTGGAGTCGAGCATCTATGGAGTAGATAGCCAAAGCCCGCGCGCGAATTAGTTACAAACCAACAAGGAAGACATGGGCTAGAGCTACCCATGACCCGGATCCAGCCCGCTCACTGCGAGCCATCGAGATCTCCCTCGGCCACATCCAACGGTCGCTCCATCACGTGCATCAAAGATTGCTGCTCCCGTGCAACACTAGATCGCTCCAAAACCGCTTACCTCTATCAGCCGTTCAGATTTCGCTCCTATTCATCCAACGCTCGGTGCAGCGTTCCCATCAAACTTCGCTGTGCCCGCTCAATACCCTATCAACCTAACCCTATACCTATCGAGCAAAACCAATTCATTTCTTCTCTTTCTTCTCTTTCTTCTTCTCTCGAACGAAGCTCTGTAAAACCCACTCCACCACCATCTTCTTTCCTGACACAAAATCAGACCACCTCATCACCACCATCTCTTTACACTGCAACAGCCGCACCAACAGCCACCTTTAGTTTCACTCATCTCTTACCTAGCCTCTCTCAACAACTCTAGAGGCTATGAAAGAGATAAATGGAACTAGGGTTAGGGTCTCTGTAATCAATCAAGTGATGGAGTTCCCGAGCCGCACGACAAGAGGAGAAGCAATCGAGAGTATGGGTTTGCTTTCTTTTTGATTTGTTTCGATTTTTGAATTAAAGTATTAGGGTTTGGTATTTTTTGGGGTTGCATGTATAAATTGAAGTGAACTGAGTTCTTAGAAGATACTTTGGATTGGCGGTCTTTGTCAATTAGATTTAATTGTTGTTATTTGTTGTTTTAGTTTAATTTGCTAGGGGTTTCATTGAAACCCTAATTTCCATGTTGTGTTAAATTCTCATGAACTATTCTTGAGTGCTAAATTATATCGGACAACTTCAATTTTAGCTTTCCATTGCTTTACTCTCACGGTGCATATCATGTATGCATTGTAGTTAGGCTTAAACCGCATTGGCTAGGCTTGACTCAAGCATTAGACCCAAATGCTAATTCCTTTGATTAGTTATACTTGATTAGATAACTAATGCTCTGGTTAGTACCCTCACTGTTATTTGAAGCTTTACATGGAGAAACCCCTTAGATAAATGGTGGATTCACACCCTGCCATTATCAGTCACAGGACAAGAAAGCTCAACTGAGTTGACACACAATAGGAGTTAGTGGTGGATTTGGAGACCTTAGCAACCCCATTGTCACTATCTGTTTACCTTAGTTTAGGTTCACTTCATTACAAATCAGCCGTATTGGCACAAAAATATCTATGTTACTATATGCTGTCACCTTGTTACTTACTTAGAATTCAGTTAAGCAGCCTTAGATCACTTAAGCACACCCTCGTCTCTGTGGGATCGACCCGTACTTGCCGCGTCTCCGATAGACGCCGTGCACTTGCGGATTATAACATGTAGGTCATAAATTTAAACATCTTTAGACTCCTACCAAGTTTTTGGCGCCGCTGCCGGGGACTTGGCGCGTGCCCTGTGTTCATTGGCTCGCTTAACTGAGTTTCCTCCCACCTTGTACATATTCACCTTGTGTTATTTCTTTTAGAGTAACTTAGCTTGCTTTACCATTGCATCTAGTTTTCTTTTTGCGCATTGCATCTTAACGTAACTTAGTTGTTTTCTTTCACTTAGCTGTTATAAGCATGATAACTTAGCCATAATTATTTTCATTTCGCACTCCTTATTGTTGGCCAGCTTCTGCATCATTGCCCCTGATAAACTCTCAACCAGCCCTGTGCATCAATCAAGCCGCAAGTTGTGAGTCAAGTTAGTTGTAGTCACAAAAACATTGGCTTGAGCCGAGTCACCCAATGTAATTCTTTTCCCCGTAAAGCCTGACCAGGTTGTAAGCCACGACTAGAAACCCAAGTTAGGCCACATAGCCTAAACTCCGCCTGTGCTCTGCTTTGTGGCTGAGAATAAGAACCTGCAACTACTTCTGCCCTAACATTAGTACTTTGTTGCTTTAACTGTGAAAAATTGGGAACTAAGAATTGTTTGTTGAAACAACAAAGCTTGCCAAAAGGGAGAAAGACGAGGCTAGGCGGAGACTTGAGGTTAGATCCGCGTATGCCACTAAACCTCCCAGGTATGCTCTGTGCCATTTATGCTCAACTGTAAGCTTGTGCTAAACCCTGTGTGAGACCACCTCTGAGCTGTGTTCTGTTAAGATTGTGCACGTTCTATCGTTTTGCATCGGTGTATATGAACCATATCCGAGCATACATCTCCGTGAGATTGTTGAGCTTGAAACATCGGCCCGCGCATCCCATCTGCCTTTTGTAGGCCGCGATTTGAAAGTGAACTTAGATAGCCAAGCCACGAGCATAATCCCAAACTTTGCATGAGACTTGCTTGCTTGTTTGACCACTTTCTTTGAATGCCACCCGCTCACTTGCTAACCCCTGGTTGTCAAGCCAACCAACTTGTACTTTGATAAACTAATCTACCTTGCAATGCCATCTGTGCTTAGCAGCAGGCCCCTGTAGCCGCAGTGCCTAAACCTCAGATCTTGTGAGCCACCTTGCTAGCCCCCTGAAGCTGCAAGTGTTGGGTCACAACTTGGAAACAAGTTAGCGAGCATAACTCTTGCATACTCCCGAGTCGACCGACCTTGTCCCGTGTCTGTGAATGTTTTCTTGTGCTTGGCCTGACCAGGGCTGCACATAGCTCGTGTGTCATTGTTTGTAATTTTCTTCTTTGTGCGTGATTCATGTGCCAAGTCGTGCGCATTGAGTTTTCTTGTCTTGTGACACCCGTAGCAATGCTTAATAACCACTAATCGGGCCAGAAGTCAATACATCTGAGTCAATGTTGTTGCACTCAAACCAGTGCATCATTTCAACTATCTTTGTGTTCTCTCTGTGTGCTCTCGTGTGTTTTAAGCACATAACAAGTTTTTGAACCAAACCGTGTTGAATCTTTGTCTTTGGCTTTGTGAGCTCTGTGAGTGTGAATCTTTTGAGAAACCAAACCTGTCACTTTCTTGATCTCGCACTTTTTGGGTTGAGTCTTTGAACCAAACGGTGCTACTTATCGCTGTCGCACACCCACTAGTCTCGTATAAATTGCGCCGTGCATTCATTAAATCTGGGCTTGCACTCGCATAACCCGCAGCCCACCATCAATCTCTGGCCGATCGCCACACCACCCGGGTGACCACCACACTAAACCGAGCCCAACTCAACCCAACTGGGTCAGAATTCAAACTCAAACCCAGCTTCACTCCGGCTAACACAACTCTGGGCTTTGCACACAACCACTTGGCTTACACCAAACCGAGCCCAACTCAACCCAACCTCGGGCGCCAAGCCTTACCGTGCATCTGGGCCCCACCTCACGGGCTACACACTTTGCACAATCAAGGGCTGTGCAACCAATCAAGCCATTTAACTCATTGGGCTCAACACCTTCACTGGCTAATCAACCTAGGCTTTGCACAACCACTTAGGCTGCAACCATACAACCTTCACCCACATAAGCTAGACATCCGGTCGTGCGCTTCACAAATCCTGGGCTTCAAACAACAACTCCCAAACAAACCAAATTGAGCCCACAGTAACCTGGGCTTCCCACAGAAACCAAAATTCCCACATAAACCAAAAATCCCAAACAAACCAAATTCCCAACAAACCAAAATCCCAATAAACCAAATTCCCACATAAACCAAAGCCCATTTTCATGTTACATTTGTTAATGTTTGTACATATTTTCTATTGGGTTGACCCTCAACTCTTTAGATCATAGTAAATTTTTGTAGGACTTGTTAATTTTTTCTTTCTTGAATCGGTTGAGTCTTCTTGTGCATTTTTTTTGTGCTAATCCGATATAATCACCACTGAGAATGTTGGATTTTGCCTTGACGAATGAAGCTCAACCTTGCTCCGCCCGACATTTCGGTAATCTCTTCCCTTTTCTCTTTTCAAAGATAGTTCTCATGGTATGTGACTGTTTAAATTTTTCCTATCTGTTGACACATTGAGGACAATGTTTGATTTAGGTTTGGGGGTGCATTTGCATTTAGAGTTTTTAGTTTTTTATTTTGCATTTAGAGTTTTTAGTCTTTTATTTTACCTTTTATCTTACAAAAAAAAAAAAAAAAAAAAAAAATTCAAAAACTCTTTTTGTAAAACCTCCAACTTTAGAGATTTTAGAGTCACTAGCATGCTTTTAGCTATGTTTACATAGAGATTCGACCGAAATAACGGAACTTGAAGTACCAAAACGCAGATCAGGTTCCTTAGTTGATTAGAGCGTTAAAGTTGGATTTAACCATACCGGAGGGCGAATTAGGTCTTGTTTAGATATTCGGTAGTAGAATTGTGATCACCCATAGTGGAGACTACCCATTTTACATCAAGTGAGGCACCAACCTTCAATTTTTGCAACTTTCTAGAAAAGTTGTTAGAGTGTGTGTCACCGTACGTAAATTCGGGTAGGAATGGTGAGCTACCCAACTTCGCACCATTTTTCGCAAGACTACTTTTGATCTCTTGAGTGCTAGTTTTTGTCAATCATGAGGGTGACGTCTAAAGATGAAAACTCCTTCTAAATACCGATTTGCCGTTAGCATCTCTCTCTCTCAATCAGCAAGACCCATAGAAACACATCATCGTCAACAAAGCGAGCAAGATCGAATATGGAAAGAAAAATTGATATAGTCCAAGGTTTATGTGCAACAAAGAAAAGAAAATAAGATGAGAATTAATAAAATTTATAAAATCAAGACAATACAAGTTGTGGAAAAATTGAGTGATAAAGTCCTTTGTCCATGGAGTTAGTTGTGTCATTATTTGTATTTTTATTTTCACTTTTTTGATATAAAAAAAAAAAAAAAAAAAAAAAAAATTGTAGTTTATTTTTACTACACCATGGTAAAGAAGAATTCAAAAGAAAAAAATCAAACAACAAGGAATTTGAGTAGAAAAGTTAAAAATTGTCAAGTTTTGTGAAGTTTAGAAGTCGTCATCAACATTTGAAGACCGAAGACCGAAGATTGAAGACGTTTCTATGGTTTCTTATGAGAGAGTGATATTAATTGCCAATCGGGTGAGAAGTGAGTGAGTACTCACCCCTTACTAATGGTTGATTTCCTTTCTTAGAGATCATTAGAAAAGATTCTTTTTGTCCACACTTTTGTGGAGTCTCCAGTTTTTATTTCTAAGGTTATCCTTCTTACCTACAACGTGTGCAGGATTTCTCTCTTACTCCCCGCCTGCACACATGAGAGACTAAAAGCGATCTTTTGAGTGCAATTATCATAAAACCCTAATGGTGAGGCAGGTCGAGGCTTATGATCACAATCGAATCCGGAGTTCTTTCATATGGTATGGTTACTCGCTCAAAGCACTTAAGGATGAGAATGCGTTTCTTCGATAGTTCTAACTTCTTTACTAGCATGCAGAAACTCTATGTCCTCATAGCTCCTTGGATGCTTGAGACTCTTTTACACTCTGAAGTTGGAGAAGGTTTTGTGGGTACACCTCTTGTAAACCCTCACGAGACTACAACTCGTCCACTAGGGACACCTAGGGGTTTAAAGGCTTAGTGCATACGCTAAATGCATTCGAGAGACTGCGATAGGGGTATAGTTAGGATTTCTTATTTTCTGTTTCACTTGAGGACAAGTAAAATTCAGGTTTGGGGGTATTTGATGAGTGCCAAATAGTGCATATTTATACACCTTTTTATCGGCATTTTACTCATCTTTGCGCTTAGAAATCGATATTATCCCAGTTCTGTGTTTTCCTTGTTTTCAAGAATAAATATTTATATTAATTAATTTTGTGTTTTTAGGTAATAAATAAAGATCGGAGAAAACTTTGAGGAGCAAAAGAGCGAAGAATTGGAGTCGAGCATCTATGGAGTAGATAGCCAAAGCCCGCGCCCGGGTTAGTTAAAACCAACAAGGAAGACATGGGCTAGAGCTACCCATGACCCGATCCGAGCCCGCTCACTCTCGAGCCATTGAGATCTCCCTCGCCTACATCCAACGGTCGCTCCATCACGTGCATCAAAGATTGCTGCCCTGCAACACTAGATCGATCCAAAACCGCTTACCTCTATCACTGCCGTTCGCATTTCGCCTCCTATTCATCCAACGCTCGGTGGCATTTCCCATCAAACTTCCATTTCATGCCCGCTCAATACCCTATCAACCTAACCCCTATACCTATCGAGCAAAACCAATTCATTTCTTCTCTTTCTTCTCTTTCTTCTTCTCTCGAGCAGAGCTCGCAAAAAACCCACTCCACCACCATCTTCTTTCCTGACACAAAATCAGACCACCTCATCACCACCATCTCTTTACACTGCAACAAAATGCACTGCATGACCACCTTTAGTTTCACTCATCTCTTGCCTAGCCTCTCTCAACAACTCTAGAGGCTATGAAAGAGATAAATGGAACTAGGGTTAGGGTTCTGTGTAATCAATCAAGTGATGGAGTTCCCAGGTGAGTCACACGACAAGAGGAGAAGCAATCAGAGAGTATGGGTTTGCTTTCTTTTTGATTTGTTTCGATTTTTTGAATTAAAGTATTAGGGTTTGGTATTTTTGGGGTTGCATGTATAAATTGAAGTGAACTGAGTTCTTAGAAGACACGCCTGGATTAGCCAGTGCTGTCAATTAGATTTAATTGTTGTTATTTGTTGTTTTAGTTTAATTTGCTAGGGTTTCATTGAAACCCTAATTTCCATGTTGTGTTAAATTCTGTTGAACTATTCTTGAGTGCTAAATTATATCAGACAACTTCAATTTTAGCTTTCCATTTCTTTACTCTCACAGTGCATATCATGTATGCATTGTAGTTAGGCTTAAACCGCATTGGCTAGGCTTCCAGCTCAAGCATTAGACCCAAATGCTAATTCCTTTGATTAGTTATACTTGATTAGATAACTAATGCTCTGGGTTAGTACCCTCAGCTGTTATTTGAAGCTTTACATGGAGAAACCCCTTAGATAGATGGTGGATTTGACACCCTGCCATTATCAGTCACAGGACAAGAAAGCTCAACTGAGTTGACACACAATAGGAGTTAGTGGTGGATTTGGAGACCTTAGCAACCCCATTGTCACTATCTGTTTACCTTAGTTTAGGTTCACTTCATTACAAATCAGTCAGATTGGCACAAAAATATCTATGTTACTATATGTCATGTCACCTTGTTACTTACTTAGAATTCGATTCGCAGCCTTAGATCACTTAAGCACACCCTCGTCTCTGTGGGATCGACCCGTACTTGCCGCGTCTCCGATAGACGCCGTGCACTTGCGGATTATAACATGTAGGTCATAAATTTAAACATCTTTAGACTCCTACCAATACAAACTTACTTTTCTTCTCAAATCACTCCAAAACATCTTCTACAACTTGATTTTTCCACTCTAGTCTCTCGAATTATCTTCATTACTTTAAAAGTTTCTTTCATTTTTCTCTTGTTCATCTCCGTTGTTTGTAGACAACAATATCGCAATCTCAAATTAAGAAATCTAAACCGTCGAAGTCATTGTTCTAGAAGACAAGCATATTGTTACTACATATTGTGCTCTAGAGAATGAATGGAGTTATCCAGATAAGAATAAGTTTTATGAAAAAAAAATTGAAAGATTTGTATAAATTTTTGGTGGAAATCCATTTAAACCTACTATAAAAGGAATTCATAATAGGTTTAGCATTATCAAGACAGAAGTGGATAATTTTTTTGAATGTGTTGCAAAATCCAACGCAAATAATCCGGACTGGAATTCTAATAACCGGGTATATTATCTAAACATGTTCATGACACTTTTTTTTTTTTGTAATTTATTTCTGTATATCTTATGGTTCATTTACATTGATGTAGGATATAATGGCGAGAACTGAATTTTACAATATTTGCAACCATGCATTCTCGCTCCAAGGGTAGTGTTTTTATTTTCGAAGACGAAGGTTATATTAAGAAAAAACCTTTACAAAACGTAAAGGAGAGTTACATAAGCATCAAAGAATCTGCCATCAGGATGAGACCGGGATTAGTGAACCCGAATGTGTCTAGATCACAAGACCATAACACAACGTATATTTAACTTGGTCTATTAACTCGCCACACATTTCTTACTTGCACCGAACACTCTACCATTCCTTTCGTTCGATGATCCAAATAGATAACGTAATGAATTAGTTGTCATACTTTCCTTGTTGTTCCATGAAGTACGTTAGTCTTCCAGACGTCAAAAAGTTGAAGCAGATTGCCCGGCAAAGGCCACCAAATCCTGAACGCCTTGATAAAGTAATTTCAAACTTCGAAGGAGAACGAACAGTGAATGAACATATGAACTGAAGACTCTCTGACAGAGTTACAAAACACACATAGATCGCTCTCTATATCCACACCTCTATGAGATAGCATATCCCTAGTGGGAAGAGAGTTGTGAAAACTAGCCCATAGAATGAAGCTAACCTTATGAGGGATATTAGGTTTCCAAAGATGACTTTCAAAATTACATGGGTCGAACTCACCAGCAAGCTCCTCATAACACCTTTGGGAACTGAAGTTCTCCAGGATAGAAACTTCATCATCTTCCTCCACCAAAGTTGGAATAGCTATCTCTTCTAAGTAAGTCACATTCAAGTTGTTCGTTTGCATTTAAAGACCTCTTAAAAGAGCAAGTCCAGCCATCTTCACCAAATCTCCGCAATAGTCACATCCTTCTCTTTAACAACTTTGAAAATCACGGGGAAGATCTCGTTCAAACAGCCCCCGTCCAACCACTTGTCCTTCCAAAACCTCGATGCCCTTACCGTTCCTAACTCGTGAAAGTTGTGAAACGTTGGATGATTGGAACCATATTCACCATATTCTTCCACAGGCTCCACGCATTGAGGGTTGTCCACATCAGCATTAAAACTTCTTCGCTTTTCTTGAACTTCGGGCACATAATCTTCCTCCATAAACAATTTTTCTTTTTTAGAATACCTTCAAATCCACTTAACCAATAAAGATTAGTTAGTTTTTCTTAAACTTCTAATCCCACTCCACCGTGTATCTTTGGCATACAAATCTTCGTCCATCCTACCCACACAAGTTGCTTACTTCCTTCCATTGCGCCCCATAAGAAATTCCTCATAAGTTGTATCATCTTCTTCTCAATGCTCACTAGAAGCCGGAACAAAGACAAGAAATAAATGGGAAAACTAGCGACATCTTTGATGAGAACTAACTCCAGCTTTATTCAACTTCTTCTTTTTCCAAGTACAAAGTTTTAGTTGCATTCTCAATAAAACATGTTACCAAACTCTAGTGCTTCTCCAATGAGCACCTATAGACATACCCAAATAAGTGAAAGGTAACTTTTTTGTCTTACAACCAAGATCCTTTGCGAGAATACCAATAACATCTTCAACACCAACATTAATCATAGTACTTTTCTCCATATTCACCTTTAAACCAGTAAGAGTTTCAAAGACAGATAAGATAATGAATAACCTTTTAACTTCAACAACATTAGCATCAATGAAAATCAAAGTGTCCTCTGCAAACTGTAAATGAAAAATCACACTACCCTGATCAGCAACCTGGAAGCCAGAAAGAAGACCTCTATCCACAGCATCATTAATCAATTTGGAGAGAATTTCCACAACCAGTAAGAACAAATATGGTGATAAAGAGTCACCCTGTCTCAAACCCTTAGGCTAAACTTCTCTTGAGCTACCATTTACCAAAATAGAGGTATGAGAAGAAGTAACACACCATCTAATCCATGAAATCCATTTAGCTCCAAAATCATGTTGTTGTAATATAGTAAAAAAGAGCTTGCCAATTGACATTGTCAAAGGCTTTCTCCATATCCACTTTGCAAAGAATTCCAAGCTTTTTGACTTCAATCTACTATCCAGGACACTCATTAGCAATGAGAACACCATCCTAATTTGCATATCATGGATGAAAGCCCTTGAAAATCGAAATCACTCGGCATTACCTTCTTTAACCTCTCAAAGAAGAAGCTTAGATATAATCTTATACACACTACCAATTAGACTAAGAGGTCTAAAGTATTTTGGTGTACATGAGTCTTCCTTCTTTGGGGATAAGAGTTAAGAAAGAGCAATTGAATCTCCAATCAATAGAACCATACCCGTGAAAATCCTTGATTAAATTCATAAGATCATCTTTGACTCAAAATCCAATAACTCCTAAAGAATTCGGTTGTGAATCCATCGGCCCAGGAGCTTTATTGCTCCCCATATTCTCGATGACGTCCCAAACCTCTTCTTAGAAAATCTCTTTCAATCCAAGACTTGTCTTCAATCTTCAACTTTGGAAAGGGCAAATGCTCTATTTGAGAATTCACTTCATCTTTTGAGTAAAAATATTAGAGGGAGGATCGAGAGACAGTTTATATGGACAATTTAGTACAACGCGTCATAGTCGTGGATATGAGCATCTACGAATGGTGGAGATAATAAAAAAACACAAAAACCGCTAACATGAATTCTATACATCCCCACCTCAAGTTGTTTTGTTGAGTCCTTTAACTCGCCACTTTCTCTTGCCTCCATAGTCTATATATTCCTCACTGGGCAGCTTGCACTTTAATCTTTCCTCCACCATGATGTTGAAGTGCACCATTATCTTCTTGGATATTCAACTCATGAATCCTGTCAGTAAGAATTGTCTTCTCTCTCCTAATTGAACCAAACTCCTGCAATCTCCAAAGCTTGATCATGTGCTTCAAATTTTGCATCTTCAAGAATTTAAAGATTGGAACTCCCTTGATAAACCATAACTTCCCACCAATCTTTGACCTTCTTAGAAAAATCCTTGTGCTCAGTCCAAACTCTATCAAGTTTAAAATAAGGTTTAGAGAGGGACTCTCGGTGCATGTCACTAAAATGGGATTGTGATCTCGAATGAATTCTTGTTAACACAATCTGAAGTGTGTTAGGGAAAGCATCCTCAAAATCATGACAAAACAAAAATATGTCTAATCTGCACAACAAAGGATTAGAATGATTATTAGACCAAGTATAACACCCACCAATTAAAGGCCGGTCTATCAAATTATGCTCCAAAATGAAGTTATTAAGAAATGCCATGTTCCTATAGTCTCCATATCCTCTATTCCTCTCTTCATTTGTTCTAACCGCATTCATGTCCCCGCTATGCAACAAGGGTCATCCCCACTGTCTAACCTCCTTCATATCTTCCCAGAACTCTGACCATGAAGTTGTAATCACAAGGACTATAAACATTTGTCACAACCCATTGAAAACCATTACTTCTATTATAGAACCTTGTAGTAATGTTATTGTATCCAATGTGTTCCTACAATTCTTCGAATCTGCTACTATCCCAAATAGATAGTAAACCTCCACTGCTTCCAACAAATGGAATGTAACTCCATCCAAAATTATCATCATACCAAAGTTATCTAACAAACCACTCAGACATGTGTTGGATTTTAGTCTCCAGGATAAGGCAAACTCCACATCTCTGAGCTGCCACCAAGTTTTTCACAGCTATTTATTTGTCAAACTCATTCATGCCTCTTATGTTCCAACAAAGTATTTTAAAATCCATTTAAAATGACTTCCTCCCATGTCGAACTTATGTTATCAACACTGCTGGCTTCGTTCTCCTCATTCTCAGACTTTTCTTCTAAAACGTGGAATTTAGGACAGGCAGAAACTGTCGAAAACTGAGTTACATGACAAATACGAACCGTCCTAAAGTCTATATTTTTGGTGTACTATTTATTATAGGACGGTTCGTTTTTTGTCCAAAATTAACAACGAATCTCGTTTGTCCAAAATTTACGACTATTATTGATTGTCAAAATTTTATAATTAGGGATTCAAATTAATCGATTCAAGTGAGTCGGTTTGTATAATACGATTGAGTATAACAATTTATCTTCTTTTTTCCTTCTTTATTCGTTATTGTTTTTAGATTAATACCACCTAACAAGCTAAGTAACCAACATATAAGAATTTTTTAAGCAAAATGAAATCTATTCTATTGAAATTAACTTTCAGTTAACAACTTAACAACCAAACATCTCTAAATTCAACAACAAAAGATACTTCATGTTCGAAACAACAAAGAAGAAGATAAAATAATAAGAAAAAAAAAAAAAAAAAAACAGTGCGATTTAGTATTTCTTTGGCCATTGAATAGTCTCACTGGGATCAATATCTCCATGTTCTCCATATCCAACACATAGTTCCATATTGCTATCTACAATTTCGTCAATAAGGACTTCATAATTTTCATAATTTGGTGGTGTACTAAAATTAACACGTTCAAGTGGAACTGCCTTCTTCTTTACATCTTATAGTAAAGGATGACGACCTTTCAAAGATCCAAACTCCATGGTTGTAAGCTACTGCAAAGAAAAGTTAACATAGTTAATAAAATTTGGTGAGAATCTAATTAACTTTAAATAGTAAGGTACCTACCATTTCCCTATATGTGAAAATACAAAAATCTTTAAGGCTCATCTGTGTTACTTATCTGTGAGGCTATATTGATATGACAATTTCGAATGAAAGATAATAAAAATTTGTCTTACCGTTGAAGTCAGCAGTGAAAAATCCAGTTATGCATAATCTGTGTTAGACTGAAGAGCTTGTATCACATTTGGATTTCCGAAAATGCACAAGCTCATATGACTTTAAAGATGTAAAGCATTTTATTTTGAAGGAGGTACATTTGCTTATGACTTTAAAGATGCACATTTGGTTGTAAGTGTGTGATTTCAGTATCTAAACCGCGGATAACAAATACACACCGTGCTTATATACCAAGATTAGTAGGATGTCAATAACTTATATTACCTTGATTATTTCATATCCTCGTGACAACAACCATCTTCAACCGACAAGAATTCTAACTCTTATGGATGCCGACTTGTTTTCCCATTGATTCTCCAATATCTTGTTGAGCTTTCAAAAGTCCTTCAGCCTGCACTGGAAAATAAGATTTTAAGTCCAATAATATATAAAGAAGCCCGAAAAAAAATAATCCAAAGTTGATGTTGCCCATTACTCATTACCTGGTTAGATACATTGCTCACCTGTATCTCAAAATCACGGATCTTTTCTTTCTTTATTAGAAACTCAGAATTCGTTCAATTACAAGATGTTTCAAACCTCCCCAACCATTCTCATTTCTTCATAAATTTCTACCCCTTTTCGCAAAAAGTTGTTCAACCGAATAGATGCTTGTTCCTTCTGCACCACTTGACATCCAACTCATCAACAAAATTAGCTTCCAATAATATGAAATAACCGTATAAGAAAAATTATACAATGATCAACAGTCAACACTGCAAAAAGCTTCTACCAAGAAGATCTACTGAAAATTACTTTTGGAATGCAAAGTAACAAACATATATTGAGTACAATTGCTAATAAAAACCTAGCCCTTTTATCAACAAGCACCAGCATGACTCTTAATCCCAGGAAAATTAGAGTTGAAACATTGACAAAATTTCATCAAATTGAAACAAACCCATGATACTAAACCATCAAACATATCAAAACGCCTTAAACTAAAGCATAATTCCAATGTAAGAAACAAGTAATTTCATCTAATTTCACTCTTTAATATATGACGACAGAACAATCCTTACAAATTTTACAAATAAAGAGGTTTTGGAAATTTTCGGTTTGTAGAAAAAACCCAAACACGATTTGGGTCAAACTGGGGTTTTAGTGGAGATTCATAATACAGGTACAAACGAGAATTTAAGAAATTTTATTTAAGGGATAGGATTACCGATTGAGGAGGATTTGATAGCCTATAAATTGACGAGCTTTCAGAAGAATCTTTACTGATTTCGCGTCTCTAGCTTTCCTCCACCCTAGGTTTCTTCACCTTTTCTCATGACGATTATTCTGTGCTGACGTCTTGGTCGTCAATCCACCATCGCTTTCTGATCGCGGTCGTAAGCGTCAAAAATAAATTACACTTTCTTACTACTCAAAATATAAATATAGCAAGGGCAAGAAAGGATCGATCCTACGAGAGGTCTAGGTTGTCAAATTGTTATGGTTTCCTATATAAAACACCGAGGATTTTCTGATTGTGTAAATAAAAATAAACAAAAAGCAAATAAAGTACGCAAATCAAGGATGTGAAAATATTGGATAAAGGTTTCATCTTCAATTGTAAACAAGTTTATGAATATATGAATAGAATTCGTATTTAATCTCGCTATCATCAAAAGCCATAGAATACCTTATTGCAAGAATACTCTTGTAATTTCCAAAGTTATCAACACACACATTAGGGCTGCGTATGTGAAATCTACCTAAAGAATAACCTAACGCCTTGCGCTAATCAAGTTCAATTCCTAGAGCATTAAGTTTTGGAAATAGGCTAATCAATGCAATTGAAATACATTGCGCAAACAATTCGAACAAAGGTCAATTTCTACATATGACTACGAGGATGTATCACTACAACCTAGAATCATATCATGCTACTCGTATTCAAGGTTATCGCTTGATGAAAAACCCTAAAATAGCTATAGATATGGATTGAGTTCAATCAATTCTAGACTTAACTAAACAAACATTCAATCATATTGCAATACATCAATCATGCAATTATTATAACCCGTAGAAATCAAACGATAATATTGAGAGAAAACTAATTCATAAAAATCATAACTTGGTTGCAAAATCCAACTACATCTTCAACCAATAATAAAAACTTAGTTCATATTCATGGAGTTCATAACAAGAAGGAAGAGAAAACCTATCATGTCTAAACCCTAGAACAAGAGTAGAGGCAAAAGAATAGAAAAAGATATCTCCCACATTAGGTAAAAGTCCTCTCTTTTATATGTTTCTCTATTTCCATAAAGGATACTCCTTCCAATATTAGGTCTTCTCCAAAATCCATCTCCAAGTGGTCCACCAAGCCCATATGTGAGAAAAACCCATGTGAAAATTCTGCCAAAAATCGTCGCGAAAATGGATTGTGGCGAATTTGTCGCCGCCCACCACCCGAAAATACACCTCTCACATGGAATATTCCGTCAAGATTCCGTTATACTTAACTGTTGACTAACGGTCGTTAACTGTTGACCGGGTCAAGGTCTAAGTCACTGAGTCAGAACCGAGTCAGTTGCTGAGTCGGCTGACTGGTCCTAGCCAGGCCACTTTGCACAGGCCAAAGTAGTCACGGCCAAGATGGCCATGCCTTCCCTGCATCTCTCCCAGCCATGATGGCTATCACCCTGCAAGACTTCTTCACAGCCATCTTGGCTATGCATTTTGCAGCCATTCATCCCTGCGAAACCACTTTCCACCTTCTTTCAAATTCAGCACCATCTCAACCCATCACTAATCCCAAAGAAACCACAATCCAAAGCCATCACTAACTTGGCCTTGCTGCTCCATATATTTCATCACTGCCAACATCAGACTCATTCAGTCCCTTGTAGCCTCATATTGAGCCATTCCTGCTTCATTCTTCTCAGTTCACTGCCATTCCCAGTTAAGCAACAACATCACCTCCACTTCTCCTTGGTAATCTCCTACAGCAAGAACACAACCTCAGTTCATATTGCTGCTCTGCACTGCACAACACCTGCAACCAGCTCAGCCATTGCAGTCTCAGGCCAACAACAAAATCACCATTTCTTCCACCTGACCTTCATCTCAGCCCCAGTTCCAGCTGCTCAAATACCTTGCCAGCAACCTAGCCTATAACTTCCCTGTATTGCAACCTCAAACACACTCATTCCTCCTTGTAGTTCAAGCTCAACCTAACCTGTCACGGCTGCAACTGCACCAGATCGACAACTCCATATTCTATAGCTGCATTCAACTTAACCTCACACCAACCATTGCATTGATTCAGTTACATAACCAGCATCATCAGCAACACCATCATTCCATCACTTAAATCGACGACAAACTCAACCCATAATTCATAGACTCCATCATTCAAATCTCCACAGTATCACCACCTCAGTTCATTGCAGGTGCAAGGCTGAGCATAACTGCACCAGTTACATCTCAAGGCAATTCCAAGTCCTCCCCGTCTCGCAAAACTACTTCAAGCATAGTCACTAACTTCAATTGCATCAAATCCCCGCCTCCTTCAAATCGAATCAAACCCACCACTTATCTTTGTTCTTCAATCTCAAGCCTCACTTAACAAAGAACTCCAACTTTAGCAAATATACTCCTTCCTCTCGTGTTCTTGATCGTAATGCATGCAAAACCCTCAGGTCTCGATCCGATTCATGTTCTTCCCCACTCGCTAATGCATTCAAATTCAAACCTCTCTTCAATCTTCACCGGTTTCTCCGAATGCTAATGAAGCCACCAATTCACGACGAACCCCATCCAAATGTCGTCACCGATTCCCTTTTTCTCAACTCTAATTCCTTGATTCGATTGAACACATCAAAACCCTTTTTACCAAATCAGGTTAGAGAACTTCTTTGACCTAATTTCTCATCTCAAACTCGAGGTCATCCATGAGTCCACAAACACTCGATTCTCTCTTGTGTGATTCATATCCTGAAGATTTGACAAACAGCTTTTCGTGAAGAACCACCAGAACCCATGGCACCGGAGCTAGGGCAGTGAAGAAGAAAGGAGAAAGGAAATGAGACCAGATTTCTTCATTTCGACCCTAGTAATGAGATAGGGTTGTTATTGACGCCTAGTATTATGATAAGGGCCACCCATCTGGCAACCCCTTAACCTTGGCTGATATGTATTTAGTACTCCTCCAAGAAGAGTTGCCCCTTAACCTTGATCGGGCTCCAGATAGTGTTCGCCCCTGAAATGACAATTTTGCCCTTTGGCTCAATTTGGGTGATTTCTTCTTCTTTTCTCCGTGCGACTCGAGTCCCTAATAACTCAAAAACACGCGTAAAGTACATAATTCACAAGAAAAATAGCAAAGAAAGCGTAACTACTAGATAGCAAATTAGGTGTTTTAGACACCTATCGATTCCCCCACACTTAGACTTTGCTAGTCCTCGAGCAAATCAAACAAAACAATAAAATACAACAACTCCGTGTCGTCGAGGCTACGGTCACTTTTTTTTAGCATAAATAACAAGCCTTTAAACCCCTAGGTGTCCCTAGTGGACGAGTTATAGTCTCGTGAAGGTTTACTAGAGATATACCTACAAAACCTATATTTCAAACTCCGTCTATTCGTGACAAATCAATGAACGAATCCAAAATGACTACAGAGGAGGTACCTTGCAAATTCAATTCATATATTAGTAAATAAACTCTAATTAGATAGTCGAACAAGCCACAATACTCGAAACTAACAACCACAATCACAATGAAAAGATTAAGAAGATGGATATAGATGTAGATGTTGGCGAATGTTCACAAGTGTTCGCTGTTTCCCATATCCGTCTCGAAGGTCACCTGCTAAGATGAACCTGATCCTATTGGATTGAGCTACTTGGTTTGAATCCTACATCAACTCACAGCATATACAAGGGAACCAGATGACTTTATTCAACCAATATAAAACTTTCTTTTTTTTTTTTTTTTTTTTTTCTTATATGATTGGATCAAATCGGATCCAATTTCTCTTTTTTTTTTTTAGACGACATGATTAGATCTATTGGATCCAAGCGCATGCTTCTTGTCGCTTTACATGATAGTTGCCTTGGATCCTGCATTCCACGCTTGTTTAGGCGACGGAGACAGGGACTACGTTTCACACATACTGCTATTCCCAAGTGTCTTTTTATTCCGTTTGGTCTAATTGGTCGGTCTCTTTTTTTTTTTTTTTTTTTTATTATTTTTTTTTTTTTTTTTTTTTTTTTTTTTTTTTTTGGCTTTTTTTTGACTTTTTTTTGGTAACTCAATCACTCTATTTCATCCTAGCAGTAATAACACGTCGATGTTTAGTGACCCACCAAAGCACTTAGAGAACAATAGATAAATATGGAAAAATAAAAATAGAATGTGATATGGTGATATTCCGAGATATGGTAACAACTATCATGTTAATTTGTGATTTCTGAGCTATATTCTTCCCTTTTAGTTAATTGGTTCCTCAACTCCTGCATTCAAAATGGTTCCATCCACTAATGGTGTCATCCTAAAGGCACAAGTTTCTAGATTTCGGAGTTCAAAAAGCACAAATTTTTTCTTGGTTTTTTCTATTTTTCTGATTTTTTTTTTTTTTTTTTAAAAAAAAAAAACATAAAACAAACTAAAACAAACTATACAAACATATAAATGCTCCCCCACACTTAAACTTCACATTGTCCTCAATGTGTAAAACCGAAAGTTCTGAATTCTGACGTAACAGCAGATAAAATGCAAAAACTGTGCAAATTGGTAAGGAATTTGGAAAAACTTCATTTCACAAAAGTTGTTCACCTACGTGTTTTCTATAGAGTGTCAAAATTTCACAGTGTTTTGATAAACGGTCTGACAGTTATGGTCTCTGGACTGAACTACGCGCAGTCTGAAATTTTCTCGATTTGAAAGGTATTCATCGTCATAATTCTCTTCTAAGATAGATTACGGACTCAATGAAATTAAACATGGGGATTCAAATATGATATGAAAACAGTAAAAAAAGTAAATAAATAAACTAAACAAAAATAAAAAAAAAAAAACAAAAGGATAAGAGATACAAAACCGGTGGGTTGCCTCCCACTTAGCGCTTGTGTTAAAGTCGACCTACTCGACTTAGCGTCTTGTAAGATTCATTCCCATACACCAATAATCTGAAAAGTTGGGGATCCACCCATAGCACCTGTTTTCAAACACTAGCTTCACACAAATATTAGTAATATAAAAATAAAAGTGAAGCTATTAACCGATAAAAGCTTCCCCACACTTATTCTTGTCCACACATGGAAGTGCATAAAGAATATAGGAGTCGGGCACTTCCACGGTTTCTTGTTCCATAACCTGCATAGTATGAGAATCAAGTATCTCTAATGGCGGAAAACGAGAAACAAAGTCATTCAACAATATTCTCGAAGCACATACATTCAAACCAATAAGAGGTAAATGAGAAGAAACAATATGCATAGGGTTAGACAAACCTTGCACAATCTCTTGTATTACGGAATCCTCTTCATCCTTGAAAAATTCAAGTGAATTATTCACCTCTTGGATATCATGGTCCTCTATCAAACCTTGCAACCATTCTTCGTCCGTTTCTCACTTTAACCAAAGTCTCGACATAAACATCATCATTACAATCATATGCAAGCTCAATTGGGTCTTCCACAATAGTGGTCATAACGGTCTCATTCTCAACATATTCCTTCTTTTGTTGTAACGCACATACTCTTTTGCGGATGCAATATTGTCCATAAGGAATTTCTTTAGAACACTCATTGCATCATCATCAAGCTCTACCTTTTGAATAGGTTCTTGATCGTTATAAAGATCAATGCTTGAGTAATCTACACAAGTGTCGACATATTCCTCTTCGTCTTCTCCTTGATCGCAAAAAGACTCCATTGTACACTCCTCGGGGATGTCACCATAAATTGGTTCAAACGATGTATTTTCATAATAATCATCATCACTATCATAGTCAACATAATCTTGTTCTTGTTGCTGAATTTAGTGTTGCTAATCTCTAACTCATCCTTTTGAATAGGTGAATGATCATTATTACGATCAAGAGTTGAGTTAACTACACAAATATCAACAAAAGTCCCCAAAGGTTCGCCTTTTCAACATAATTATTCATTTCCTCCTTGTATTCTTCAATGCCTTGTCTTAAAGTGGAAACACCTTTTTGAAGCTCTTGGAGTGTTCCATCCAAATTCTCAATATAGTGTTCCATTTGTTTGTAAAGCTCATTCGACAAAGAAAAAGTAGAATTACTTACTTGATTGTTAGGCCAATTATATTCCCTTTGAATGGGTGGATGATCATAACTACGATCAGAAATTGGGCCAAACATACTATGAGCACATTCGGTCGATGAAATTGGTTCCACGCTTGGGTTGTCCACAAATTGACTCCATGTCATGCCATGAATTGTTGCATCTCATCTACCAAACTAGAGGAAAAATTGATAGGAGCACAAGTATCATTCCCTCTTTGTGGTTGCTCACTTACATACCCACCGTAAGAAGGTTGGAATGTATGAGAACAACTAAAAGGGTACGTGGAGTATTGATCATAACCAAAAGATAGATTTTGATTGTACTCCCCGTAAGGGTGATAGTTTTTATGTAGTTGAGGTTGAAAGCCGTATTGATTGCTCCAATATGCTCCGTCCATAGAAATCGGTACTTGAAACGAGATTCTCAAAACTCGAATAAGAACCAAAGAATAAGAAAAAGTAAAACAAAACTAAATACAAAAATAATAAGAAACAAAAACAATTAACAACCGCGTTCACTCCCGGCAACGGCGCCAAATTTGATCATGGTCGTAAGCGTCAAAAATAAATTACACTTTCTTACTACTCAAAATATAAATATAGCAAGGGCAAGAAAGGATCGATCCTACAGAGAGGTCTAGGTTGTCAAATTGTTATGGTTTCCTATATAAAACACCGAGGATTTTCTGATTGTGTAAATAAAAATAAACAAAAAACAAATAAAGTACGCAAATCAAGGATGTGAAAATATTGGATAAAGGTTTCATCTTCAATTGTAATCAAGTTTATGAATATATGAATAGAATTAAGTATTTAATCTCGCTATCATCAAAAGCCATAGAATACCTTATTGCAAGAATACTCCGTAATTTCCAAAGTTATCAACACACACATTAGGGCTCATTATGTGAAATCTACCTAAAGAATAACCTAACGCCTTTGCGCTAATCAAGTTCAATTCCTAGGGAGCATTAAGTTTCAGGAAATAGGCTAATCAATGCAATTGAAATACATTGCGCAAACAATTGAACAAAGGTCAATTTCTACATATGACTACGAGGATGTATCACTACAACCTAGAATCATATCATGCTACTCAATGTATTCAAGGTTATCGCTTGATGAAAAACCCTAAAATAGCTATAGATATGGATTGAGTTCAATCAATTCTAGACTTAACTAAACAAACATTCAATCATATTGCAATACATCAATCATGCAATTATTATAACCCGTAGAAATCAAACGATAATATTGAGAGAAAACTAATTCATAAAAATCATAACTTGGTTGCAAAATCCAACTACATCTTCAACCAATAATAAAAACTTAGTTCATATTAATGGAGTTCATAACAAGAAGGAAGAGAAAACCTATCATGTCTAAACCTAGAACAAGAGTAGAGGCAAAAGAATAGAAAAAGATATCTCCACATTAGGTAAAAGTCCTCTCTTTTATATGTTTCTCTATTTCCATAAAGGATACTCTTCCAATATTAGGTCTTCTCAAAATCCATCTCCAAGTGGTCCACCAAGCCCATATGTGAAAAACCCATGTGAAAATTCCGCCAAAAAATCGTCGACGGAAACCGGGATTGTGGCCGAATTTGTCGCCACGACCACATGAAAATACACTCATTGATGGAATATTCCGTCAAGATTCTCGTTATACTTAATCGTTGGACTAACGTGTTTAATCGTTGACCAGTCAAGGTCTAAGTCACCGAATCAGAACCGAGTCGATTGCTTGAGTCGGCTGACTGGTTCCTAGCTGTGCCACTTTGCACAGGCCAAAGTAGTCACTACCAAGATGGCCATGCCTTCCCCGCATCTCTCTCCACCATGATGGCTATCACCCTCGCAAGACTTCTTCACGCCCATCTTGGCTATGCATTTTGCAGCCATTCATCCCCTCGCAAAACCACTTTCCACCTTCTTTCAAATTCAAAGACCATCTCAACCCATCACTAATCCTAGCAAACCACAATCCAGGCCATCACTAACTTGGCCTTGTCGCTCCATATATTTCATCATCGCCAACATCGAGACTCATTCAAATCCCTTGTAGCCTCATATTGATCCATTCCTGCCCATTCTTCTCAGTTCACCCATTCCCGATTAAACAAAGATCACCTCCACTTCTCCTTGGTAATCTCCCACAAGAAGAACACAACCTCGGTTCATATTGTCGCTCTGATCACAACAACACTCCGAACCAGCTTCGGCCCATTGCAGTCTCGTGCCAACAACAAAATCACCATTTCTTCCACCTGACCTTCATCTCACTTTGATTAAATTGCTCAAATACCTTTGCCAAAGAACCTAGCCTATAACTTCCTCGTATTGCAACCTCAAACACACTCATTCCTCCTTGTAGTTCAAGCTCATTCTAACTCATCACATGCCGAATCGCACCAGATCGACAACTTCATATTCTCAGCTGCATTCAACTTAACCTCACACCAACCATTGCATTGATTCGGTTATAACCAAAGATCATCAAGCAACACCATCATTCCATCACTTAAATCGACGATAAACTCAACCCATAATTCATAGACTCCATCATTCAAATCTCCACGATCATCACCACCTCGGTTCATCAGCGGTGCAAGGCCGAGCATAACTGACCTGTTACATCTCAGCAATTCCAAGTCCTCCCGTATCGCAAAAACTACTTCAAGCATAGTCACTAACTTCAATTGCATCAAATCCTCGCCTCCTTCAAATCGAATCAAACCCACCAGACTTATCTTTGTTCTTCAATCTCAAGCCTCGCCTTGAACAAAGAACTCCAACTTTAGCAGCTGTACTCCTTCCTCTCGTGTTCTTGATCGTAACAGATGCAAAACCCTCAGTCTCGATCTGATTCATGTTCTTCCCCACTCTGCTAATGCATTCAAATTCAAACCCTCTCTTCAATCTTCACTGGTTTCTCCGAATGCTAATGAAGCCACCAATTCACGACGAACCCCATCCAAATGTCGTCACCGATTCCCCTTTTCTCAACTCTAATTCCTTGATTCGATTGAACACATCAAAACCCTTTTTACCAAATCAGTTGCAGCAGAACTTCTTTGACCTAATTTCTCATCTCAAACTCGAGGTCATCCATGAGTCTGCCAAACACTGATTTCTCTCTTGTGTGATTCATATCCTGAAGATTTGACAAACAGCTTTCGTGAAGAACCACCAACCCATGGCACCGGAGCTAGGCAGTGAAGAAAGGAGAAAGGAAATGAGACCAGATTTCTTCATTTCGACCCTAGTAATGAGATAGGATTGTTATTGACGCCCAGTATTATGATAAGGGCCACCCATATGGCAACCCCTTAACCTTGGCTGATATGTATTTAGTACTCCTCCAAGAAGAGTTGCCCCTTAACCTTGACTGGGCTCCAGTTAGTGTTCGCCCCTGAAATGACAATTTTGCCCTTTGGCTCAATTTGGGTGATTTCTTCTTCTTTTTCTCCGTGCGACTCCAGAGTCCCTAATAACTCAAAAACACGCGTAAAGTACATAATTCACAAGAAAATAGCAAAGAAAGCGTAACTACTAGATAGAAAATTAGGTGTTTTAGACACCTATCACTTTCACCGGTCAAAGCTAAATGTATGCACAGATTTACAGAGAGATCTTTCATGGTGAAAAATGATAAAAATTATCTCCAACGCGGATGAGGTGAATCCGGATTGGATCCAATTCAATTTCTAAATCGGGGTTTTAAAGAAACCCGATGTTATTTGGGTGATGAAATTGATAAGTTTAACATCTAAATCTAAGTAAAAAAAAACAAGAAGAACTGGGGAAATTACAGAGCTAGTTTCGTTTTAATGAACACAAAGGAGAGAAAACGAGATATTTTATCTTCTCCGAATACTTTCGCTTTAAGTAGTTTTTAAATCTAACTAGAGGCCGTTCGATCAATGTGATTTGTGGTTATCCGATATGGGTGGAACTTTAAGGAGTGGGGATAAACATAACCGAATAAACCTGGACATATTCACACCGTTATTTACCATATACAAATATTTTGACAAATCAATCGTAAAATATATAACAACGTGTGAGATCTGTCATTTTCTGCCAACCCAAGTGTCCACAAAACCAGGTTTGGACTAGTATTCCCCTACACTATCCCTGAATTCCGTTCATTGACCCGGCGATCCTCCTCACCATCGTTATTCGATTGTCCCCTTCGTCCTTCCCCCAATCTCTGTGTGTAGTTTAGAACCAATGTTGTTATATTCTTAATCAAGATTTCTTTAAGAACTTGACTTATACTCCCATAGCTACATGCCACTCGAACAAGAGATTGCTTGTATCATCAATCAAATCGTCATCTTCATCTTCATTTAATTGTTGAACTTTCTCTAAGTTGCTAACAACTTTGTCTTCCAACACCTTTACTCTCGCTAAATCTTAAGAAAACTATTTTCATTTTCCTCTCCTATATCTTTCTCTCACCAAGTTGGAGTATATCTCAATCCTATTCTAGATGGAGACTTAGTAGTCAAGCTTGAGTTTGAGTTTGAAATGTTAATGCTTCAGGTTCGTCTTGTTCTCGGAATACAAACCCAACTCCGTCTTCCTCTTCAACCATTATAACTCCATAGCTATCTAACCTGTCTCCTCTCTTAGATTTTAAACTTTCAGTTGAACGGTTAAGATTGTCCTCACCCAAAACTTGCACAGGAAGTTTAGTATTTGAATAAGTTTCCAAAAACAAACTCTCTTTGTACTCCTTTATTCGTGCCTCAAAATCTTCAACATCCTTCAAATAATCTTGATCTCACACCGTATCTTAGGAGAGTAATTAGGATCCTATTGAATAGTCAACACAATCTTCTCGCCACCAATCTCTCGTCACCAACACCGCCTCATTATTTTACTAAAATCACCAAGCACAAAGATTCTCGAAGAAGTGAATATTTGCCACCAAAGAGATTGATAAGCGTCTCTTGTGATATAAGTGAAAGTCCTCCTAATGAATTTCCAATTGTTTCAAAATTCTCCTGGCCCCAAAGTCTTACCGAAGACCTCTGACCTTGAACCACTTCTCCCGATTTATTAATGGATAAAGGAAAACAAAGAAACTTCTTTAGCCTTGCCCTTGGGTTTAGATCTTCCTTCACCTTCCGATAGAATATTTTGTAGCTTTGACAGCCAAGTCCTCTCCCTTCCACTGATAAATTTTAATGATTATACCATCTTCTTCCCAAATCTCTGGTCTCCAGATCTTGATCCATTCTGATGAGTTTAATCAACTAATGTCTGTCAACTTGTTTACTTCTTCCAAATCAAGATAACAATTCCAATAAGAACTTCTTCTTTATCATCTTTGCAATTTTCCCTATCCATAATTTTTTGAGACCTTGATAACCCATTTAAATCCATTGATGTAACCAAATTATGATAATCATCGCAAGATCGTAAACTTCCAATTGTTCCACCGTTAAACTTGCTTGGTGATAAATATCTCCGAACTTCGCGAGAACTTGCCAACATTGATTATTTTCCCCACAAGGGAAGCACAGACTAAAGGACTTGCCTTCAACCCCTCTTCAAATCTTGATACTCTCAAAAATCTCTCAGGCCAAATAAACTTCCTCTCCTACCCTCTGTCTCCATTTATCTTCTTCGGATCTTCCTTCTATGATTACATCTAAAGTTGTTTTCAACCATGAGATCATTTCAGGATGAAAATCTAGCCAAGCTTGATAGCCTCGTCTCCATCTTTCCGTAATCTTCACCGTCTTCGTATTTCCAAAATATTCCACTTAAATGGAATAAGATTTCCTTCCAAATTGAAAAAAATCTTCTCGATCTAAATCTCCTTCAACATTATCACCTCTACGGCCTCGTTTCTCGGATCTCATTCTAGTCGTTCTTTCCTTCGATCTTCCAAAGAATCATAGATCAACTAGAGAAAGAAGAAACTTGGCAAAATTAAAGAACATAAAGTTCAAAAAGCAAAAAACATTGCTCACTAACCAATAAATCCCGGCATCAAGGGGAACGATCAAAGATCCGTCCTTGAACAGCGAGGAAGTTCAGTTAGCACATCTGTCAACCGAATCAATCACAGATTGAAACGATTGAGAGGTTGAGCTTGCAAAAGTGAAAATCGCCATGAAGAGAACATCCAGAAAAAAACTCGCTCCAAGGGTAGTGTTAGTCAAGGTCCATCCTTGTTCCTAGCTACCGTGGTTTTCTTAGGTCGTTTCCTTGCATTTAAGACGTGTGGTGGCTATTCTTTCTTATTTTACCTTTTTTTTATTTTAATATTATCACATTTGTCGATGGGAGAAAAAAAAATTCTTTTAATATTATCACATTTGTCGATGAAAAAAAAAATTATCAACTATAATAACCAACACAAATGTGGTGTTGGACTCTAAATTTCAGCTTCCAACTTGGGAGGTAAGATGTGAATCACCCAACTAAAGGGTGGCACCTGACTCACCTATGCCTGGGATATTAGCTTTTCAAAAAAAAATTTGTAAGCTTCTGTATGCCTATTAGTGTGGCCATTTACTCCCTTATAAATTGCTCTTGTAGTAAAATTCTTAACGCCATTTTTCATAATTAAATACACTCGATGCATGCTACCAAACTAAAACTATATTAAATTAGTTGATGGCTAGTCTAGAGCCTAATTAGCAATTTGGGATACGGAGGGTGTTCGGAGCAGGTATCATCGTGGGAATATATGATTCGGGTGGAGATCGGATTGGAATAAAAATCCGGTCAATCTGCTTACGTTATTCGACGATGGTTCGGAACGGTATCGTCACGTGTATTATTCGTTTTTAAGATTTGAGTTCAAGAATGAAAATTCAGCGTACATCAAATTAATAGAAAGTACATTTTCAAGGTTTTATAAGACTAAAACCATGATTTAAACCAAGTTTTGTGTGTTATATAGATAATACATTAAAAATAAACAAAAACAAGCAAATGACTCAATGGTTTGGAGCCTTATTTGCCGACCCCTTACTTGCTAAATAAGGCTCCAACCATTGAGACATTTGCTTCTTTTTGTTTGTTTTTAATGTATTATTTATATAACACAAAATACTTAGTTTAAATCATGCTTCTAGTTCAATATAACCTTGAAAATATATTTTTATATTAATTTGATGTACGCTAATTTTCATTCCCGAACTCATATCTTAAAAAAATTATCCACGTACGTATACCGTTTCCAACTATCAAGCATGACGAACCGTTGACCGGATTTTTAACAATCCGATCTACCCGAATCCGTATAATTCCATCGTACCGTCCGAACTCCCCTCCGTATCCCGAATTGCTAACTAGGGCGCGACCAGTGCGATGTTCGAGTAGTTCGGGCAATATGATTTGAATTTTGTTACATTCGCTAATAATTAAAGAATTATTAGTCGAATTACTAACTAGGGTCTAGAGTTTCTTCAAAAAGTTTAAAGAAGCTATATAGCTAAAGGAGATGAAAGACCATACCTTTGTCTGTTAAAACGGCCCGGATTAGGGTAAAATCAAATTAATTGGGGTATACTTATTTTGTTCACAACCAAGACAGTGGGCTAAGGAGTGTCCGATATATGTAAAGTTACTCAATTACCCTTACCTAATAATAACTAAAACTACCTCTTTTTGGTTTTAGATCAAAACTTTATTCTTTTTCCTTCTCCTTCATCATCAATCTAACGATCAATTCATTTTTCTTCTCTATATTTTATCGTTTTCAAATGAAAAAAATTTCATCGATTATATTTTTTTATTCTCGATTAATTATTTCAAACTCTATCTAGTACTTTGTTTTGTTATTTAAAATGACAAATTAGAATAAAAAATTTGAAATTGTTGGGAATTGCGTAATACAATCGTCATGGTATTTTTTGATCGAGCATGACTGTTTTTCATATTTGTATATCCGGTCGTCGAGATTATTGGATGAATAGCGTCATTCTCCATGCAAGCTTTCATTTCCCAATCAATGGCAACTATGATTTCCAAACATTTCAACGGAAGTAAACACACACGTCAAAAACCCACTGGCTGTTCAAAACCTTTGGATCACTAGCACCTGGCACGTACCTTAAAAAAGTTCATAATAAGAGAAGTGCCACTTGGTGCATTACAAGTGTCATAATTTGACAAACAGGAATAAATGAATACGTGTTTCGCTTTTATATCCACTTCGATTAAAGAGAAGTTTAGTGGGTTTTCAAGATGGGCGTTCCTTTATATACCCCAACAAATACTAACGGTACTCCCATTATCTAGTTATGTCGGTTATAAATTGGTTAACATGAAAATGGTTAAAAATCTTAAAATTTTTGATAGCCATGCCCCTTCTCTTAAAACAGTAAAACAACGAAAAAAAATCGATTTTGAAATCTATAATCGAGTTTTTTATGCCATGTACTTGTTACTGATCATAACATAATATAAGTCCTTAACTCTTTAATCGCATCTTTCTCTTCTTATCAACTGCCTCAAACCTTAACCTAATATCTTAACATCAATTTTAGCCCAATCGTAAACAGACGCTGTTAGGGTTTCAATTTGAAAATTATCAAGTTAATTTACAAACTTAGTTTTCATCATCCTACATCAGTATACGACATGTCGTTGCCTGATCGTTTTTCATCAATCTCCCGTTATTTCTCTAAATTTTTGAATATGATGTAGCTCTAATTTAACAGGGAAAGTGAAATATATTAAGGCATAAAACAATCTTTAGTTTTGCACCATGTGTTCATGAAACCCATAAAGATCCATACTTTCCTATGTACAACAAAGTGCATATACACCTTCAGAGATCTGATTGCCCATTTTTTGTCGTCGGTGTTCATTATTAGGTTGAACTTGTGAAAGAGATTAGGTTAAACTTGCGAAAGAGATGATGCGAGCTTTTGGCCGTGTTTGGCATCTTTGAAAACATAAAACTTAAGTGGGTTAGAGTTTTCTCTTACTTAATTAAAATTATCATAAAACAGTTTAGCAAAGATGTTGTTTGTTTTTCCATCAAATCTCTTATGGGTGTATGTTATATTTTGTTTGTCTAGTAATTAATTTTACTATAAAAACAGTTGATTTACCTATTATTAATTTTATTATAAAATAAGTTTGTAAAGAAAAAATATAGAAAAACTAAAAAACAAATGTGAAAATGGGTCAAAACAAAAAAATTAGGATAATTACCAATTTTAAAGGCAAAATAACTGACTATTCCAGGTTAGGATTTTGGTATCCTAGATATTTGAGGGAATAGTGAAACCTTGCTTTTTTAGCCTATTAAAACTAAGGAGGATTATGCTATCCCTATCCAAACTTAGAATAAAAAGAAGACAAACATGTTTTGACGGTTATTTTGGTGATAACCCAACCCAAGATGGGATATCAAAGGTGCCAAACGCGACCTTTGTGTTTTTCTTGGGGGTATATAAATATGTCGGATTTGATGTGGTAGGTGGATAAGGCATGGGAATTTACGGATAAAGGTACCATTAGTATTTCTGGGGTACATACAAGAACACCCTTCAAGATTTTGGACTAATTATTTGTGCAAAGAAAAAAGGACGAACTTTTTTTGCGCAAAAGCCGTAGTTCATACTGCAACTTGGAGTTAAAATGTACGGAGATTCACCTTATTTGTTTTTGCTTAGAACTTTAATACTACTGTACATGTTAAGAAACTTTAAGATTTCATGGATCAGTAGGGTTTGTGTTAATTTGATAATAATTTGAGCAAATTTACTGGAATTTCTTTTGAATTATAAACAAGGGCTAAAAAGGAAGGATCATTTACTTCGTAGATTTGCTGGGAAACCAGTTGCCTTAAGTCATGACACATATCGCAATCCGCAAATGTGAATTAAAAGTTCCTTGAGTACTTGGATGTACCCACTTAACAGTGTTGTGCTATTCTTTTGGTACTTGGATATACCCACTTAACCGTTGACCGGATTTCATATGCTTATATTGAATTAAAAGTTCTACTTGGAAGTGTGTACAAAATCTTATCTAAGATTCTTGCTTTGAAAGGTTGAAGACCGTAATACCAAAGCTTATTTACGATTTTCAAGGGGCTTTTATTCATGAAAAGCAAATTTTGGATGGAGTTCTAAATGTTAATGAATGTGTCGACAGTCGACCAAAATCTAAGAAGCCTGGAATTCTTTGCAAAATTGATATGGAAAAGGCTTTTGACAATATTAATTGGGAATTCTCTTTTTCGCATTCAGAAGCTTGGTTTTGGTGATAAATGGATCTCTTGGATAAAGTGGTGTGTTACGTCTTCTCATCTCTC
This sequence comes from Papaver armeniacum, assembly GCA_023531295.1. Lineage (NCBI taxonomy): Eukaryota > Viridiplantae > Streptophyta > Magnoliopsida > Ranunculales > Papaveraceae > Papaver > Papaver armeniacum. The sequence goes on along the minus strand of JAJJWW010002055.1, from coordinate 25,328 downwards.
TGTGTTGGTGAATGGAGGCTCCACGGAGAGATTCAAACCATCTAAGGGTGACTCCCTTTCACCATATCTTTTTCTTTTAGTGGTTGAAATTTTGGGGAAGTTAATGAAAATGTTGTTCAAAGGGTCGGGATTACGGTTTTAAAGTTACCGAGAACGGGAGTATGATATCTCATCTCCAATTTATGGATGATACTCTCATTTTTATCGATGCAAATTCAAATGAGGTAACTAGACTCTTTATTATCTTGGCTATGTTCGAGTCTCACGGGTATGAAGCTTAATTTGGACAAAAGTACTTAGTGATAAGTGTTGGTGCGGACGCGATTGTTGGAGAGTTAGCCAAGGAACTAGGCTGTAAAACAGAGACGTTGCCTATTAAATATCTTGGCATGCCAATTGGAGCCACTTCGAGATGTACCCCCATTTGGGATTCGGCTTTAGAAAAGATGGCGAAAAAGCTCGCATCTTGGAAGAAAAAATTCTTAACAAAGCGGGACGGCTAGTACTTATCAAGAGATGTCTAGCTAGCTTACCGGTTTATTTTTTATCTCTCTTCCATTTGCCGGTTTGTGTGGAGAAGAAAATGATAAAATTGATGGGAAACTTCCTTTGGGGTGCTGTGGAAGGTCGAAAGAAAATGGCTTGGGTTAATTGGAAGATAATTAATTTGACAAAGGAACAAGGTGGATTGGGCGTGAAGAATTTCAGAATTACTAACAAGACACATCTTATTAAATGGATATGGCGGTACACAAAGCAAAAGCAGTCTTTATGGAGAACTATTGTTCAACAGAAGACTATGGCAACTGAGGATATGGTTTTTCCTATTGAAGACAATTCAACTCGGGGTAGGAGCTTATGGCGTAATGTGACAAGGTTGGTGCCGGAAATTCATAGCTTAATTACTTTTAAAGTTCGAAATGGCAGGGGTGTGAGTTTTTGATTGACAGATGGTTATCAATCGGTTGTCTAAAAGACATTTTTCCGGTTATTTATAGAGCTTGTACTCATAAACAGTCTTCAATTTCTCAAATGATTAGAGATGGTCAATGGTTTGGTAACTTTAGGCATCAGTTAAATGCCAACGAACAGCCGGAATGGGACTTGTTGCGTCGAGATAGGTCTGGTACCTATTCTAGTGGACGGAGATGATGAAGTTGAATTTGTTGGGTGCAATAATCAAAAACAAGGAAAAAATCAAATAAGCAAAAGTTATTGATACTTAGCTCCTTTATAGTGGAAGTGATCGATTTGATGAAACGGACGAGCTTCCCAAATCTCATGTGACAACAAGGCAAAACTTTGGAAAAATAGAGTGAGTCACGCGTTCAACACGTTCCCCTTAAGACATTAGCGCCCGGCTACACTCAAGAGTGATGCTATAGCCCTCACAGGACGGATATCTCCAGGATAAAACACCCTACTACACCTACTACTAGCATATGTAGTAGATGCTCAACAGAGCTTGGCAACTCCGAAAAAACCGTTAAGGAAAATCGCGAACGCTTAAGAAACGGCTATAAAATATTTTTCCTTAGGGTCCCTCTAAAATATGGAGCAACCCCTTTCCATAGATTTTACAAAAGTAGTGAATTTGTTTATATAATTGAGAAATACAACTTAAGAAGAAAAACTCCCCGATATGGGACTAAAATGCTTATATAGTCTCTTAAAACAACTAAAACGTGGAAACTCCACAATGTGGGACTAATAAGTTTTTTCATTCACAAAATAAAACAATAAATTATAATTTTATTAAAACCTTAAAAATTATTTTTTAGTAATCGTTTTCCAACAATCCCACACATGAATGAAAACTCAATAAAACACGAAAACACATATAGATTTTGGTAAATCAACAACCCAATCTCATGACCCAAACTGACTGAACAGACAGACAGATCGTGCATGTTGAAGTCATACTAGCCATTCCAACGTCATCTCCCTCACACAACAAAGCTGATGACCCTAGGATCATACTATGGATTTCTAAAATCATATAGTATAGAGAGCTTTCATCTTTAGTTCCTCACAAGTGATACTAAAGGTTCCTTTCACCAAAGTGAAAAAGCATGAACTAGTGAACCCTTAGTGACCCTTAGATCCTAAGTTCCAGTAATACCAAAACCATCAAAACGAAAATCACATAAAAAACGCAGAAATACCATTTTAGGCGGAGGTGTCCATGAGGTCTTGAACCTTTGCTTAGTGAGATATTATAGGAATTACTTGCTAGAGACAGTGAACTATGTCTTGAACTGCTAGCATTTGATGTAATTCTCCATAGCAACCCACGGATGATATCTCCAAGGGTGCTGCTAAGCTCGTGCCGTATTGTCCAATTTGGCATGGACATATCCTACCATTTCTCGGAGAATGCTCTAGAGAATCAAAGCTCATATTCTCATAGGAAGCCCCCACTTCCTCATTCATATAGGGTGAGTTTCATAAAAGTGTTACTGCTACACTCCCTTCACCTTAAATTAAAACTATAGAACTCATTAAGACTTATTAAAAGTCATCCTTCACATGCAATCACACTATCAAGCGTCTACACCATAGGGAAGGGACAGAGAATGAAATTCTCTGATAGTGTTTACCTTACCCACCACAAATTAGTTGTCTCATTCGAACCTTGATCATGGGATCTCCGGTCAGCAAGGTTGAGTATCCTTCATGGCAAGTTTAATTTATGAGCTTAATGTATCCCCGATGCATTTCTAACTATCTCTTTGGATAAACCTTTTCGTCAAAGGTTGCGCGATATTCTCCTTGGACTTTATACAATCAATGGAAATAACGCCGATTGAGATTAGTTATTTTTAGCTTTAGCTTATTATAAACAGCTAACACAATGTATAGATATAGCTGGCACATGCCTATGCCGGAGAGGAATGTCTTCTAAAAAGCATATTAGGCACTCGGCCCCCTCTCGTGCTTTATCTAACGCAATACTCTTAGATTCCATAATTAATTAAGCAATATATGCATTTGGAAATCTTCCAAAAACAAACCCTCATGCTTTAGAGTGAAACCATATCCACTCGTAGACTTAGACTCTCTGAGTCAACTATCAGTTTGCATCATAAAGTCCCTCAAGGACAAAGAGATACCTTTCATAAATCAAATAAAAGGTAATAGAGTATTTTAAGTACCAATACTCTACTAAATTGCATCCCAATGCTCTTTGCTCGGACTACAAGTACATCTACTTAACTTACTCACAATATAGGCAATGTCCGGACTCTTACGGTTCATTAAATTCATCAGACATCCTATAACTCTCGAGTATTCAAGTTAAGATACTCCATTTTCCTTATTTTTCTTGAGTCTACAAGAATAATCGTATGAAGTATAAGAAGGCTTACAATCAGACTGATTGTATCTCTTAAGCACAAATTCAACATAATGAGAATGACTAAGACTATAAATGTTTGATTATCTTTTAATCCTCATCCCTATGATTACATCAAAAAGCTTTAGTCTTTCAAGTCAACGTTCTCATTCAGTGCATGGTTTTAGTGGAACTAATCACATCTATGTTTGTATCAATTATAAACATATCTCATATCTCAATATACAAGCATACAATCACACAGGCATCCTTAACAAGTTACTTATAAATATACTTGTCAGATTCATTAACTTAAATCCACTACACATTATCTCATGATCAAATTTTCCATGTCACTATTTACGTGCTTATTTGAAAACCATAAAAAGATTTTTTCAACTTACAAACTTTGTCTTCATAACCTTTCACTACAAAATCCTCAGGTTGGTCTATGTAAATTTCTTTATCTAATTCATGGTTTTAGGAAAGCTGTCTTAACATCCATATGATGTATCTCCAAGTTGTTTATGGCAGCAATATCAATCAGCATCTCAACAGAAGTAATTCTCGTCACAAGTGAATAAGAATCAAGGAAATTTACACCTTCTTTTAGTTTATAGCCTTTAGTTACCAACTTAGCCTAATATTTTTCCACGATTGCATATATATAACGTTTGAACTCATTTACATCCCATGGTCTTACTCCTAGAGGTAAACTAGCAAGCTCCCAAGTCTAGTTTCTGCTGACCGAGTCCATTTCACTAAATGAAGCTTCTTACCGAATGGGGTTTCAATAGATGTTATGGCTTCTTTATGAATGGGAGCTCGAGATTAAGCTAGGCTTATTAAGTCGGGTCCATAAGAGTCTCGGTTCCAATCTTTTACTTCTCCTAGGATCAACTCTAATTCATCTTCCTTAAATATAAGTTCGAGCTATTTGAAAATAAATCTAGGGATCAACATCACATCTCTAATGAGGTACATGATTAAGAATAAACATGTTCAAAGAACTTAGCATCCCTAGATTCCATAATAGTATTCACACCAAAGTCAGAAAAAGCAGAACTCACAACCAAAAAACTATATGCAATAGGGTACTCAGGATATCTTATCTAAACACCCCACACTTTGATGTATGCATAAGAAGGTTGTCTATCTTTCATAAACATATGGAGTTTTATCTAATCCTTTAAAGGTTACTCTATTCGAGATATAACAAAATCAGAGGACGACCTCCCCCACAAGTTGGCGGTTAATCCTTTAATCAACATGGCATAAATCATCTCCTTTATGGTTATGTTCTTCTTCGATCAACTATACCATTAGACTACGGTGAATAAGGAGGTGTGATCTCATCAATAATGCCATTTAACAAGTAAAGTTCTCACGTATGAATTTCATACTTGCCATCATGTTCAGACCTAACCCTTTAAGTGGTAACATATACTTTTCTTTCAATTTCAAGTTTATACTCTTAAGGATTCTAAGGCATCATCCTTACCCCTAAGTAAGTATACAAGATAGTACCCCGTACAATCATCTATGAAAGTTATAAAAACACCTTTTACCACCTTAGTTTGGGTTGATTTCATGTCAACTAGGTCTAACTGAATTAATTCTAAGGGCTTAGAATTACTATGAGAAATTTTGCTAAAAGGTTTTATAGCATATTTTGATTATACGAATATTTAACTTTTGTGTTCAATATCCAAACTAAATTTGGGTATGCAGCCTAAACTTCCCCAGTTTATGCATTGACTTATATAAGTTTATGGTTCCATGTCTACCATGCAAACATTCAATCACACAAAGAAAACACAAGAATCAACTACTTCATCAATTTTTAGTTAAACATATTGACCTTAAGTCTTATAATGTTTCCTTCAAAATCACATGCCCTTAGTATTGACAAGTTTTCCATATTCAATTAATATCTTAAGTCTTTTACCATCTACAACAGAACAACATACAAGATTCTTGCATATGCCCGGAACATGAAAACTTCATTCATGTGAGAATATTACAGATATGAGCTTCTGCTCGACCTTTCCATTTTATGCAACCTCTGTCGCAGGTGAGTTACTCATATAGAGTTTCTCGACATCTCTTATCCTCTGATAGGAGGTGAACAGGTCTCTGTTTCACAAACATGCTTGGTGGATCCAAAGTCCACCTACTGGTCTCTCACATTAGTTATTAAATAACTTCCGACATCATGCCACTGAACTCGTACTAGTTTGTTTCAACTAAAATAGCATTAACTATCTACTAATTAAGGTTTTTATGTTGCCTACAATTTACTGCCGTATGGCTAGGATTTTACACACATAAAAATTTCTCTTAAATTAAAGTAATGCTAGATTCAGGTTTATGAAACATACCTTTCTTAAGAAGACTACGCTTAGAGTTGCATTTGATGTTCCAACCTTTGTCAGCTTTGGAAAAATTTTGTTCATCCACATGCTCCTGTTAGCCATGTCCCTTTTCAGTTTCATGTCACAATCTTCGTTTATACTCTGACTACGGAGATGGTAATTTCCCAATCACCTAATACACCACATCTCAGAAACCTTAGTTCCGAAAAGGAAGATAAAATATGAGTTTTGAAGATAATATCTAGATTTACAAACTTCGTTTGAACCACCATATCAAAAAACTCATGGTTACCCCATAAAAACTACTTTAGTTAACAAAACATTTCTGCCCGTCGAATTTTTCAGAACGTTTCTCTATTTTGTAAAATATCAAAAAGTACTTTTAGAACTCAAAAATTCTGAAATTTTACGTGGGTAACTATCAGGGATGTTCACTACGTTGTGTCAAAAGGATTCATCGAAATTCCTTCTATGTTGAGAGATAAATTCGAAACTCTACAGCTGACCAAAAATTTGTTTTCTGTTTTTTCACTGCATAATTAACATCCATGATTGACAAACCAATCAACCATTCTTGATTATTACAAATTCGAATGTCTTAAGATTGTTGGGTGCAATAATCAAAAACAAGGAAAAAAATCAAATAAGCAAAAGTTATTGATACTTAGCTCCTTTATAGTGGAAGTGATCGATTTGATGAAGCAGATGAGCTCCCCAAATCTCACAACAGAACAAGGCAAAACTTTGGAAAACAGAGTGAGTCACGCGTTCAACACGTTCCCCTTAAGACATTAGCGCCGTCTACACTCAAGAGTGATGCTATAGCCCTCACGGAATGGATATCTCCGGATAAAATACCTACTACACCCTACTACTAGCATATGTAGTAGATGCTCAACTTGGAGCTTGGCAACTCCGAAAAAACCGTTAAGGAAAATCATGACGCTTAGAAAAGCGGCTATAAAATATTTTTCCTTAGGGGTCCCTCTAAAATATGGAGCAACCCCTTTCCCATAGATTTTACAAAAGTAGTGAATTTGTTTATATAATTGAGAAATACAACTTAAGAAGAAAAACTCCCCGATGTGGGACTAAAATGCTTATATAGTCTCTTAAAACAACTAAAACGTGGAAACTCCACAATGTGGGACTAAAGTTTAATGTCCCTAGCTCAGCTGGTCATCCTGTTCCCCAAAGTTTAATGTCCTCCAGGAGGTCCCAGGATCGAGTCCCCAATGGCGTAATATTGCAGGAATTAACATGGAAGGTAGTGTTAGTTTGCCCCCTTGTGACACAATCTCCCCCCCTCCGCCGTTTCTCCCCTGGCAAGGTTCCCCATGAGGCCCACTGTAGGTTAGCACAAAGAAACTTTGTTCAATTAATGTAGTAGTATGTCGTTGGAGCTTAGCTTGTTAGGCTTCCAACTAGTTAATGTAATAATCGTTTAATATTCACAAAAGAAAACAATAAATTATAATTTTATTAAAACCTTAAAAATTATTTTTTAGTAATCGTTTTCCAACAGAATTCACTGCCAATTATAGTGCTGCTTCTCAAGGTTTCTATGGAAAAATTATATTCCACCGAAGGTCAGTTTTCTACTTTGGACTATTTTCCATAACTCTCTCCCTACAAGAGTATGCTTAGGCATAGAAGGGTTGAATTGGCCAGTGCTGCTTTCCCTCTGTGCAATGACGACTTGGAATCGGCTGATCACCTGTTGTTGCACTGTTCCTATTCTTTTAAACTGTGGGATTATTTCATTAAGTCTATGAGAATTTCTTGGCCGATTCCTGGAAATGTGTTGCAGCTTTTTGAAGCTTGGGATTGTAATGTTTTGGCCGGAAGATGTAAGAGCTTATGGAACATTTTGCACTATGCCATTATATGGAATGTTGGGAACGAAAGGAATCACAGCCTCACAGGGTCTTTGGTGGGAGGCCTAAAGATGTGGAAGAAGTCATTGTTCTGATTAAGCAAACGTTGGTTCTTTGGAGTTGCGATACGAATACGTTTAAACTTGTTGATAGCAGCCAACTTATTCATAATTGGGAGCTAACTCTGCATACTTGAGCTTTTGCAGTTTTGTTTCAGAGGTCTTAGTTGTTTTTTCCTTGTGAAGCTTCTGTTGATTCACTGACTTCTTAGTTTGTATGGGCTTTGGCTATTCTTTTCTCCTTGATATAAATTTTTCTCTTCGAAAAAAAAAAAGAAAAAGCGATGTTGCGAAAAAAAAAAAGAAAAAGCGATGTTGCGATGTTGCAGTGAAATTTTCTCTTTCACTGCAATTTCTCTTCGCAAGTATGGAAGCATTTCAGGGATGTTACCGGCACTCAAGGGGCTATGCCCAACTGTATTGATACAATCATAAAGAGTTGGAAATGTAAACTGATACATCCAACTGGGATAAAGCTTTGGTCTGTTCTACCAGCAGCGATTTGTTGGACCATTTGGAAAACTCGAAATGCCATAATTTTTGAAGATGCTTCACTCTCTGCCGACGATGTAATTAAACAAGTGAAAATTCATCTTTCTTACGGTGTTCAAAGTCAGATGATCTTAGGGATTTATCTTTAAACGATGCACTCTTAAACTGGGACTCCTTTTTTTGTTTTTAGTTCCTTTTGGGTTTTCTTTAATCTTTTTTGTGTAGTAAGGGTTTGTCGGTTTAGGATCTTCTGGTCCTGTTTTGGGTTGTAAGCTCTTCCGAGCCTTTTTTGCTTACCCCTGGTAGGCGTTCTTCTATAAAATTTTTACACTTGCTGATCAAAAAAAAAAAAAATGTTGCGCATGGATAAAGTTCTGGTATTATTCGTCTCTCCAAAATATAAATTTGGTACATTATTTGTCAATCGGGGTTAATTCATAACGGAATATGTATGAGTATAGTTCACTCCAGAGGTATGAACTTGGCACAAAAAGTTCACCATGCATATATTTGATAATAAAATGATATGTTTTCGGTGTTGAAATGGTATAATTTGTAATTTAAGTGAAGTATTTATAAACATGTTATCCTATATTATCACCGGCACAAGTGATTTAGACTCAAATCTAGAGACCTAGATGCTAAAGGTTCGAAATCCTTCGAATGAAATTGTACGAATGTAGATATAGAAAAGATCCTCGCCAAGTGTAAGGCTATGAAAGTACAAAAATCAATGAACAATGCTCGTCAGAGATATTATTATCAAAATTGAAGATAAAGCATTTAATAGGGTGGAAGAAAGGTCAAATCATCAGTCAGAAGACTTAACGAAACTATTGGCGAGATCAAATGTAACGAAGCAACAGTGGCGAAGTAATTCATATTCAGCGAAAATGAAGTTCAGTCCAAGAAAGATGACAAAGCGAAGAGGAGACATAACGAAAAAAATTGGGTACTCAGCGTAGATAAATTGTTGTGAGAAGTTAGAGTATGTGCGAAGTAAATAATGAGATGTACTCCACTTCACTAAACGTCTATCTATTCTATTATATAAAGCCAACTACCCTTACCGTAGCAAGGGTGAAGCTGTAAATGTTTTGGACAATTTTACCCCTGAATGCATAACATTAAAACAAAAGTGAAAATATTATTTGAGGACTAAATGGTAATCTAGGAATCTGAAAATCATTATTCCCATTTTGCCATAATTTTCATATATACATTAAAAGAGATCAAAACTTATTGTAGGGGTACCAGGGTAACTTAAACGTAATTAAATGTTCGGATCCCATCTTCCTTTCTTCAATCCATTGACCCGTATTTGATTCAAAGTTTCAGCACACATTCGTACATTTTTAATTGGAAGAAGAGATTAAAAGGATGCACTGATTGCTTCTTCTCATAGATCAAAATCTTGAGAAACAAAATCAACAAATTAGCAGTACTATAAAATGATCAAAATAGCCATCCGAGCAAAACCCATATCTAAGCTTCTTCTCCTCTATAACAGTGAAGCATAACAGTGGAGTATGTGAGAAAACTTAAAGCTTTGATGTTGACCCGCTCGATCTAATCGTAAAACTTTTCAGTTCTAGATCTAATGGTGGACGGTTGATCAAATGTGCATCGATCGTGCAGAACATAACTTGACACAGTAGAACTGGGAGGGAGGAGAAGCTAAACAGAGTTTTAGGTTTCTTTTTTGGGAGAAAACCAAGTGACTTCTAAAAGTGTCATATCACCGTTGAATATGTGAGCCAGGGACGTCCTAAAACTTACCACCTCACATGTTTACATCCCCTATGTAACATATTAGTGATACGTGTTGTATGGTATACCTTGGACCGTGGATGCCCCTAAAATTAACTCCACACAGTTTATTTGTTTTTGCGCAGAGAGTGCTTGCCCTGCGACCTCGTATAAAGAACAATAAGACAATGTAAAGAGGGTTGAGTAATTTTATATTCTGAGAGATATATTTAGTGAGATGATTTTGTGAATTTCTAAGTTAGAGTTTGGGCTGTAAATTTAGTATTTTGTATCGTCATTTCAATAAAATCATAAGTTATCTTTATCATATCTGGAATACACTAGAATTTATATCATTTGGGTGTACTGTAAAATTTCCTGCGGTTATAACGAAATCAAACGATTGAATCAGGTTGTCTAAACAAACTAGGATTGGTATCGAGACAGAAGTGTTTTATCCACTTGGAGAATAAATAAAAAATTATAATGGGTTTTCAAGATTTGGACTAGTCATTTTTTAATTTTAAAAGCTTTTGGACTAGTTTTTCTGCGAAGAAAAAGAAGTACTTTGAGTACAAAAGCTGGAGTTTATGCGAAAATCTAGCTTCTTTGTTTTTGCTTAGAACTTTAACACTACATGTTTGAACACTTTAGGATTCATGGCAATCCACTTTGATTAGTAGGATGTGTATTAGTTTTATACTAAATTGAACAAATTTATTGGGAGTTCTTTTGAATTATAATCCAACAAGGCCTAAAAAGTAAAGATCCTTTTACTTGGTGGATATGATGGGAAACCAGTTGCCTTAAGTCATGACACACATTGCATTCCGCAAATCATGTGAGCTAAAGGTACTTGCAATTGATTCCTTAAGTACTTGGATTTACTTAACTTAGCAGTGTATAATGCTATTCTTTTAGTGCAATTAAGTTCTGTTTTGTGAGGTTTTTAATAGTAGTCTCGAGATGGAAACTTAATAGACTTCTCTCTTTTTATGAATTTGTTGTTTTTCTCTTTGTTTTTAGATCATTTGCTTTTCTATTGGATAAGATGGCTATGCTTGGAAAGCCTATCCGATTAGCATACAAATTAAGCAATGAATGACTTTAATTTGTTTAGACAACTAATCATACAAATTTAGTGCATTTGTAGGTTGTCCCTAGGTGGAAAAACAATTTAGGGTCATCTTTATTTCATCTAATAGTACTACTATCAACATTCTTCCTACTTCTTTTCACCTAGTTTCAGCCAAACGTAAGTTTGTGAATCGTGTCGTTAGACAATTTCAAATGGTTCATAAAGAAAAAATTGTTTTCATTCTCATGATAAGAAAAGAAAACAAAAATGTTTCCAGTCAAATTTAGTCCAAGGGGTGATTGTCTCCAGTCAAAGATAGTTGAAATCGACGGTAGACTGTAGAGATAAAATGGTAAACCGCCAATTTCTAGATACCAGATTCCGATTAAGATAGGTTTGAGGTGTTGGCAAAGATGCATGGCACGTCCTTAACTATTAACGTGAAACTCCAAATAGATGGCACATGCATGCTCGAGTATACTCTTGCCTTCAGGGAAAGATAATCTTAATACAATTTTTGTTAATCACTGCGGACGAAATGGATTTACTTGTGAAACTAATATTGTATTGGTTATTTACTATTTGATTTACATACATACACAGATTAATAAACCTAAAACATGGTATTCTCAATGGACTTCAATTACATGGAACATACATGTTGTATGCATATGATTCTTCCAAGGCAGTCTTATTTTCCTGCGACCTCAGTTGAGCATAAAATCTTTCAATAAACTCTTTCAGCATCTTCATCTACGTGACACTCAGTTTCATCGAAAACATTATCTCCTAACGGAAATGGAGAATCCGTTACTCTCAGTTGTCTAACCATTGGACTACGCCCAAATCCTAACCCAGGTAAATATGGTGAAGGCATTGTAGAGCTACCGTTTTCCGTCATTACTTGGTTATTCAACATTTCAAATAGTTTCTGCACGGCGTTAACTGAGGTCATATCCTCTTCTGAAAATGAAAAGTTACAGCGGTGTTGTTTCTTGTGCTTACTGCTGCTGGTGTTGCTCATGTGTACAGCTGGGCTAGTACTGCAACTGAATTCGTAATGTCTCGGAATTTTGGAAGAGGAAACTTGAGAAGAATGGTTGGGATGATGGAACAGCATTAAGTTTGATACAAGTTTACTTGCGATTTTGCAACGTTTAGACATGATGTTGTGAAGATGAAGCATGAATGATTTGTTGTTTTTTGATATTCCTTTCCTTATCATGAAAATGCAACTCTTTGATGTTCCATAGTCTCTTTGCTACTATTTTTTGTGCTCGGTTTTGCATCCATATTGTAATCTATTGTTCTGATCTTAGCTAGAGATATTGAAAGAGTGATATGTATGAATATTGGATTTGTTGTTGTGATGAGAAGGGAATGGAAATTGGAAAGGAGTATTTATAGGGGATGGAAACTGAAAAGTTATCAGACAAGATACTATTTGGTGGCACTTATCAGTGCTCAATCATGTACTACTGGCAGACTGTAGTGTAGTGTGCTTCTTCCTTTATACACCAATTATTATGAAACATAATAAAGTGGGGCTTAGTTCAACATAATTGGTTTTGTTGGCAAATGTTCAGATAAAATGTCTGGTTCAAAGATTAAATTACGTCAAATTATGAAGCGCACATCTAGCTAGTTAACAAATTGGTTACCAGGAAGCATCATTAGAATTGATGTTTCTTTAATTAATAGAATGGTAAAATACAGAATGCTAGGCTTTCACTGATACGTAAGATGCTTTCGTTTTCGAAACCAATATGGTACAATGTTCTCCCATGCCATGCATAATTTTCTCTGTGATGGTAAATGATGATGTAAAGGAAGCTTTATTTTCACTACCCATCCCTCTTTAAATCTTAATGCATAAGTTAGTACTTGAGTTTGTTTGCTACACGAAAGCTAGACCAAATTTTCTTCTATCTACTTTCTATGGAAATAAGTGTGTGACTGTATCCTTTATTAGCTTCAAAGCCTTCAATCATTTAGTTCAGTGCTCCACTTTTATTTGTTTATTATCTCTGATATTTTCATTTGTTTATTATCTCTAATGAAATATCAAAAATAAAATATTAAAAATAAAAATGGATATATGTAAACAGGTTTTATATTAGAAAGAAGACTGACTGATTAAGGAACTCAGACAGACTTGACCATGTCCAAGTGTTCAAAAGTGTTGTTTCAAGCTTCCTTTGATTAGTTTGGATGATTTTCTTAGGACAAAGTTTGGCAAAGACATGCCACTATTATAAAGTAATTACTAAAAGAAAAGCAGAATCTAATTAAGCTTAATCTCTAACCAAAAAAAGATCTCCATGTATTTAGTTGCAACTTTGATCGGTTTTGTCTTTTCCTAATGGCAAAGATCTCCATGTTCCTTTACAGCGTGTCCATTGGGAACGATTGTCTCTGGAGCTCGTGTTTCTCTTGTCACCACCGACATGAGTTGTTAGTTCTTCATGAGACGGTTGTTGCTCGATGGACAATCGTATTGGCGTATGAGTGGTGTTTGGTTCTCGAGTGCTTGTTGGCTCCCGACCCGAATGGTGAACGATAAATGATTACCACTTCATGCCCGTGTCGTGCCCCAATTTGGTTCCCCGTGTTGCCTATTTATCGAGAAGGTATAGATGGTGCCCATGTTGGCTGCTTTAGTCTAACCTATCGTTGGTAAGATATATCTTTCGCGCAACAAGTGCCCGCTTGAAACAACTTGTCCCACTGTGCTCGTGCTCACTGTGTTGAAATCTTGGCTGGCTTGCTCCACTGAGACGGTCGTTCCTTGTTGGAAAATACGTGTTGGTGTATGAGTGGTGTTTGGTATTCGGTGATGGTTGTCCCCCCCTTCCACGCGGCGACAACAAGCCCCGACTACCTCTTCAGCATCTTCCCTAAGTCATCTTAGGAAAAGACTCGTTTGGTCCATGTGCCTATCTGTCGAAAAGGTATCGATTATTGTCCCTTGAAATGGTGAACATGTGAAATCATCCTAGCATATTGTGAAGGGAGGGGACTCCCTCCTGTAGCTATGCAAGAGGCATGATCGTGAAAGGGGACTCCTCCCAGTATGCAAGCCCTGGGCAAGGGATATAGTGTATGCTATTCTAATGGTCGTGAATCGTAAACCCTACTAGAATAGTGTGCACACTCCTGCTCCACCCATGACACAGAATGTGTCAAGGATTGAATACTGTCTTAAGACAAGTTGCTCGAGGTTGGCAAGCCGGCGTAGAAACTTAGCCATATTTTGGAGATAAGATCTTCACGAGATATTATCTCTGCCCTACCCAGTACTTGCTCGGAAAAGGGCTTTGGTTATTGGTTATTGGTAGTGACTCAATACCAGGCCATAGGAAACACAATCTGATAGTCAAAATACTCTGGTGGATTATTGTTTCGGTAGGTCCAGACACCTTTAAACATTTCTAGGACTGTATGTTCTAAAAACAAGAATAAAAATAATGGGTCTCTAAAAATAAGAATAATGTTGTGTTATAGAAGACAAAGAACAAGAGACACGAAATAGAGGGGAAGAAGGGAGAAATTATATTCATTAGTGTGTTAGACAAATATTAGAGCCTCTATTTATAGGGCTAGACACAAGGGCATCAAATAATAAACGAGATTAACCTAGATATTCTTAACATAATTACACGTTTATAACACTCCCCCTGGTGACATTGTGTCTAAGCTAATTACAAACATACCAGGAAAAGTCAAAAGAGAAAAACCTGAAATTGCATAAACATATAAAGACTTGAAACAATGTTGGACACGCAAATGTTGCCTTGTTAAAACCTTGACAAGGAAAACCAGTGAAAACCTGATGAAGGAAAAAAGTACAACACAATAAGTCCAAAGAATGCACCTTATGCGATGTTGCTCCCCGTTGAGTACTTGAAAAAATTCTTGGCTTGCAAATCTTGACACAAGACTTCCCAATTTAGTGAAACGATTTCTTGAATGGTGAATATAGTAATGCGTTAGTGAGAATCTTCCAGTTGATGAAGTCTTCATTTGTGTTAGTCTTCTAATGGTAGTGTTCTCGAGTCTTCATGGTTCTTTCAGATACATTAAGTACTTGTGTCTTGGATTGCTGATTTCTTGGAGATGAGTTACAGAAATAGTTGATGTGGTTTCTTCAACAAAGTGCCAAGATATGAAAACCTTATCATATGTGAACAAAAATCGTATTTGTTAGAAGGAAATCCAAATTCTTAGGAGATGATTAAGTTGATTTGGTTTAATCAAATGTGGGCATCCACAAAACAACCAAAATATATACAACTACCCCTTGGATGACCATCATGTTGAATTAAATTGCCTCACCAAAACCTTGCCAATAAAACCCAATGGGAAAAAATTTGGACGAAGGAAAAAGAGCACAACTATCAATATTAAAAAAAATATATATATATATATTAAACGTCAGAGATGTTGCCTCGTTAAAACCTTGTCAGGAAATGTGAAACCCTCAAATCGTATTCAATTCATTGTGAAACCCTCAAATCTATTAAACGTTTGAGAAAAAAAATAGATGAAACCCTCAAATCGTTTTTACAATGATCATATTTCTCATATAACGCATGAAGACTACACCAACCTGTAATTTTCAAAATTCATGCTTGCACGGTTAAGGTGTTTAAGTTTTGGATCAAAATATTCGAGACATATACTTATAATAATTTATGGATTTTAAGAAAACCGCGTTGGACAGTAGATACTGATTTCAAAAGCCATAAAAAATGTTCAAAAAAATTGTAGTTCATACAAATTAAAGATCAACTATGAATTTTATTGGTTACAGTCAAAATATGCAAATAAAATCTCCAATATCGTGACCTCGAGGGCCAACGAGATAATGGTTTAGATTGAAATTATTGGAAACTTTCTTTATCAAAAAAACAAATCAATCAAGATCAATATAGTCACTACAAGGACTAATGATATTATTAACAAGCCAGTGCGCACCCATTGGTCTTTAGTGTCCGACCGTAATCCAACTATAAGTGGAACAAATCCGAATTTTGGAGATTATTACCGAAAAAAATACAAAAAATAAAATAAAATTAAAATTATTCAATATCTTTAAAGAATGCAGCAAATTCTCGTTCATGGTATTTAACGATTGGCTTATACCATAATAACGATATTTCATCATTTAGGATCGACATAAATGAATTATATGTTTTTTTTTTTGAGAATATAAAGAAATCACTATCGTTATTTTCTTTGAAGAGATAAAATCCACTCTTTCTAGTTGTTGAATGGCTTCATGTAAAGGAAAATAGAAACCAATGGTTTATTATTAGATAAAACCATACATATATGATCGTAAAAATTTGTTTGAAACGATCAATCTTCCGTAATAGGGAAAAATCAAACCATTATTGGCAAAATTTTAGAAAATATGCCAATCTATTTTCTCTTGTATTATAGAAACCCGGTGAGAAAATTCGCAAAATTGGTTTTACGATTTATCAAACTCGTATCGACAAAATAAAAATATTGTCGTTTTAGTTATCGCTAGAAACCTATTTTGAGGTTGACAGATGGTTTCTCGCATATAAAAAAATAGAAACCATATGTAAATCACATGATTCTTGTCTAAAAGGCAAAAATACCAAAATTAATTGGCGTAAGGTTTTCAACCATGCACGTGACGATAACACCAATTTTGGTGATTGCAGGTTTCATGAAAGGAATGGAAACTGTGAAACTGATAGATCTATAGTTTCTTCTACAAAAAAGGGACTAGAGAAGAAAGGAAATCAAACATATTCTGAAAAATTGATCACTGAGAACTCAACCCACGCATATAATTAAACTAAAAAAAAATTATAGCTTGGTAAATAATTGTAAAGAAAATAGAGACAGGAGAGATACAATATTATGCTACCAATACTGTACAAGGGATGTTCGAAGCATAAAGCCAAACACCTTTCGTACTCTTCGGAATTAATATCTCATCACACCCTTTGAGATAGCAGCAGTGACGGATGTGGGGGTGGCTTACCCAGGCTGTAGCCCACCCCAAAATCCGTAAGCTCTTAATTGATACGTTGTAATTGGTGAAAAAAATTACTTAGCCCAGGTAAGAATTTGGTTCAGCCCATGGCTAAGACGTTGTTACAACATTTAGATTAGTTAAAAAGTATAAGTGCTAGAACAATATTGACAAAGAGTGAAATACTATTCCACTATTCTGTTTCATTTTCGATTGCATCTGAGCTATTCCATCGCAGTTCTTCGATCACGATATGGTTATTTTTTATCTGTGCTAAATTGAGGGATGTCATTGTAACTGTTGTCCACTTCACTGCTAAATAAAGAATTAAAAGAAACTCGCAAACTTTGACATACAAGAGGCAATAAGAATTTGTGAAAGTGATGAAGTACCAACTGCTAAAGCCATCAGGTTATAAATTCAAATCCTCCTTACAAAGTAAACATATAGAAGGATGATAGGAAGTGGAGGCGGCAGCATTAAATCTTATTGTACTTTGAGTTCAAGGGAAACCAAAAAATTTCCTACATGTTTTCTTGAATGTTGGGTCGCGATAAGTAAGACATTTTCTTCAAGTGAAGTTGTACTTCCATCGAAGGGAATGCCTTCTACAAAACTTTGAACATGAATCTTTACTTATTTGCTAATTGTCCATCATTTTATGGATCCTTCAAACAAATGGTAGCTTTGGACGTGATAAAAGATGACACCGTACATATTCTATATCATGTATAGCATTATGAAAGCACAACCTTGGAGGGACAACCGAACAAGCGCAAGACGATCGTGCAGATACCAATATAATTGCATTGCGATTCAGTATACAAGATATTGACCGAATAGGCAATTCATCCTGTTGTTTTCCACAAGTGAATAGGTCAACCAGAATGATTTGTTCCTTAGTTTCTCATTAATAAAATCTAGCTAGACGATAGGGTGCCCTAATGTCGTTTAGAGTTTATAAACCCTTATCTACGACAAAGCCGTTTGATGGACCAACACTGCAATAATCCATATTTAAGAGAGGTTTGGTCCATTGTAAAAGTGATTCAGATTTTTGGGTAGTAATGATTCATCTACCGTGGAAAAAAAATTTTTTATCCCACCCGAACATAAATTCCTGGTTCAGTCGCTGGATAGCAGCAACTTTAACCAACTCCGCATATATAGTCTATAAAAGGACAAAAAGAAAAGGCATTAGAGAAGAAACATGAATCATATAAAAGATATCATGTACATACATAGCCACAAGCCATGCATCCATCATATTTACATTATAAAAAAAAAAATGAGCATATGGAATAAGTACAAAACGTGAGAATATAAAGTAATCAAAAAACCAAAGGTTAAGATATTTCCTTTCATATCGTGTACACATGCCAATCAAATAAAACCAATGATTTTATGGTGTTGTAGTTCATCTTCCTTTGATTGCATTAATACAAAAAGATTAATCGTATCGCTTGGTTAGCTAGGTAGAGTTACGTCACTGATAACGTGTTGTGATATAGAAGACAAAGAACAAGAGACACAAAATAGAGGGGAATAAGAAGGGAGAAATTCTATTCATTAGTGTGTTAGACAAACATTAGAGCCTGTATTTATAGGGCTAGACACAAGGGAATCCAAATAATAAACGAGATTAACCCTAGAGTGGTGTATGAATGGTGTTTGGTCTTCGGTGTTGGTTGGCCCCCGTTCTACGCGGCGAAAACAAGCCCGACTACCTCTTGAGATCTTCCTTGAGTCATCTTAGGGAAAGACTCATTTGGTCCCAGTGCCTATCCTGTCAAAACGTATCGATTATTGTCCCTTGAAATGGTGAACATGTGAAATCATCCTAGCATATTGTAAAGGGAGGGACTCCCTCGTGTGGCTATGCAAGCGGCGAGGATCGTGAAAGGGACTCCTCCCTGTAGCCCTAGGCAAGGGATATAGTGGGTATGCTATTCTAACTGGCCGTGAATGCGTAAACACTACTAGAATAGTGTGCACACTCCCTCCACCCACGACACGAGAATGTGTCAAGGATTGAATCTTTGTCTTAGGACGGAGTTGGCAACCGTAGAAACTTAGCCATATTTTGGAGATAAAATCTTCACGAGATATTATTTCTGCCCTACAGTACTTCTTCGAAAGGGCTTTGGTTATTGGTTATTGGTAGATAACTCAATACCGAGGCCATAGAAACACAACTGATTGTCAAAATGCTCCTAGGTAGATTATTGTTTGGTGAGGTCCAGACACCTTTAAACATTTCTAGGACCGGATGCTCTAAAAACAATAAAAATAATGGGTCTCTAAAAATAAGAATAATGTTGTGATATAGAAGACAAAGAACAAGAGACACGAAATGGGGGAAGAAGAAAGGAGAAATTATATTCATTAATGTGTTAGACAGAAATTAGAGCCTCTATTTATAGGGCTAGACACAAGGGCATCCAAATAATAAACGAGATTAACCCTAGATATTCTTAACATAATTACACGTTTATAACACTCCCCCTGGTGACATTGTGTCTAAGCTAATTACAAACATACCAGGAAAACTCAAAAGAGAAAACCCGAAATTGCATAAACATATAAAGACTTGAAACAATGTTGGACACGCAAATGTTGCCTTGTTAAAACGTTGACAAGGAAAACCCGGTGGGAAAAACCTTGATGAAGGAAAAGAGTACAACACAATAAGTCCAACAGAATGCACCTTATGCGATGTTGCTCCCAGAAAAGTACTTGAAAATTCTTGGCTTGCAAATCTTTGACACAAGACTTCCCAATTTCGGTGAACGCACTTCTTGAATGGTGAATATAGTAATGCGTTCGTGAGAATCTTCCAGTTGATGAAGTCTTCGTTTGTGTTAGTCTTCTAATGGTAGTGTTCTCGAGTCTTCATGGTTCTTTCAGATACATTAAGTACTTGTGTCTTGGATTGTTGATTTCTTGGAGATGAGTTACGAAATAGTTGATGTGGTTTCTTCAACAAAGTGCCAAGATATGAAAACCTTATCATATGTGAACAAAATCGCATGATTGTTAGAAGGAAATCCAAATTCTTAGGAGATGATTAAGTTGATTTGGTTTAATCAAATGTGGGCATCCACAAAACAACCAAAATATATACAACTACCCTTGGATGACCATCATGTTGAATTAAATTGCCTCACCAAAACCTTGCCAATAAAACCCAATGGGGAAAAATTTGGACGAAGGAAAAGAGCACAACTATCAATATTAAAAAAAATATATATATATATATTAAACGTCGAGAGATGTTGCCTCGTTAAAACCTTGTCGGGAAATGTGAAACCCTCAAATCGTATTCAATTCATTGTGAAACCCTCAAATCTATTAAACGTTTGAGAAAAAAAACCCTAGATGAAACCCTCAAATCGTTTTTACAATGATCATATTTCTCATATAACGCATGAAGACTACACCAACAACCACCGTCTTAATTTTCAAAATTCAATGCTTGCACAATTCTCAAGGTTAAGGTGTTTAAGTTTTGGATCAAAATATTCGAGACATATACTTATAATAATTTATGGATTTTAAGAAAACCGCGTTGGACAAGATACTGATTTCAAAAGCCATAAAAAAAAAAAAATGTTCAAAAAAAATTGTAGTTCATACAAATTAAAGATCAACTATTTCCGAATTTTATTGTAGTTCCTTACAAATTAAAGTTACAATTTTGTCAAAATATGCAAATAAAATCTCCAATATCGTGACCTCGAGGGCCAACGAGATAATGGTTTAGATTGAAATTAATGGAAACTTTCTTTATCAAAAACAAATCAATCAAGATCAATATAGTCACTACAAGGACTAATGATATTGGCTAACAAGCCAAAAGCGCACCCATTGGTCTTTAGTGTCCGACCAATCCAACTATAAGTGGAACAAATCCGAATTTTGGAGATTATTAAAGAAAAAATACAAAAATAAAATTAAATTAAAATTATTCAATATCTTTAAAGAATGCAGCAAATTCTCGTTCATCGGTATTTAACGATTGGCTTATACCATAATAACGATATTTCATCATTTAGGGATCGACATAAATGAATTATATGTTTTTTTTTGAGAATATAAAGAAATCACTATCGTTATTTTCTTTGAAGAGATAAAATCCACTCTTTCTAGTTGTTGAATGGCTTCATGTTAAGGAAAATAGAAACCAATGGTTTATTATTAGATAAAACCATACATATATGATCGTAAAAATTTGTTTGAAACGATCAATCTTCCGTAATAGGGAAAAATCAAACCATTATTGGCAAAATTTTAGAAAATATGCCAATCTATTTTCTCTTGTATTATAGAAACCAGTGAGAAAATTCGCAAAATTGGTTTTTACGATTTATCAAACTCGTATCGACAAAATAAAAATATTGTCGTTTTAGTTATCGCTTAGGAAACCTATTTTGAGGTTGACAGATGGTTTCTCGCATATAAAAAAAAATAGAAACCATATGTAAATCACATGATTCTTGTCTAAAAGGCAAAAATACCAAAATTAATTGGCAGAAGGTTTTTCAACCATGCACGTGACGATAACACCAATTTTTGGTGATTGCAGTTTCATGAAAGGAATGGAAACTGTAAACCGATAGATCTATAGTTTCTTCTACAAAAAGGGACTAGAGAAGAAAGGAAATCAAACATATTCTGAAAAATTGATCACTTAAACTCAACCACGCATATAATTAAACTAAAAAAAATTATAGCTTGGTAAATAATTGTAAAGAAAATAGAGACAGGAGAGATACAATATTATGCTACCAATACTGTACAAGGGATGTTCGAAGCATAAAGCCAAACACCTTTCGTACTCTTCGGAATTAATATCTCATCACACCCTTTGAGATAGCAGCAGTGACGGATGTGGGGGTGGCTTACCCAGGCTGTAGCCCACCCCAAAATCCGTAAGCTCTTAATTGATACGTTGTAATTGGTGAAAAAAATTACTTAGCCCAGGTAAGAATTTGGTTCAAATTTATGGCTAAGACGTTATTACAACATTTAGATTAGTTAAAAGTATAAGTCTAGAACAATATTGACAAAGAGTGAAATACTATTCCACTATTCTTTTCATTTTCGATTGCATCGAGCTATTCCATCGCATTCTTCGATCACGATATGGTTATTTTTATCTGTGCTAAATTGAGGATGTCATTGTAATCATTGTCCACTTCACTGCTAAATAAAGAATTAAAAGAAACTCGCAAACTTTGACATACAAGAGGCAATAAGAATTTGTGAAAGTGATGAAGTACCAACTGCTAAAGCCATCAGGTTATAAATTCAAATCCTCCTTACAAAGTAAACATATAGAAGGATGATAGGAAGTGGAGGCGGCAGCATTAAATCTTATTGTACTTTGAGTTCAAGGAAACCAAAAATTTCCTACATGTTTTCTTGAATGTTGGGTCGTCAGTAAGACATTTTCTTCCAAGTGAAGTTGTACTTCCATCGAAGGGAATGCCTTCTACAAAACCCAACATGAATCTTTACTTATTTGCTAATTGTCCATCATTTTATGGATCCTGAAACAAATGGTAGCTTTGGACGTGATAAAAGATGACACCGTACATATTCTATATCATGTATAGCATTATGAAAGCACAACCTTGGAGGGACAACCAACAAGCGCAAGACGATCGTGCGGATACCAATATAATTGCATTGCGATTCAAAGATACAAGATATTGACCGAATAGGCAATTCATCCCGTGTTTTTCCACGTAAATAGGTCAACCAGAATGATTTGTTCCTTAGTTTCTCATTAATAAAATCTAGCTAGACGATAGGGTGCCTAATGTCGTTTTAGAGTTTATAAACCCTTATCTACGACAATGCTTTGATGGACCAACACTGCAATAATCCATATTTAAGAGAGGTTTGGTCCATTGTAAAAGTGATTCAGATTTTTGGGTAGTAATGATTCATCTACCGTGGAAAAAAAATTTTTTATCCCACCCGAACATAAATTCCTGGTTCAGTCGCTGGATAGCAGCAACTTTAACCAACTCCGCATATATAGTTATAAAAGGACAAAAAGAAAAGGCATTAGATAAGAAACATGAATCATATAAAAGATATCATGTACATACATAGCCACAAGCCATGCATCCATCATATTTACATTATAAAAAAAAATGAGCATATGGAATAAGTACAAAACGTGAGAATATAAAGTAATCAAAAAACCAAAGGTTAAGATATTTCCTTTTAAGTATCGTGTACACATGCCAATCAAATAAAACCAATGATTTTATGGTGTTGTAGTTCATCTTCCTTTGATTGCATTAATACAAAAAGATTAATCGTATCGCTTGGTTAGCTAGGTAGAGTTACGTCGCTGATAACGTGTTATGATATAGAAGACAAAGAACAAGAGACACAAAATAGAGGGGAATAAGAAGGGAGAAATTCTATTCATTAGTAGTGTTAGACAAACATTAGAGCCTGTATTTATAGGGCTAGACACAAGGAATCCAAATAATAAACGAGATTAACCCTAGAGTGGTGTATGGTGGTGTTTGGTCTTGGTGTTGGTTGGCCCCCCGTTCTACGCGGCGAAAAGAAGCCCGACTACCTCTTCAGCATCTTCCTTGAGTCATCTTAGGGAAAGACTCGTTTGGTCCCTGTGCCTATCTGTCGAAAACGTATCGATTATTGTCCCTTGAAATGGTGAACATGTGAAATCATCCTAGCATATTGTAAAGGGAGGGACTCCCTCGTGTAGCTATGCAAGCGGCGGGGATCGTGAAAGGGGACTCCTCCCTGTAGCCTAGGCAAGGGATATAGTGGGTATGCTATTCTAACGGTCGTGAATGCGTAAACACTACTAGAATAGTGTGCACACTCCCTGCTCCACCCATGACACAGAATGTGTCAAGGATTGAATACTGTCTTAGGACAGGTTGGCAAGCCGGCGTAGAAACTTAGCCATATTTTGGAGATAAAATCTTCACGAGATATTATCTCTGCCCTACCTGGTACTTGCTACTGGGAAAAGGGCTTTGGTTATTGGTTATTGGTAGATGACTCAATACCAGGCCATAGGAAACACAATCTGATTGTCAAAATGCTCCGGTAGATTATTGTTTCGGTAGGTCCAGACACCTTTAAACATTTCTAGGACCGGATGCTCTAAAAAAACAATAAAAATAATGGGTCTCTAAAAATAAGAATAATGTTGTGATATAGAAGACAAAGAACAAGAGACACGAAATAGAGGGGAAGAAGAAGGGAGAAATTATATTCATTAATGTGTTAGACAGAAATTAGAGCCTCTATTTATAGGGCTGACACAAGGGCATCCAAATAATAAAACGAGATTAACCCTAGATATTCTTAACATATACACGTTTATAACACTCCCTGGTGACATTGTGTCTAAGCTAATTACAAACATACCAGAAAACTCAAAAGAGAAAACCAAAATTGCATAAACATATAAAGACTTGAAACAATATTGGACACGCAAATGTTGCCTCGTTAAAACCTTGACAAGGAAAACCCAAGTGGGAAAAATCTTGATGAAGGAAAAGAGTACAACACAATAAGTCCAACAGAATGCACCTTATGCGATGTTGCTCCCCCCGTTGAGTACTTCAGAAAATTCTTGGCTTGCAAATCTTTGACACAAGACTTCCCAATTTCGGTGAACGAATTTCTTGAATGGTGAATATAGTAATGCGTTCGTGAGAATCTTCCAGTTGTTGAAGTCTCGTTTGTGTTAGTCTTCTAATGGTAGTGTTCTCGAGTCTTGTGGTTCTTTCGATACATTAAGTACTTGTGTCTTGGATTGTTGATTTCTTGGAGATGAGTTACAGAAATATTTGATGGTTTCTTCAACAAAGTGCCAAGATATGAAAACCTTTATCATACGTGAACAAAAATCGTATTTGTTAGAAGGAAATCCAAATTCTTAGGAGATGATTAAGTTGATTTGGTTTAATCAAATGTGAGTAATTCACAAAACAACCAAAATATATACAACTACCCCTTGGATGACCATCATGTTGAATTAAATTGCCTCACTAAAACCTTTGCCAATAAAACCCAATGGGAAAAAATTTGGGCCCAAGGAAAAGAGCACAACTATCAATATTAAAAAATATATATATATATATATATATATTAAACGTCGTAGATGTTGCTCGTTAAAACCTTGTCAGAAATGTGAAACCTCAAATAGTATTCAGTTCATTGTGAAACCTCAAATCTATTAAACGCTTGAGAAAAAAATAAAGAAACCCCAAATCGTTTTTACAATGATCATATTTCTCATATAACGCATGAAGACTCCACCAACCTGTAATTTTCAAAATTCATGC